>CM033452.1:7358749-7555971 GCA_019425755.1 Amaranthus cruentus
ATGGGGTTTGGTTGTCTTCTATCTATTTCTTTCCACAAAGCGATTAACTTGCTGTAGTAATTTTCAACTGAGTCATTGCCTTGTTGAATTTTATTTGTTCTAACAGTGAGATCAAAAATTTGCAGGCCATCTCTCCCACTGCTATAAAGGGTTTCAATACCCTTCCACAATGTCTTTGCCGTTGGAAAATCAATAAACTGATTTACCAAGTCCCGATCTATGTTCTCAAGAATCCATGTAATTACCATTGAATCATGTCTGATCCACTGGTTGTACTCTTGTGTGTCTGAGGGTGGTGGTTCGGCTGTGATGTGACTGAGCCTACCACGACCCTTAAGTGCCAATTGCATCAGCCTGGACCATGTACTGAAATTTTGATGGGTTAATTTTTCGGTGAGGGTGACAGATTGGGTACTGGAGCCGGTTTCAGTGGGTGTGTTGGTGGGGTTTAACTGTGAAAACAGTTGCATCAATTGACCCATTGTTACGGGCTGTTCTGGTGAAATGATTGTCTTGGAGATGTCCTCCATTTTCTTGATTTTTGTTTCGGTTTACAGGTATGTTTTGGTAGATGATGAAACAGCAAAACGACTCAGAATCGTTGCTGCTCTGATACCATGATTTCGGGTTAAGAACACAGATTTGGGGTTTTCAATTATGTGTGTGTTTCATTCATCAACTCATAATCAGTTTATATATAATCACTAATCTAGGGTTTCCACTAATTAAGCTATACAAATATGAAAATAGCTAAATATACAAATATACTGAATATTTTTATATTCAGCTAATATTGCGAGAATATTCTAACACCCTTAGTTTCTCTAAACCTTCTAGCCATCTCGACGGTTAAAGTCCGCCATTCGCTATCCTTATCGAGCTTAAAAAGCGATAAAACCCTAGCAGGTACCAAATCCCTAAATCCAGGAAGGTTTAACCTAGCATTACAATCATCAAACAAACACAACAAATCATCTTCCTTATCATCAACAATCGACTGATAATGAAGCATAAAATTCAAAAGATTAGCCCCAGCAGTGAAGTAAATAAACGAAGGAACACCAATTTTGTTCGCAATATCAATCATATTGACACATAACATATCCAACACGAAAGCCGCAACTGGTGTTGATTCTTCTTGGTGTTGCCGATTCAGAACCGCCATTTCTACAAGCGGCTTTTGAAGCTCGACGACAGTCCGGTAGAAGTTCTTCGAGGATGGATCGGGTGGGTTTTGGAGACGAGGAAGGGTTAGGAATTTGATTTGATTTGGGTTTAATGCTTGTAATTGTGAATCTAAATAGGTTTCGACATTGGAGATGTTGAAAACGGGAAGATGAAAGATTATGATTTGGATTGTTATGCGTTGGTCTTGTTCGATTAGGTGCTTGGCGAATTCGACTGCCGAGACTAAGTGACCCATCCCTGGAGATGGGATGAATATCAACTCTTTTTTGGTCATTTTTTTTTTTGATAAGGATGATAATATTATGGGTTTGAGAAATAGTTAATGTTGCAAATTAATAGCTAAAATATTCTTTTTTTTTTTTTTGAAATATTCTTGGGGAACAAGGAAAAATAATGTTAATTAAAGTTGTGGATATTCCTAATGGTAATGTACTATGACTTATGTGTATCAATCTACCATGTAATTGATGATGTCAAGTTGTTAGGACCATGTGTAGAAGAGAATTAGTATATCTAAAGGTAAAGGTCACTTTCAGTATTCCGTACAAAGTAGGGTTTGGATGGGGTTCTTTTTCTTAAAAGATACGGACAATTTATACCCGTTCTCCCAATTAAGAAGTAAAGAGAGATGCATGCAGTCAAGAAACCCCTAAATGAAACCTGCGTCTAGTAGGGGTCGAAAATCCAAACCTTCTGCTTCACATGCAGATGCTCTATTCATTGAACCATAAGCGCTTTTGGTAGAATTAATATCTCTGTCCGGTTAAAATTAAAGCAAAAGGAAAGTGAGTTATTTAATTAAAAATGAATAATGAGAATAAATTGAGTAAATGAAATCAAAAAAGCGTTAAAATATATGGATGAGATTAAAAGAATGTGGTATGTCATTTTCAAAATTAAAAATAATGCAATTAAATGAGACTAAAAAAATGATAAACAATGCAAGACAAAATATAGGAAATAATCTCATTTATTGACGAACCATTGTGAATAATCGTACTATCGATTATTTATGAATACTCCCGCCTTTCTACTATGTTTGCTCGCAGCACCCCTTGGAAAACAGTAAAATCTTGGTTACCATATGACATTTATTTCTTGTCTCCTTATTTCATCTCCTTCACATTTAAATCTCTCCTCCAACCATCTTCAACATAAAGGCATAAAGCCGAGCTAAGAGATTCCTTAGTCAGGCAAATTTAAAAAATACTTACTCCATATCATTTTGCTTTTCCCGCAGTTTAATGCATTATTTTAATTTTTAATATTTTAAATTTTATATTTAATTTGTCAATTTAAATTGCAACATTTATCATTTTGATCTGTCCCACTTAATTTACATCAATTCTATTTTTGAAAAAAGAATAATGACACATCACTTTCTTTTAATCTCATCCGTACTTTTTAACTCTTTTAATTTTATCAACACAATTCATTTCTTCTCTTTACTTATTATCACTTTCTCAAAAATAACTATCTTTCACTTTGATGCAAATCAAAGAGAACGAAGGGATTAAAATTTAGTATTAACAATTTTTACATCAAAACAAATCAAATAAAATCTCACTTAACTATATATTTCAACTTATACTCGTAAATTAAATAAGATAAATAAATAATCGAATACCAAGTGTGAGGTGTTAACTATATTATAAACTAAGTATAAATTAAATAAGATAAATAAATAGTCGTAATATTGCAGATAATATGCAACGGAGAAAGCAGAAAGATATACAATTGCAAGTGGGAAGTGGCATACTCTATTCATTTAGCAGATAATAACGTATACCAAGTGTGAGGTGTTAACTATGGATCACTTTCCTTCTCAAAAATTTCTGATTAATAATCGTAATTTGTAAATCATCCACAAAAAACAAAAACGATAATATTAAAATAAGCAAAATTAAAAAAGATAAATTAAAATAACAAAATTTTCACCCGATCACATCCTACTACATAAGAATAATTTATTAAGCTCGCAAATAACCGTTATTTACCAAGACCTTCTCCTTTTCCTCCTTCTACAAAAATTTAGAAATAATCCCACCTCAGCCCTGACGTCATCAATTTGACCCATATTCCACATGTCCAAGCATGATGCATCCATGATTTAATTTAAATAGAATTACTCCATATAAATGCATTATTAAAAAGTTTGTCAAACTTTTTTTATATATGTTTCGGTTCTATTTGACTGTTTATAAGAATTAGGAAAAGTTGGAATTTTTACACAGTGGGGCTATTATTTTATTAAATATAAGAATATTAGAGAAAAAGTTAGAAATGATCCGCATAAAAAAATGTATAAATAAAGTTAATTGTAAAAGAAATATTGCCTTTGTAAACATTAAAAATGTTAAAATAAAATTAATGAAAAATATGTAGAGACCATAAACATTATAAAAATATCAAATAAAATTATTAGAAATTAAAAAATGCTATGTATGGTTCCTACACAGTAAAAAAACATTTAAAACTAAAATGACTAAGATTAATTATATCAAAAAATATAAAACAAATAAAAAATACTTTAGGAGAACAAGAAATGAAATTATCTAAAATGTAAGATTGGACTATCAAATTGTAATTACTCTTAAGTTTATATGATTTCTATTAGTTACATACAAATCAAATGATAACCCTTAAGGTTCTAAGCATGCTCAATATGTTCGACCACACATAATCTCTCAAATTAGGGATCTCAACACTAAATTATGTAGTGTTTAAAGATATAAAGTTATTATAAAAATATTTAATATTTGAAATTGCAAGGTATCTTTCAGAAATTTCTCAATTTTTGTTTCACATCTGAAAGTAATTGGTCAAAATCAAACCCATGACAATTCTTAGAAATTGAGTTTATAAAACTCGATTACTGTCTCACTGTGAGACATGTCTCGTTCAGCCAGATATCTAGTAATAATATACTTCCTTTGTTTCATAATACTCGCTACATTTTCCATTTTGGGAAATTTCATTTTACTTGCTACATTTCCTATTTTAGTAACAAATCAATCATTTAAAGTTATACCTACTCTTATTTTTATCCTACTCTATATCTAATTACTCTTATTTTTCTTTTCATTGATAGCAAATAAATCAGAACGGAAGAAGTATTAGAAGGCGACAAAATGACAATCAGCTTGGATCCTTATATCAGTAGACCTCCATTGTCCTTTATCCTTACATATATACTCTTGTCTAAATTCCACATTGATTTCCATCCAATACCCCATTTCAAAAAAGAACATTTTCTTCAATAAAATTCAAATTTCCTAATCTAGCAACCAACAATGGAGGAGATAAACAAGAACAGAGCACCATCAGAGCTAGTGTTCATCCCAACCCCAGGAATGGGCCACCTTATCTCCGCCGTAAAACTAGCCAAACTCATCCTAAAACGCAACAAAACCACCTCCATACTCTTCATCATCATCAATGTCCCCTTGAATCTATCCATGGTCAAATCCTACATTCACTCTCAATCTCATCACAATCCCTACCCATCTCGTCTTACCTTCCACATTCTTCCTCCTCTTTCAAACCCACCAGATCCCACCACCCCCAATTACTTAAAAAACTTCATCGAACTCCATAACCCACTCGTAAAACAGTCGGTTATTGATCGGGCTACAGCCGGGTTATCCTCCCCTGTCGGGTTCATTGTCGATATGTTATGCACTTCCATGATCGATATAGCAACAGATCTGAACATCCCGTCTTATATCTTCTTCCCTTCTGGAACTGGGTTTCTGAATCTCATGCTCCATTTTCAAAATATGGCGGATCTTGAAAATATTGATATAGCAACTAAATTCAGTGATCCCGATATTGTTTGTAATATGCCTGGATTGGAGAATCAAATTACGGGTAAAGCTGTCCCAAGAATATTTCTCGAAGTAGAAGGTGGGTGCTCGATGATTCTAGAACATGCTAGAAGGTTTAGAAAATGTAAAGGGATTTTGATTAATTCATATGTAGAACTCGAAAGGGTTGGTTTCAAAGCTTTGTTTGATCAAGTTGAAATGGGTCAAATCCCTACAGTTTTTCCGGTGGGACCCATTTTAGATCTCGATGAGAAGATCCGATCAGAGTCCAATAAGGAAGATGAAGTAGAATCTATAGTAGAGTGGCTGGATAATCAACCATTATCGTCGGTTGTGTTTCTCTGTTTTGGAAGCATGGGAAGTTTCGATGAAGAACAAGTTAAAGAGATTGCGAAAGGGTTGGAGGATTCAGGCCACCGTTTTCTTTGGTCGTTACGGAAACCGCCGTCAAGTGAAGGGAAATACGGCGCACCAAGCTTGCACGAGACCTTTGTGGAGGCTTTGCCTCAGGGTTTTATAGATGGTACGATAAATTTGTTAACAGGTTTGCATACTAAGATCGCCGTAATACAAAAATTTGGACAAGACCGTTGTAAGTTAGGATGAAGTGTGTGCCGGCGTATTTTACGCGCGTGTGACAATATTTAATTTTCTGGGCATTTATCATTTTTGACCGTAAATGTATCAATTCTAAAAATTGATACCTTTTAAGGTTAAAATTAACACCTTTTGAAATCAAAATTGAAAAATGTACAGAAAATGGAAAAATGTCCAGGTTGTTACACGTGCGAATTGGGTCGGCCTAAATTAATAGTCTCATTATAAGGTCGTCTCATCCAAGACCAGCTGAGGCAGTAAAAGAGTTGGCTGCATAGAAAGAAAAATAGAATTAGATAAGCTTTTTTTAGAAAAAAATTTCCTAAATTAAGGTTCAAAAATAATTTCCAAAATAAGCATTTTGATGTCTGAGTTTAAGGTCAGAGTTTGTTTGCTATTAGTAACAATGAACAAATACTTGACCCCAATTTTGACATGAAGACCTTATTTAGGTATTAAATTTACAGAAGCTTATTTTGGGAATTATATTTTAAAAAACTTATTGTTTTCAAATTTTCGCATATATTGGATGAGTTTCATCCTAAAATCAGTGGGTATACTATTAGGAAAGGTAGTCCATCAAGTATATATTAGTCAATTCCTTTCTAATTCTACTATGTGGATCTCATGCGGGTTATTTTTCAATAGGTATCGCTGACAGAGGAAAAATCATCGGGTGGGCCCCACAAGCATTGATATTAGCCCACCCAGCAATTGGTGGGTTTGTGTCGCATTGCGGATGGAACTCGACGTTAGAGAGTTTATGGTTTGGGGTTCCTATGGCTACATGGCCAGTGTATGCAGAGCAACAATTGAATGCTTTTCAGTTGGTAAAGGAATTGGGGCTTTCTGTGGAGATAAGGATGGATTATAGATATGTATGGACGACTAAAAAGGGTAATTTTGTTGTGAAGGCTAAAGAAATTGAGAATGGAATAAAGAAAGTTATGGATTTGGATGAAGAGATGAAAAGTAAAGTAAGGGAAATGAAGAATAAGGGAAGGGAAGCTTTAGAAATTGGTGGATCTTCTTATGATTGGCTTGGTCGTTTTATTCAAGATGTGTTGAGTAAAGATGCCTAGAGGTGGTAATATCTGATGTCTGATTGGAATTATCTCCAATTGGGTTGGTTCATTAGAAAAAATGTAGAGTAAATATAGGCAATAAATTTTAATGGATTGAGTGTTTGGTTTATGGCTTTTGGCTTAGCTTTTTGGTTGGCTTTTAGCTTTTGGCTTGTTAGTTGGTCAAACAGCCAAAAAAAATGTTTGGTAAATGACTTTTAAAGCAGCTGAAAAGCTGACTTTTAAGCCAAAATGAAAAGACTGATCCAACTAGCTTTTTGGGTTGACTTTTGGCTTGTTGACCCACTTTTTCTCTAATGAACAACCAACGACCAATATTCAAGTTTACCAAACATCTCCACAAACAGCTAGCTTTTTAAGCTAGCTTAAAAGCCAACAAAAAAAGCCAACATTTCCAGCTGGTCAAACAAACCTACTAAAAATGCCAACCGCCAACAGTCAACAGCCAATTGCCAAACACCCCTAGACATTTCTACCAATTTACAATATTTATGTTCGTATATAATTTAATTGTTCAATGTTTAAGAGTGTACCTAAATACTAAGGTTTAAAAGTTGTTCTATTAGAAATTAGAATACTCATAAGACTAGCTTTCACCATAGTTAAATGACATCTCATTGTTCACCTATTTATTTATGTTTGTCGACTTTCACTTGCAGTCCCGCTCGCTGCTAGTACTTGCTTCTTGAGTCTCCTTTGTTATTCTATTTTCTTGTCAAAATTTTGTTGAAAGATCTCGTAATACCACCTATTACATATACACGACGAATACATTTTTTATACATTTGTAAAAACATAAAAAGTATAATTTCACTAAAAATGTATAATACTAATGATTTGGTGTCTTAACTTTTGCAAATTTTACATGTGCATAAGACAACATCTAGATTGTCGATTGTTTGATTTGAAAAATAGGACAACACATGCGAAAACATAAAAATAAAGACATAATCATACATATGTTAATTGTAACCTTCTTGAAAATTTATCTCATACTTACACATCGTCGATCCCATCAAAGTAGAAGTATTCCTCCCATGATTTTGCCTTCTTACTAACTCTTTTGTGATTTTTTCCAAGAAGAAAGACATATTAATATTGCTAAATTAAGAAACAAGTAAAATAGTTAAAAAGACTAATTTAAATAATTAGTTTCATTTAAATAATTAGAAAACTAAATAATTAAGAAACAAGTAAAATAGTTAAAAAGTTAAAATTAAGAAAATACCCATAAAGACGAATCAAACAAAATTTCACTTGACTATGTTTTACAGTATACATAGAAAACTATATATCAAATAAGATTAATTGGTTCACCAATAGTTGCTACAGGAACTGTTAGCAACTAATAAAGTCCGGAGGAAGTATATACTTCCTCCATTCCATAGTACTCGCTACATTTTTCATTTTGGGAAATTTCATATTACTTGCTACGTTTCCTTTTTTAGTAAAAAACCAATCATTTAAAATTATACCTAATTCTATTTTTATTCTACCCTATATCTAATTACTCCCATTTTTCTGTTTCATTTTTCAACAAATAATCTTAAAAAATTTCAAAAAGTAATTTTCACCTACTACTCATCGTGCCCATGCAATAATAGCAAGTAAATCACAACAGAGGAACTAAGAAGAAAGACGAGCATTATCTAGTCTTGAACGCATATGTAGAGCCCCCAATCATCCCCTACCTCCGCGTCCCCATTTTGAGCGTCAAAGAAACGGTATACTTTTCTTCCAATTCTCTTCTCTATCGTTTCCTTTCTCTTTCCTCTTTCAATCATCAAATCCAAAACACTCTGTCTTCATTCTTCATCATTTTCGCAATTAACAGTCATAATTATACCTTAAACCAATTTATAAGCTCAAATTTTTAAGTAAATTTACATCAATTTTCCTTTCCACTAGCTTTAACTGTGTAGTCTTTAGGTAGTTGTATCCAATTAATACAATCACGGAGACTTTAATGGGAAATCAGAATTTATTGTGTTCGTCTTGTCAACGGCTTCTTACATCTCTTTGAAAGCCCCAAAATTATTGGTATTAACTATCCGCCTTCTCAATTTCATGAATTGAAGAAGAAAATTACAGAAGATGGTTTTCATGGTGATGGTTTATAGATTAGGGTTTTTGTTGGTATTCATTTCAGTGACGAAAGCTATCCATAATTCAACATCTTGCATAAGATCATGTAATGGAACAGCAGTAAATTACCCTTTTGGGTTCTCCGATAATTGTGAGTTTCGGTTGAATTGTACCCACAATAAAAAAATGGAATTCATGGGTTTAGAAATTAGGAACTTATCTTGGAATACTATGTCGTTGAATCTATTACCAAATTGCACACGACAAATTCATGAAATACGACATCTATTCGGGAAAAACTACGCGTTGACTACAAGAAATGGTTTACTTCTACAGAATTGCAGTACACCATTAAACGGATGCATCATTCCAGCGAGTTTAGTGGAGATTAGGTTTGGAGGGTGTGATAAGAGAAATGAGAATATGAGTTGTTATACAACACAGAATCCGAAAGGAGGAGGTGGGATTTTGAGGTATGAAGATGTGAAAAAAGCTGGATGTGGGGTTTTGTATTCGTCGATTGTTGTAGATGATATCGATAATGGCGGTTCTGATGGTTCTGATGCTTTGTTGGAGTTTCAGACTGTTCAGCTTGATTGGTGGTTAACCGGAACTTGTAGATGTCACCCCAAAGCTATTTGTGATCCCATCGGAGCTTCTGGTTTCCGGTGCCGGTGTATTGATGGTTTTGTTGGTGATGGCTTCCTCAACGGCGAAGGTTGTCGTAACGGTAAGTATTTTTTTATTCATCAATTCCGCTTAAAAATTATTCTGAATAATCCGACCTAATTTGTTGTGAATAATCCCTGCTATTTGATTATTTTTAAATAATCCGACCTTTGAATTTTTTTTGCTCACAGCACCCCTTTTCACATTTTAACCCACTGTTAATAGCTACCTATCACCAAAGAACCAAAGAGGAATTGGCTTAGACCAATAAAGAAGCATAAGGAGGAAGAAGAAGCGAGCGTAACGGCTAATAGGTACCTACAATAGTCGGTTAAAATGTTAGCAAAAGATATATACAGGTTGGATTATTTAGAAATAATTAATAGTTGGGATTATTCACAGCAAATTGGCAATACATCGGATTATTCGGGATAATTTTTCCTAAATTTTAGCTTATGCATAGTTTTATTATTTTGTAATTAATGGCGTCAACATTTATTTCAAAATAATGGAAAACTCAATTTTTGATTAATTTTTCTTTGTTTGGTTTGCCAGAAACCCGTTTATGTGTGGTGTGACAGTAGTTTGATTCTGACCGCTTCTTCGATGATTTTAGAGGAAAATATATTAAGAACAACACCCAAATAACTAAATTTTTCATTTTAATTGTTTTATCTAGATAATAAATTTCAAAACCAAACACCCCTAACAATAGTTGTTTACTGTCACTAACAAATGTTATTTACTTAATTAGAGAGATATTAGCTAATTTTAATTATATACAGTTCTATCTTTTGATAGTACTAAAATTAGTTGTTTTTAAGGAAGATGTAGAAATTTGCTGATAAACGGAGAGAAAGAATGAATTGTACGGATGGAATTAAAAGAGACTACTGTATGAATGAGATTAAAACAAATTGGTTGATCATTGTCAAATGATGCAAAATGAGAAATACGGCCACAAATGGAAAATAACGCTAAATGAGATGGACCGAGGGAGTAGCTTAGTTTTTATATAGTTTGGCAGGGTTATAACAAAAATCTTTAATCACTACAAATTTTGTCTGTAACACTGTAAAAGTTTAGGAATTATGTCAATCAAATTATGATATGGAAATTTTAGGTGTCCTTTGATTTGGGTTTGTTGAGTTGATACTTGATAGGGTTGGGTCACGGGTTAGTGAGTGGTTATGAGCAGCCAAAATGTTTGGGTCACAGAAATGGACATATTTGACTAAGGATGAGTAAATAAAAGGGGATTTTGCTCCACCTAATATAATACTCCTCCTATTCAAAATTATTGTCCACTTTGGGTTGGACACGGATTTAAAAAAAATGGTAGTTGGAGTATTTTAAGTGATTATAATAATTGTAAAGGTGGTAGCTGAGGTACTTAAGTGATTATAATAATAGAAAATGTGGTAGGTGGGGTATTTTAAATAATATAAGTCGGGGTAGTTGGGGGTATTCAGGTAAAAAATATTTGCCAAAAATAGAGAGTGGAGTCGTGGACAATTAGAGTGACTTGACTAAATAAGGAAAGTGGACAATAAGAATAGGAGGGAGTATGGAATTGAAACCATTGAAATGTAGGACATAGTAGTATTTTTTGATGGGGATTTCTAGGAAATTGATGGGCTGCTGAAGGCACATGGGATAGAGTTTGATATTCTAGTTTTATTGTTTAATTTGTTAGATTAATGATTTAGGTGTACTAGGGGCATTGACAATAGCAAACTATTTTTTTGAAGGGTCAAACACAAGCATGTGTGTTAAAATATATGGGGATTCATGTGTTATATTTGACTTTCTGTCTATGTCGGTATACCAAGGATGAAAATTGTGATCAAATTAAGAATCAGGGTTTGTCTTAGTTGGAGCATATACCACTTTTCCTTGTATGGTTGTTGTTTCGATTCTTACCATCCCTAGTCCTCTCCTTTTGTCGGCCAACCTTGCACTAAAAATATTATGATCAATTATGTGCCATGGGCAACCCCAAAATGTCCGGTGAGGCGGCGATTAATTTGCCCCCATCCAAGAAAAATGGAGAAATGTAGATAAAAAATTAGACAATAGCATAATACATAGAAATGGGAAGAAGAGGATAAGGTCATGGACTCATTTAATGCAGATGTAAGTTAAAATTGAGTAGTGTCTACTTTTCTAGTCAAACAAAGCCCTCGTTATATTTAGTCTTAGTTATGGACTAGAGAATACTTATATGGACTAAGATCTTAGAAAATTTCCTGTGTTCTCCATGGCTTGTGTAAGGGGTGAGCTCATCACATTTTTTGGTTATTTATGAACCCCATTGTGAGATAATGTCAAAAGATTTGCAATTCATTAGATCTGATTGTAAAATCTTGTTTATATATTAGATGAAACAAGCAAGAAACTCAACCTGTACACCATGAGGCTTCGTTCATAGATCAATTAGTTATATATTAGATGAAACAAGCAATAGATTCTTAAGCCGAAAAATCGATAGAGAAAATAAAATTAAGCAAACAGACTTTACCTTTATAGAATTGAAGATAAATTGGGAGAAGAGATTGAATTCGATGAGAAAACCTTGAAGAAAGAGGGGATTCACAATTTGTTTTTTTATTATTTGGGTTAATTTTCTAGGGTTCATAAAAGAGGAGTGTTCAAGGGAGAATGATCTAGGAGCAGAGAATGATCATTTCTACATAATATCTTTTCACCTCAACTTTTGTGTTTTGAGGGCCCTTAGGACTGATATTTTATCAGCTCGTTTAAAACTCTTATCTTATGTTCTTAATCAGGTTATCAGGCTCGTTTTCAGTAGTATGAGCTGTGATAACAATCATTAGAGGGGAAAAAGAACTTGTACTTGGTAGACAAAACTGTCACTATATTAGTTCGGGAATTTGTGACCTTTATTAAAAATGAGATATTCTATATGGTGGCAACATACTTTTATGAAACGCCAGTGATAGCAAATCTTAAAAAAAATTCCACATAATAGCATTGTAATGTTGTACTTAAACCTACAGTAACATTAATGGACTAAAAATGTTTAATTGCCATTAAGTTGTGAAATATCTTATTTGCCCTTTTCTTCTTTCCTTAAAGCTACCGTAGATTTTATAGTTAAGATTTGCTACCACTGACATTTCATAAAAGTATGTTGCTGTCATATAGAATATCCCTAAGATATTTCACAACCGGTTAATATGTTAGAATAACAACTTATAATGATTGTTACTCCCTAATTTTAAATTACGGGTTATGTAACGGCATATCAGGGTTTTGCAGATCGATAAGCTCAAATTCCGTTATTAAGCGACAGTTATGTAATGGAGCGTCCTTATTTTTATTCTATGCTTTCATGTCATTTCCCTTACCTTCAGTTGATTTGTGGTGGAATATCGTACTGTGTCTTTACTCTATTCTGAAGGTTTTTGATATGGCTTTGCCCGGTTAGATTTTTGATATTTTTGATACAACGATTATAAATTCTAGTTCGTGCTTTAATTTTTTTAATTTACTACTGAATATGGAATTTCTAGAATGTCTAATTCTTTGCAAACACTCAGTTGGATCATGGATGTGTTATTTGACATTATTTTCTTGGGACATTGAACAGGATCGGCTGCAGCTTCTGTTCATCCTGCCCATAACCATTCTGGATCAACTAAATATCCCGTTCTTATTGGAGGTACTCCATGGCTACCGCAGAATGTGATTATTTTTTTTAACATGCTTTCTTTACAGCTTCGGTTTCACTGTATCATTAAGAGTTGTGCGATAATTTCTCTGTTTATCTGTTACAATCTTGATCTTGCTTGTACATGTTCTAGTTTAGCTCTACAATAAAAAGTGTAAACTGATGATCCAGCATTTAGCAATGCCTTTTTCTTCCGAATCATGCTCGTCAATTTTCACACTTATCTTTACCTATTGTACTAGCTTGTAATACTTCACCTTCACCAATCTTCCATGTGATCATACCGTTATATACCCTCTTTTGTAAAGTTTCCTTATTTAGAAGTTTTAAATTAGTGGCATCATTCCTTATTCGGTAAACTCAGATCAAGAACGTGGAGTACCAAATTGCCACCCATTGTTGACTTAGCTGTGCGAACCTATTATGGCCGAATTTGCGAAACTTTGTGGTAGCAATTTATGATAGGACAAGAGAATACATGTACAAGTTACGACTAAATTATTGAATCTATTTTGTTTGCTAACATGGGTATATCCAGTGTAACATTATTCGCCGGTTAATTTGTTTTTTAAATTTGCGATTCGGCTCAAAATGACCCTAAAATAGCCCAAAACCGACTATAATTCGCTTTTTTTGATTCGTGATTTGCAAGAAGATTAGTGAATCATGTGATAGTGGGTATAACTGTTGAAAACAATTTGCAGGCATTGTTGTTGGTGCTGCTTCGATGGTTATCTTGGCTGTTATTTGTTACTTTTGTCGGCGTCGTCCTATGTTTTTTAAAAGTCGGATGAGCATGAGGCATCTTCTTTCCGATGCTGCTGGCAACACTCCTGTTCCTCTGTACCCGTATAAGGAAATCGAAAGAGCCACAAACGGCTTTTCTGAAAAGCAAAGGTTGGGAACCGGAGCATATGGCACAGTTTATTCGGGAAGACTTAACAACAATGAATGTGTGGCGATTAAAAAGATCAAACATCGAGACACTGATAGTATCGAGCAAGTCATGAATGAGATCAAGCTTCTCTCGTCTGTTAGTCATCCGAACCTTGTCCGTCTTCTTGGTTGCTGCATAGAGAACGGTGAGCAGATTCTTGTTTATGAGTTTATGCCGAATGGAACTCTTTCCCAGCATCTGCAACGAGAAAGAGAGAACGGTAAGGCCCTTCCTTGGACGGTACGGCTTAAAATTGCATCAGAAACTGCCCAAGCAATCTCGTATCTTCACTCAGCCATGAATCCTCCAATATACCACCGAGACATAAAATCGAGCAACATACTCTTGGATGTTGATTATAAATCAAAGGTAGCAGATTTTGGCCTTTCTAGACTCGGGATGATGGAAATGGAATTATCGCATATCTCGACTGCCCCTCAAGGAACTCCGGGATATGTTGATCCTCAATACCATCAGAACTTCCATCTTTCCGACAAAAGTGATGTTTATAGTTTTGGGGTCGTCCTAGTTGAGATCATAACCGCAATGAAAGTGGTCGATTTCAACCGGCCTCATAGCGAGGTCAATTTGGCTGCCCTAGCTATTGACAAGATCGGAAAAGGACGAATCGACGAGATAATTGACCCGTTCATCGATCTCCACCGGGATGCTTGGACTCTGGCTTCTGTTCATAAGGTAGCGGAGCTTGCTTTTAGATGCCTAGCATATCACAGAGACATGAGGCCATCCATGATGGAAGTTGCTCATGAACTAGAGCAAATTCGGCAAAGCGGGTGGGCCTCTCTTGAGGAGAACGTGTGTATGGGATCATCGGTTGCTTCTTCTTGTTCCTCTCCCTTTAATGGGAGTGAAAGATCATTCGGTGGTTTATCAATGAAGAAGTCGGTAGTTACAAGCCAAAGGGTTATCGTTCCACAGAAGGTGATCGATCATTTAGCTTCACTAGAGGAAGGTAAAGATGGTTCACCCGTATCGGTTTATGATCCTTGGGTTAGTGAACAGAGCTCACCTTCGGCAAATAGCTTGTTGGATAATGCAATACAGTAAGCCCGATGAAGTAATATCGTTCGATGATGTGCTTAAACTGGTATATTTTCGTTCAATCTGGTTGTCCGCGTCATTTTGCCTCTAGCTGTACACAAGGTCGTTGTACCGGACTACCGGTACATACCTAGAACTGCAAAGTGGAAAGTGAAACAATTGTACACATTATAGTATAGGATATGCATTGTTTTTGTATATGTCCAGGATTCATTTATTTATGTTACATGTCTAAAGGAGGTTTTATAGACCTTCCACAGTTTTGGGCACTTTTTATGGAAATGTTTTGCCTATGAGACGGTACCTTTTGTTATATAATTTTTGGCAGAATTTTTTTATTAGATACTTTTTAAAAAAGGATAATTTTACTAGGAATGAATATGGCGGCTAATGGATGAATTTGGATGAAATCAAAATCAAAAACAAGTTTGAGTATATATAGTGCCTAAACTATAAAAAAAACATTATGAATTTATGATAGTTGGATACTATTTAGAACAAGAGCTAAATAAATTTTGCTCTCCTTGAACATTTCCAAATTTATTATTGGCCGGAGATGACCCATAAATCCATGATGGTTGAGGGTGGGGTAACATCGCTAACATTACATCTTAGTTTTTAAAAAGTTACTAAACAATACAATTTATAAGTACAATATATCGAGTCGATTGCAACTCAAATCGATATCAAGTTGTTAGATTAGACCAACAAAAAAGTTTGATCGATATCAAGTTGTTTCGTTACAAATCTAGTTGATAGTGGATGAGGTCAGATGTTGAATCACTTTAGGTCGGACTTTGTCATATACCTATTAGGTCAAGGTCAGGCTCTAGTAAATTGTATGGTAGCTGTAATTCAAGTTCGGTTAATCACATTGATTTGATAAAAGATTCTAGTTGAAAATAGAGCTAAAATAACCGAATATATATCGATATACAAATCAACATCAGGTTAAGTTTCGATTGATTAACTGTCACGAGTCACCACATCTCTGGTCAACATATATTTTTTTTTTCTTTTTTTTGTTACCGATTACTCATTTTAAAATTTTAGATATGGAAACTGTAGAGTCTCTATATCAAAACAAGCGCGCTTATATTTATTTCCCGTTTTTATTTTTCCGCCACAACATTCCTAACTCAGATTCTCAGAAGGGTTTTCATTTTTCCATTTTTGTCTCTCTAAAAATTGACCCCTTTCCTTCTCATTTCTTGCCAACTCCCATGGTGGAAGAACAACCTCCAATCCAAAATTCGTCACCGAAAATGGAGGTAGATGCAAACCCTAATCCTTCTGAAATGACAAATGGGGCGACAGTCCAGTCAAATGCTCCCGAACACTCTGAATCCTCAATTAAAAACCCGGAAACCTCCGGAATCTTTACCGCCGATGATCATGAGAAGTCTTTGGAATTCGCTGACGATTTGATGGAGAAAGGAAACTCAGCTTTTAAAGAAGGCGATTTCCCTGAAGCAACTGATTTTTTTAGCCGTGCCCTAGAAATCAGGTTCGGATTTCCATTCTGTTAGTTTGAAGAATCCGATTTAGGTTGATATGTGCTATTTTGACGACCGTTTTGTTTTTGGATTATGTGTTGCTTGAAATTTGAAGTGATTGTTAATAGAATTAGAATTTAGATCTTGTTTGGTGATGCTATACTTTTGTGTTGATGATTGAGTGACTCGAACAAGAGTCTAAGTCATGATGTTGATGAATCAAGGGTCAAATGCTGACCGTGGAGATTGACGTTTTCCAGATTGCATGCGGCGAGTCGTCACATGGGCGAGTCGCTGCTTATGAGCGACGAGTACTCGTGTCGCTTCTTGTGGTTTTGCGGGAAATTAGTCTTTTCACTGTTTTTTGACGGTTTCTTTGTTTTCTTGGAGCCCAAGCTTCATTTACTTGTGATTTACTAGGGTTTAAAGCCATAAAATACAGAGAATACACAAATTGAGCCATGGTTTTGTGAGAGCTTGATTCATTTTTGTAATCATTGCAATTTACAGTGAGGTTATTTGTTCTCGGTGCCGGTGGATGTAACTATCACATTGACAGTGAACCATGTTAAATTCTCGGTGGTGTTCTTATTGTTTGCATTGAATTTATCTATTTTTTCATTATTGTTTTTCGATCTTCGCTTCCGCTGTCACACAACATGTTGCTTGCTTAGGGTTTTAGAAAAATGTACTAGTATTTAGTGAACGGTTGTCGGTAGTAAGAGATAATAATATGCAGGGTCCAAGAGTTGGACCTGGAGGACCTGTTATGAAAGTTAGGCCTTAAAATTAATATTAATGGTATAAATACAATCATAATTCGGCAATAGTAAAAATAGTAAAAAAAATTCAAGAGTTTAAAACTAAATTGATAATGCATAGAGCTTTTTTCTTTGAATGAGGCTATAATACTATTTTCATCTGAATTTGTTTGAGTCCTTTTTTTTGAGTTGGAACATGCTTACATAGCTTGAATAGACTAAATCATAGTATCTAATAAAACGAATGGTGTAAATCTTGTTAGGAAGGCCAAATGGAAGTGGGAGTTGTAGTCTAAGGTGCCTAAGAATGGTTGAAATCATGGCTTAAAGGTGCACTAATGAACATGACTAACATACAAGCAATAAGATGATTTAAGCATGAAATAATGTAAATAATAACCCAAAGATTTAAGGTGGTCAAACAAATGTTGGCCACATACTCCATACTAGGCTAATGCATTTCATAATTCATACTATGTGTTTAAAGGATAGGAGAGCTTAAAATCTCAATACAAACATGACAGGATTACATATTGAAGCATTTGAGTGTGAGGAACTAAGTAAACTTAGGAGTAGAGAATTACATAATTTGATAAAAGGGATGTGGAGGCTCAAGCCCTTGGCTTGGCTCATGCAACACGAGAATGCAATAGTTAAATAGACAAGACTAAAGCTAGGATGCATTCAGACAACAATGCAAATGAACACACAAAATGAGCTAACTGAAGATTGTTGGAGTAGCCTGATCCGGGCGCCTGCTAAGTGTAATGTTTTCTCTTCCACGTATTTTGATGGTCTTCCTTGCTTCCAAAGAATCTTTACAGCTGTACCATTGTACCAACTTTCCTTGCTCATCAAGAGTTAGTCCCATACTTATCATCCATCCACACTTGTTTAACGTACATGCCGAGTCAGTTCTTTACCATGAAACACATGTCCAAGGTTTGGTACAAAGTTGTTACACCAACTACCAATTGAAGTCTTAAAATCATCTACCATAACATTTCATGTAACACCATGACCAAAAAATTCAAGCCACACTACTTTCAAGTATTGTTATTTTTGATGAATTAAATTACGAATCTCAAAGTATTGTTTGTTGTAACTATTGAAAACATTCCATGACTCTGAAATGGAAACCAACTTGGAAAGTGCACAGATTTCAAGTAACATTATTGGATACAACTAGAAGTTAATGATTTTGGATGGTGTATAACAATGAAGTTTGGAAAAGCATTGGAACTATAAACCTAAAATTACGTTATCACCTTGACATATATTAATAATTGTAAAATATGTACAATAAGAAAATATAGTACTCATGCAATACCATGCCTACACAATAGTGTATTGAATTGTGTAGAAGAGAGGATTTGGTGAGAAATCAACAAATTGGTTGGATGTAGGAAGTTAAGTGAGCTGTAATAAACCTTCTAGGACCTTTTTCCTTGTAAAATGACAATCTATATCAATTTGCTTTGTCCTATCATGAAACACATGGCAATTAGCAATATGGAGAGCTAATTAATTATGCAGTGAAACCATGCCTACACAATAGTGTATTGAATTGTGTAGAAGAGAGGATTTGGTGAGAAATCAACAAATTGGTTGGATGTAGGAAGTTAAGTGAGCTGTAATAAACCTTCTAGGACCTTTTTCCTTGTAAAATGACAATCTATATCAATTTGCTTTGTCCTATCATGAAACACATGGCAATTAGCAATATGGAGAGCTAATTAATTATGCAGTGAAACCATGCCTACACAATAGTGTATTGAATTGTGTAGAAGAGAGGATTTGGTGAGAAATCAACAAATTGGTTGGATGTAGGAAGTTAAGTGAGCTGTAATAAACCTTCTAGGACCTTTTCCCTTGTAAAATGACAATCTATATCAATTTGCTTTGTCCTATCATGAAACACATGGCAATTAGCAATATGGAGAGCTAATTAATTATGCAGTGAAATGCAATTGGTCAGAGTTTATCCACTCCTAATTCCGGGAGATGCACTACCCTAGTTGATGTTTAATTAGTAAAACATAATTTTCTAGTTAGGTCGCCTTTTGGATTCACGATTCGCTTAAAATGGTGCAAAAATAGCTAAAAACCGACCATAATTAGCCTTTTGGATTCACGTGTTGAAATATAGACCATTGAATCAAGCACTACTTTGTGCTAAGTAAATGCTTTACGAATAGATAGCTTCAAAAAATTTATTTTGGGGGAACTTGCACCCATTCCCTCATACTGAAATCTTTGTGACAATGCAAAACATTGGCATTTTCCCGACAGATACAAATATGATAAGATTAGATGTGCAAATTTTTGGCAAATACAAATAGGTTAAGATACATGTTTGACCCAACTACCTTGGTAGTTGAACACATGAAGTTTTCTACAACTTGGTTATTTATGATAGGAAAATTTATCTTTTGCGTGAATTTTTTAAAATTTAGAAGCATATAGGTTTTGTTGGCATAAGGTTAATACATGAAGGATATTTTGTGTTTTTTAAGGTAAACTGTTGAGGGAGCAGTACTTGTTAAAGTCCCCCTGAAAATAAGAAAAGGTGGAGGTAAGTCCAAGAAAGGAGGGGAGTTTTACTCACTTTCTAGATTTACGGATGTGGAAATTATGGAAGAGTAGTGTGGTCACTAGTTTATGTCTTGCTTCTTTGTTCATGAACAATATTGACATTGCTTCCCTAGCTATAAGACGTGAATTACCTAGATTTTTTATTAGAGTCGGAACTTTTTTTCTCAATCAAAGGGAATATGTAAAAATCCAATGTTATGTTATCTGAAGACTATATGAAAGGTGACTCTTATAGTTTTGTACGTTGAAGTCTAATAAATTTGCGATGTATTTTTTACAGTAAAGGAGTATATGTCTTAACACCTTGTATTAAAACGAAATTTAGTTGGATTATCTTGTAGTTGGTATAAAGTATTGATATGATTTGTTTATAGTTACTTCTATGGACTGCGTTAATTACTCAGTGGCTTGCTGGATCACATCAAAAATGCCCATGAATTTTCTGGTTCTTGTTAACTTTTGTATCCCAACAATGTTTTCTTCTGTTGGTACAAGTCTAATTAGTCAAAGACGAAAATGCATGTTGCGTCCTGTACCCTGGTTACTAGTTATGTTTCTTGTATCTTCAGTGTGGAAGCAAGGTGTCTGTAGTGACGTCTTGCTTGGAAATGGCTTATCTCAGATAAATAGTTCCTCTTGTTCTTCAAAAATTAAGTAGGCATTTGTATCTATATCTTTATGGATAACGTTGCTAATGGATTGATCTTTCTTACATTCTAAATTCTTGGAACTGATCTTGCTTTCTCAGGGCTGCTCATTATGGTGAACTAGCACCTGAATGTGTTAAATCATACTACAAATTTGGTTTAGCATTGCTGTACAAAGCACAAGAGGAAGCTGATCCTTTGGGATCTATGCCAAAGAAGGATGCAGAGTCCCGTCAAGGCTCGTTTAAGATTGAATCTGCAATGAGATCTGTCAAGGGTGAATCTTCCATAGCCTCTGTATCAAACAAAGCTGAGCAGTCTGCATCTGCAAGTTCAAGCCAACAGCAGGACACAGATGATGGTAACTCTGAATGTGTCAATTAGTTATTCAATAATTTTACCCTCAAAGTTCAGTTGCTACAAATTTGTTTTTCTAGATACGTGTTGAAGAAGATTGAATATTGAGATTTATCAACACATCTTCATGTTTCTATTATTAGGAGTCTTTTAACACATGTTTGGACAAAAGTTATGTGAAGAAATACCATGCACTGCAAATTTTCTCACTATTATTTTAGCAGTATTTTCCTGATGGGCTTTTCTCTTTCATGTTAGCTAACAACAAGGATGAGGGAGATGGAAACGAGGAAAGCGATACAGAGGTACTTGCTGAAGCAGAGGAAGAGGAGGAGTCTGACTTGGACTTAGCTTGGAAAATGCTTGATCTTGCTAGGGCCATTTCGGAAAAGCACTCTAGGGAGACAATGGACATGGTTGATATATTGTCAGCTCTCGCTGAAGTTTCCCTTGAAAGAGGTATCATTTAATTGTTTCTTTCAAGATTACCGAGAGGCGGGTAACTGTTAGCTCAAAATTTCACTGCCTATTCGGTTTCCTAGCTGTATTATAATGGTACCGCCTTTCAATAACTGTGGTTTGACTTTGTGGTTTCTATTTGCAGAGGATATTGAGACATCTCTCAGTGATTATGAAAAAGCTCTCACTATTGCAGAGCGTTTGGTTGAACCAGACAGTCGCCACATTGCTGATTTGTATCCTTTAAATTTTTACTGAAGTTTGAAATTGTTGATGATTTGAATCTTCCTATGAGTTTGGATTTGGAACCATGAATTTTCATTCCTAGAGTTAGCTTCCCCTGAATTGCCATTGTAGCCATTTTTTCGTACATATTGTGAATGCTCTGTTAAGTGTTAGTTGTACATTACCTATTTATGATATCCTCATTCATGGTCCTAATCACACTGCTCCATCCCTTATGAGCAAGGTTAATTATTAGTTCCCCTGGTTGCCATATTTTTGCCTAAAATGCTGCATGTGGTAAATGGAGTGATTCATTTGGGATCCCATGCTTGCTGTTATTAGAATATGAATTAGATTCTATTCTATTTATTGCACTGTTCAATTGTCACCTTGACTATGGATATCAGAAACTTCCGCATCTGCCTTTGTCTAGAGGTTGGCTCCAAGGCTCAAGAAGCTATTCCGTATTGTGAGAAGGCTGTATCTGTCTGTAAATCAAGGATGCAGCGCCTGGTAGATGAACTGAAAGGCATGCCAGGATCAACTACTTCAGCTTCATCTGATGCTGGTGAAGGTCCCAATCATTCATCCATTGCCTCCGATTCTAAGAATTCTGTTTCTGATAAACAAGTGGAGATTCAAACACTGAAGGCACTCTCCAGTGACTTGGAGAAGAAGGCAAGTTTCCCTCCTATCCCCTCTCTATATGTGAGACAAGCTGATACAGAGCAATTGCTCAATCATATGCTCACATTTCCTGTTCCGTAACAGTTTCTATTACTATATTTTCATCTAGAACTTCTAAGTAAACTGTGCTTCTGTCACCAGCTTGAAGATTTGCATCTATTAGTGTCGAACCCAACCTCTATCTTGTCTGATATACTGGGATTGGCAGCAGCTAAAGCAAGGGCTAAGGAGCAGACCTCTGCTTCAGCAGGAGCAAGTTCATTGTGTGTTGGTGGTGTTGCTGGCAATGGAAATTTTGATCACCCCACTGTACCCTCTGCTCTCACCAATGGAACCAACGGAGTCACACATCTTGGTGTTGTGGGCAGGGGGGTTAAGCGTGTGAACATGAGTTCTGAAAATGTAGAATCAAACGCCAGTAAACGACCTGCCGTCACTCCTGCTTGAGTAACTTTAGATATTAGTGCAATTGAATATGTTAGATAATTCTGATCGTCAACAGCTTAACATTTTTGTAGTACTATTTTATGCATTTATGCCTTAGAATCTTAGATTAAAATTTGGCTTTGATTCCTCAAAAGGAGTTTTTGTATGCGCTAGTATTTCTACCTACGAAGGCTGAGGGTAAGGGTGTTTATAACCGAGTATCCAACAACCTAGATACTCAGAAATGCGGGTATCTAATTTTGTGGCCCATGTCTTGATCTGGATCACTCGGGTGTACTCAAATTAATTTGCTATGGGTACCCAATTGACGCGGATTAGTAATTAGTATTTGTATGTGATATTATGTTACAAGATAAGATACATGTATGCTACTATTCTTGTTTTAAAATTACCCACAAGTCTCCAAAATTTTGCCCTAGACCTGACCCGATACTATAGTTAATATTTTTTTAACACCCTTAACTGAGATGGTCGTGGTCCTTTTATTGCCTTCTTATGTGCTGTGGCCTGTGGTGTGGCTTTGGGGGAACTGTATTGGCCTGGTGGGGAGGTTGCTTAGGTGATGAACATTGAACGTATTGATCATAATATTTCTATAGAGATAAGTTTGTGATAGATTGTCTCTCGTAAGACGACTTGAAGTAAATTAATAAAGAGCTTATATTATCATAAACTATACTTAGATGTGATATTCAATTCAGATTTATTTTACGGTGAAACCGTCTTACAAAACAATATCTAAATTTTTGATTATTATTTTGTGAGCATTGCCCAAGCATAATAGACTTTTAAAGACCTAGCTAGGCATAAGTGTAAGGAAATTCACCTACAAACCCTAAAAGTTAATATATTGAATTGTGGTAATTGAAATACTTTTAGTTTTAGTTTTCATGAAATGTGTTATGTCACACTTGTGGTAGTGAGTGTTCTCACCCTTAAACATGAGTAATTTTTTCATAATTTTTAGTGGTAATGGATGAGAATGACTTTTGTAAAGTAAATAGAATGATAGAGTAAGAAAATATTGATTAGAAACCTTCTAAATTATTTTTTTAGTTAAAATATATCAAATTTTCATTATTATTCCTACTATTAATATCAATAACTACATATATTATTAAAGTTTAATAATCTTTTCACAAAGAAAATTATTTCCGATAAACTTATAGAAACATAAGTCTCTTATGGACAATTCATAAGGAGGATCCAATGTGTAACTCGCCATGGAGTATTATATCCTAAGCATCCAATGTGTAAATCCTAATGGGTTTATAAAGTCAATAAACATCTAGTTACATGGAACAATTAAGTACACACCACTAAGATATTATGGTACTTAATTGTACAAGAAAACACCGTAAAAGAACATGAAAACAATCATAATGTAAGCGACAACTCATCAACCATATCTAAGCATCGTTGTTTTTTGGGATAAAACAAATAATAACTCGTCGGTTCCTTTCCCTCAATTTATAAGTATTCTCAAACTTTATATCTTGTCTTGAATAATAGATGATTCATCGTGCTTCCATGAACCCACCAAAGACTCGTTATGTTGTCACCAACAACTCATTCGGTGCTTTTATAACTCTTTATTGTGTAAAAAATTAAATTTAAATCACTAATATCTTATACTTAATTATGTCTATATTCACTACTTTCAAAAATTAAATTGAAATTATAACAATATTCTAAATTTCTTAAAATACATGACAATTAAGTCAAAGAACTTCAACTAGATACAATTAGTTGTTTAACGTCAACTTGCAACTGATTAGCATTCACGAGTATATAACAACTAGCCAATCCATCATTATTTGACCATCAATAACTAATTGAAGTAATTGTACTAATTTCAAGGATTAGGCTCCACATGAATTTGTATTGTACCTAATTGGCCGTTGTACCTTGTCCAATCATTTGGTAAATTAAAAGCTTATTGTCGTCAAACATACAAGTTTTTTTATTGCGTACCATTTGTAGTTTGTTTGAGCTACAAAACAAATTATAACCATGAAGAGCATATTCCATTCCACCAATATGAAGTATTTAGCAAATCCTGAGTTTGCATTTTAAACTCAAACAAACAGTTAACGGTTCTCACATATTTGAATTATATGATATAAATTTAAAAGATAAACGAAGAATTGTTAAGGACATCTAGTTTAATTTCAGAGTTGAAAAATACCTATTTTATTAATCTTACTAGAAAATATTAGGAATTTTGTTATATATAAGGCTAAATTTATATAGAAATAAAATATTTATGAAATTATTTTTAAAAAATATTTATGAAAAAAATAAAAGTCATATAAATATACCAAGAATATTAATTATATTATAGGAGTAGAATTTGTTGAAGTATTCATTGTTAATGTTATCGCTGAAATTATTATTAATCTTTATGGTAGAATGGTTCATCCAATTATGTACACACTTTTTTGTGTAAAGTTATACATATGATGTTCATGTGCTACTAAAAATTAATCAATCTCTTTATTAATGTTATCGCTCATAAGGTAAGATTGCGTATTAATAGCATTCAAATAATAAAATGTTTTAGTGTTATATAAGTATTTGTTTTTAACGTTGTTTAGAGGAATGGAGTGTAGAGCATGGCAATTCAATTCAAATGTAAACACTGAAATTTGTCATTAAAGAACGAAATAAATGCAGACCTAATTATTTAGTATTTATGACTGGGGGGATACAGGAGTAGGATTTAATCATAACATCGTATACTACCTCCGTTCCACTTGTAACACTTACTAATTTTGGAAGTTTTATATTACTTGCAACATTACTATTTTTGGCAAAATAATCTACTTATTTTATCCTCATTTTATTCCTATCCCACTATCACCATCAATCATACATCATCCCATTAATTATTTAATATACCCACAAGTCACAATCACTATCTACTTATAATAATTTTTTTTTTATTTCTACCCCACATATCACCATCAATCATACGCCATCCCTACTTTTACCATACTGATTTGACGACCCTTAAAAAACGTACTAAACCCAATGGTACAACTAAAATGAAACGGAGGAAGTAGTATAATTAAAGTTATAAAAGATTAAATCAATATGAATAATGTGAAAAATTAAAATGTATTAAAATCTTACGAAAAAAAGAGAAATACTTAAAAAAAAATTTCCTGAAAAGTACTTACTAAAAGAAATTCCAGAAAATACCTAATACAATTTATTCTCTTTCAAAGAGTACCAAATATGTTTTCCTTCAGTTGACCGTTAAATGTACAGTTAATTGATCAAAATAAAAAAAAAAAATTTCACATTTTTAATTTTTTATCCAATTTAGTTTCAATTTTGAGTAAAGAATAGAGGAGAAGATAAGGAGGAAATTGAAATCCTTGTCTCATCCTAAAAACCACTTTTTTTTTTTGATTGTCCGTTCTCCACTCTCCATACAGTTTTTATCATTCATTTCCCACTTTCACTATATCATCACCATACACCCACTCTATATTTTACTCCTTTCTACACACTTTCAGTTTCACTTCCCTCATGCTTTTCCATACATCTGCGTCTCTATCATTTCTCTTTTAAGTTAATATTCCAAAAAAATAAGGAAAACTAAAAAATGGCAGCTGAAAAATCTGCTACTTCTACCCCCTCCAAGGGTCAAGCATGGTTTTGCACTACTGGTTTACCCAGCGACTTCGTTGTAGAAGTTGATGACATGACCTTCCATCTCCACAAGGTAATATTTCTCTTGTTAAGCTTCTTTTTTAAAATTTTTATTTGGGTATAGTTTTAATATATGGTGTGTATTTGATATTTTGATTATTTGATTTGGAATTTTTATTTCAGTTTCCATTGATGTCTAAGAGCAAGAAACTTCACGACCTCATAAAGGAGCAAGAAACAAAAAATATCCAAAAAGAAGGCCAGCTTACAGAAAACGACGACGTTGAGGTTGATGAACAAATACTTGAACAAGATTACTGCCACGTGTCACTTCCAAATTTTCCCGGCGGCTCTGAAACTTTTGAAACTGCTACAAAATTCTGTTACGGGGTCAAAATCGACATCACCGCCGGTAAAGTAGCTCCACTCCGGTGTGCCGGAGAAGTTCTGGAAATGACGGAGGGATATTCCGAAGATAACTTCATATCCAAAACCGAAAGATTCTTCACAAATTCTGTCCTCAAAAACATCAAAGATTCCATTAAAGCGTTAATAACATGCGAGAAATTAATGCCTTTAGCGGAAAATCTTGGCATTGTTGAAAGATGTATTGACGCTATTTCATCGAAAGCGTCGCTTTATGATCCGTCATTGTTTGGGTGGCCGGTAAACGGCGTTACAGAATGTTCATCAGATACTAGAAAGAAGAATGTATCATCAACCAAAACCATGAGGGATGATGCATGGGTTGAAGATCTTGCTCAATTGAGTTCAAATCTCTTCAATCGAGTCATCTCAACAATGAGAGAGAAAGAGATTAGTCCAGAGGTTATTGAGAATTGTTTAATTCACTACGCAAAACAGTGTTTTCCAGGAATTAGTCGCTCCAATCGGAAGCAATCTTCGTCGATGATGACTTCTGAGGCCGAACAGAGACAGTTATTGGAGACAATAGTCTCAAATCTTCCGCCTGAGAAGAGCGCACAATCACAATCAGCAACGAGAATTCTCTTCGGATTACTTCGAACTGCCAATATTCTCAATACTTCAGATGAATGTAAATCTGCTCTCGAGAAAAAAATTGGATCTCAACTCGAACAAGCAACACTAGATGATTTGTTGATTCCGAGCTATTCGTATTTAACAGAAACATTGTATGATGTTGATTGTGTTGAGAGGATTTTAAGCCATTTTTTGATTGATTACGGAAGGAGAGAAATCGAAGGTGAAGATGATGAATCCCTAGAAAATATCCAATCACCGTCGATAATGCTCGTCGGAAAACTTATCGACGGTTACCTTTCAGAAATCGCTTCGGATACTAATTTAAAGCCGGAAAAGTTCATGGAGCTGGCATTATCTATTCCGGATAAAGCTCGCTTATACGACGATGGCGTTTACAGAGCTGTTGATGTCTATCTCAAAGTAAGTATCTAAATTACTTGCAACGTTAGCAACAATATTTACGCTATTCAATGTGATCTTATTTTATTTATCTCATGTAAAGATTATTAATATATAATTTTTATAATTTTTTACTATACATAATTAGAAATATGATTAAATTATAATTAGTATATTAAAATATATGAAAAATAATATTGCTAATAATTTGGAACAATACAAGTATACACTACACACCATTACACTTATGTCAATTATTACCACATATATAAATTAATAATATAGACTACGACTAATTTTTAATTTTTCTTTATTCTATTTAAATTACTCGATTGTACTTTTTCACTTCGAGATTTTAGTTCAAAGAATATATTGGGTGATTTTAATATAATTGTCATTGTTAAAAAATAAGACTAAAATAAAGAGCTTATAATCTCAAGATTTATACTCACTCCGAATCAGTTTACTTGTCCCATTTCCTTATTTGGCAAAACCATACCAATTGTAACATTTTCTTTTTTGTTTATCCTTTTTTTACCTAAATACCCCACTTTTTCAATTTCCAATACCCAACTTCCACCTTTACAATTAATTTAATCAATTAAAATACCCAACTACCACCTTTATAATGGACCCCACTCAACCCTTAAAATCCGTGAAAAGTCAAATGGGACAAGTAAACTGATTCGGAGTGAGTAATATTTAAACTATTTATTTTATGTGTAGAGCATCTCCACTTAAGTCGATTGTACTATTTATTTTACAATAATTAAAGTTGTCTTATACAATAATTTCTATTTATAATATGGTAACCAAATTTTTTCCAAGTTTTATATTCAAAAATCATATTAATTTATAATTTATGATTCAATGTAAATATATAATTTGAAGATTCAATTAGTTCTTGCAATGTTTCCCCTATACCGATATAAGTTTGATTCACTTTAACTCTGAAAAGCTCAAAATCTGTCAAACTCAAAGGAAAAACATATGTTGAGACCGTCTTTTTATAAAGATAGACTCTTAAAAGTCCAATCAAATTTATGTTTAGAGTTGTGACAATATATATTTAGAATTAAACTGTGCTTTTGAGAAAAGACGGTCTCAAGTATGAATTTGTTAAGGAAAAATAGGAGAACTATCAAAATTCAATTTATTTTAGGTTATATTTTGAATTCATAATTTTATTAGAAATCTTAGATTGGCTTGAATATAATACTACTTCACAAATCAAAATATTTAAACTTATAAATTTGAGTCAATTTCACTCTTATTTATAAAATGATTAAAATCAACAATTTAAAAATAACTTCTCTTATATCGTCATTTTCAAATTCTTTCAGGCACATCCATGGTTATCAGAATCAGAACGAGAAAGAGTAAGCGGAGTGATGAACTACGAAAAACTAACATTAGAAGCATGTACTCACGCAGCACAAAACGAGATATTACCGCTAAGATCAGTAGTACAAGTTCTATTCTTCGAACAACTCCAACTCCGTCACGCCATAGCCGGAACTCTCTACTTAACACCTCATCACAATACTGCTTCAAGCGAGTCAGCGGCGGTCCATGAGAGTGATGGAAGTGACGATGTGACAGAGAAATTGAAAAAGAAGAGATGGAGAGAAGCAATAAGGGAGAATGAGGTGCTGCGATTAGATATGGATAGTATGAGGACAAGAGTTCAGGAATTAGAAACGGAATGTTCTACCATGAACAAGGTCATTCGTAATTTTGATAAAGTTATTAATAATAATAATAATAATAATAATAATAATAATAATGATAATAATAATTCTCTTATAACTTGGAGGAGCGCATTAACGAGCAAGTTTGGATGTAAGTTTAAGACTCAGGTTTGTGATTCTCATCAATCAACCGTGGTGGGTAACCCAAAAGGAAGGCATAACATCAATCAACGGTGATTTTTTTTGGGATGTGGGATTTTGTCAGGAGAGAGCAATAAATTAGTATTGACAAATTCTTGAGAGGGACGGTCTTTTCGAAAGACTATCTCTAATTTAGTATTTAATTTTCATACTAAAATTGTCTCTATTTTGGTTTAATTTTCCTTTATTTTATTGTGGTCGGATACATTTGTGTTTTTATTTTTAGAAATTTGAATTACAATTCGAATCGTAACATACGTAAATATATATGTTTTAGAAAATATATTAAAATAGAAATGATTTACCTTAATAATACAATTTTTTGCTTATCTAATATGAATAATCACATTTTAAAATTATTTTTGAATAATCCAACATATTACATGTGTGAGAAAATAATCCAAAAAGAAAATTATTACTACAAGATTAGTGAAATGTTAGATTATTAATATTAATTTTTCTATTGAAATATGCATAAAGTTCATATATGCTAAAATGGATTTAATAAGATCTTACACAAATGTAATTATTCGAAACGTAACTTTTATTAAATTAGGTTTGATCCTCCCCTCAAAAAAAAGGTTTGATCTTTTAACATTTGCAAGTGCAAGTAACGTTTTCTCTATGTAAGATTATGATTTTGATTCAGATCAATCTCTCCTTTTCTTTTTAACTCCTCGTCATTCATCATATTCAATGTATCTCGCTCATAAAAAACTATGATCAAGGTCTGGAGAGGGAAGAACGAAGGCAACTCATACCCATAAAAGAGAGTACGATCAAAGAGTATCCAGCTCGAGAAATTTATCTGTAACTATAAAAATAAAATTAAAAATTTAAAAAAAAAAACTAAACTTTATAGCGCCAAGGAATTTTATAAACAAGCTGTGATTTGGGAGAACCAAAAAATTTGGGTTTGAGACTTTTGAGGTGGAAGGGAAAGGGGACCGCATGAAGCCAAGATGTCTGGTGTACTGGCCTACCATAGTGGGGGGGAGGTTGGGAATTTATGACTAAAGTGAATGATTTGGAGAGAATGGAGAACTAGCTGGATATTGGAGGGAAGATTGTGACTACATGTGTTCAATGGATGAGTTTTTAAACGGGTCGGGTTTTGAATTAAGAAAATCCAATTAAGTTAGATTGGGTTGTTAATTTGATTACACAAATTCTTACTTGAGAGTTGAGACTGTCTTTTGTAAAGACGGCTCACAAAAGCCCAATCCAATTCTAAATATATATCGTTACAACTCTAAATATAGATTTGACTGGACTTTTGAGAAGCATCTTTACAAAAGACGGTCTCTCAAGAGAACGCCTGATTTGATTATCAGCTACTCTTGTTAGAGAGACAGTCGGTCTCAAAACTTGAATTACCTACTATAGCAGGTTATCGGGTTACCAAAGTTTAATCTAGGCAAATACCCCTTAAAGTTGGGATCATTCATGTTTAATCAATAAATGATATTATTATAGTAAAACCACGAATATATTGAATTATTCTAGGTAATTTTTCTTTTTAAAAATTTGTTTGCCATCGATTAAAAATTAATTCCGCACATTGTCTTTAAAGTTTGAGTTATATTTGTAAAAGAAAGTCTCTTCCTGAAACAACCTTAAAATAAAGAGTTTATTTAATAATAATTGTATCAATTCCAATTACTTATATAAAGAATATATCACTGTGATGTCATCTCATTAATACTTGTCAAATAATTCAACCTAATTTATGAACGAATAAAGGACTTTTAAGTTTTGTAAACTTTCCATATGGGGACATTGGAGTGCTCATAGGTAAGAGTGCATGGCTACTCTTCTTCGTGCCCTACTTCTCTCCGTTGCATAATACTTGTTATATTTAACTTTTTTACGCAATCCAATGTGTTAAGTTGTTCATTTATATATCAAATTATACATATTTAAAAATTATAAAAAGTTTATATTATGAAAGTATGCGATTAGACGATTCAATCAAGATTCCACTTGACTATATTATCACCAGGCCCGTCGAAGGCCCTGTGCAAGCAGCCCAGTAGCACAGGGCCCCCGAAATTTTGAGGCCCAATCTTTCATCCTTCATCAGCCTGTAATAAAATAAAAAAAAAGAAAAAAAGCTTTAAATAAAAGTCAGACGCACTATAATATCAAAGAGGCAAAGACCAAAAGTCACATTGGAAACTCAGTCACTCATCTTGTTTATTATTCCTACTTTCCTGCTTTTCAATTTCCATATTTCTATTCTCTAGATTTCTACATTTCCTTTAATACTCTCTAAATCTTCAATCTTCCTCTAAATTTTTCCTACTTTCTTAATTATTTTTTTTGTTTTTCCCAAAAATTTTTAATATTCCAAATTAAAATTATACCTTCGATTCTTCGTCTCTTCGAATCCTCCATTACAACGGGCATGAAATTAAGTTCAATGGGAAAATTAATTTCGTGTTTTCCACAATTAAATCCCTTAATTTTCGTTTATCAAACGGCTAACTTTTTTGCTCTTTATAAATTTTGTTTTAATGTCCTATCTTTTTCAGATTTAAGAATTAAAAAAAAATAATTCAGTTTTGGGCATATAATTTTTTTTATTAGGGCCCAATTTCAAAGTTTAGAACAGGGCCCCCAAAATGATTAAGACGGCCCAGATTATTACTTACATATTAGCCACAATATATAAAATAAGCTTAAACGATGAATAGTGTCCAAAAATAAAATATAGCAAGTATTTCGGAACAGAAGGAGTATTTTGGATTGCTTGCTTCTTGGGTGCAGCTAAATGGTGATGATGTGATGTAACCTAGGTTACCTAGCTGATACGAAATAGTATCATGTGCTTATTTAGTAGAAATTCCTAAACAATCACCGTGATTTGTAAATCACCATATAAAAACAAAAAAAATAATAATAAAATAACTAAAATAAGAAAAAGATAAAATAAATTATCCAAAATCCCCCCTATAAGATTAGGCCACATAGTGTGATTTAGTTCTCTCACAAATAACCGTGATTTACCCAGAATTCCTCCTTATTTGGTAGGTGCATGTGTTTGCTTTTGGGCTTTTTCGAATTATGAAATTGAATCTATTGACAGGTTGGACTCGAGAGACGGTTTCTCAAAAAACCGATTGATAAATTTTAGGAAAAATTACTGTGAATAATATAAATTTTCGTTAATTTTTCTACAATAATATCAACTTTAAAATAATCATAAATAAAATCAGTTTAGTAATGTTTTTATTTTCCTAGAATAACATACCATCTTTAATTCATTAGCTAATTTACAAATTTTCATACGAGATCTAAAATGTCGATTTCAAACTTTAAATTCACAATTATAACAAAGTATTTTCAACAAATAAATTACACAAATTATTGTGAGATACGATTCCTCCGAGATACGTATTAGATTTATGGGCTGAATAGACCAATTAATACAAATCAAAACGAAACAAAGAACGTGGACTTTTTGTTTTGAGGTCGTCTCTTTGAGAGACGGTCTCGCACAAGAGTAGCCGAATAAATTATTTTGGAAATTTGTTGAAACACAAACTGTTGTGAGAGACAGTCTCTCCATGAGACAAATTAGATATATGAGTTAAATAGCCCAATTAATACAAACTAAAGATAAAATAAGAATGTGAGTTTGTTTTGAGGTCGTTTCTTTGAGATGCGGTCTCTCATAAGAATAACTCTTGTTAATCACAATTTCTTGTATGAGATGGTCTTACCGCGAGACGTACCTTATACTTGGATTAAATAAACCATTAATAAAAATATTTTGCAGAATGAACTTTTTGTATGGACTCGTCTCACAGTGACACGGTCTCATACCAGGGGTTAGTTGTTAAAAACTTAAAATGGCTGAATTTACGAAAACGGGCTGGGCCGCGAATTTCAGTGCAGAAATTTTCCTCTTCAATTAAACCGTTTTTTTTTCGAAAAGAATCTGAAGTTGCCGGCAATGAGTTGCTAATGAGATTTTCTATCCTCCGCCGCCATAACCAACTTCCAAAACTTCCTTCCATGGCTAGTCTCACTCCTCAAAGCCTAACTGTGCCGCTATCTTCCACGGCAGAAGAAGACAACCTCGACGACGTTCTTTGTTCTTCCGGACCGTTATCAGAGGAGAGAGAATCAAAGCTTGATGAAAAGGGTTGTTTATTGGGCCATCCAAGTCGATACTTAAGCGGGGAGGCAAGGATAGAGAGGGCTTGGGCTCACTGGAAGAAGTTGGGACAGCCTAAATTGATGGTTGCTCCTATGGTGGATTGCTCTGAACTTCCATTTAGGATGCTTTGTCGTAAGTATGGAGCACAGGCTGCTTACACGCCTATGTTGCATTCTAGAATCTTTACTGAGACGGAGAAGTATCGGACTATGGAGTTCACTACTTGCCAGGTTTTTGTTTTCCTTCCTGTAAATTAGGGTTTAGTGATTGTTGTTTCATGGGGCTTTTAGCCGTTTACTGTCTCTACTATTTCGTCATCGATAATTTGCTGAAACATTATGCAATTTTGCGTTTCTGCTTGATTGAAATCATTTGATTAGTTTGAAGTTGTCGACATTGAATGAATAGTTATAATGTGGGCAAATTTGTGTGGCATATGAAAATGATAAGGCATATTGAATTCTTGATGACACAGCCTAAACCGCAAAGAGTAAATCAGATCATGTTCTCCTTTGAACCCTGGATTGAATTGACTTAATTAGTAATGCAAATCTGATTGGGCATTATTTGATAAAGTTGACCCGAGATAAGACTAAGAATACTCGATAACAAAGTTAAGAAAAATACTTTTTAGAAGTTTAAAATATTATGCTGTGTGAAGTTTAGCATATATAGAGATTAGAAAAAACATCCGTGAAGTAAAGCGTAAACTGTATGTAGCTAAACACAAGCCTCAGAAGTTAGGAACACCAATAATGTCGTGGGAAATGATGAGAATAAAGCATGAATGAAGATAGATTCTAGATGGACTTGTTGATAAGACACACCACTACAAGAACACATAAAGTTTGTGTTTAGATGAATTGGAAGAAGTTAGATTGGCAAGGCTTTAATCCTCCGCATACTGATGAACCAAATGACGAGGTTCATGTGGATCATCAAATACAAGAGAGATTGTTTACTTATTCTTTTGGTGAAAGATGGGCAAAAGACATGGAGCTGGCTTAATTTTTTGGTCAAATAACCCAGGATCTAAGATGGCTGAAGCTGTGTTTAAAAGAGATTTGGAGGTTATTACCTATTCCTACTGGCAACGAGTAGCTGCATACAACTTGAGGGTTGGGAGGGGCGATGAAGAAGTTGTGTCTGGGAACCAAATTTTTCTCAGACACACAAATCTGGGAGAACAAGAAGGACCCTTTGTGCCTCGGATTGAAGGATCATTTGCGTCTCGGTGCGTCTTATGCCTCTTAAAACTAAGATTGGAGTTTTGGGTGGTATTGAGCTACTCGTGTGACACTAGGTTGGATGAAGAGGAAGGAGAGAATTTACAGAGAAATAATTAATCTAGAGTTCCTTAGGGTAAATATCTGCTCCCTTCTTAGAAGTAATTAACAGTAAAATAGAAGTGTAAATAAATGCCAGTGCGATAGACTTTTTACTTAAACTTGGCATGTTACTCCAGTCGCAACACTATTTGAATCATTCGCGCTCCTATACATAATAATATTTTTGATCTATGTCTCCATTCTTGTGAAAAATTGTGTTAATGTACTTGAAACACATCTCTAACTTCGCATTCATTCTATTTCCAGTTCCATTTATTGAGAGTGTTTGACAAATGGCTGATAGCTAATAGCTAATAGCTGATTATAGTGGCTGATTTGATCAACCAGTTTTATAGACTGGTTTGACCAGCTGATTTTAAACCCGCTGCTATAAGCAGATTGTTCAAAAATAGCTTATTCGTAACAATAAGCTGTTTCAATCGGCTAATTCACCAAATATTAGCATTAGCTGGTTTGACCGCCCATCTATTTATATCAAAATAAGCTAAAATTGCTCAATAAACTAATTTGCCAAACATCCCCAAAGTCCTCATACCTCATCGAAAACAACATGCACTATGGAAGTAGATAGGTCTTTTTATCTCTTCTAGGAAATTACTCAATATTTGACCTTGATGTAAATCAACTGTGATTAGGAAATCTTCGGTTGCTATTCAACATATACTAACATTGATTTGTATTTCCTCATACATATCATACACTATAAATATACTTGCATCACATGTTATACCTTTTTGACTTAACCCACCAAATTATTTTACTTGGCATTTTGTCATACGCCTTCGCCACATCAAAAAATTGTTTGTCCCATGTGCCAATATAGTTGTCAGATTATTGTTGAAGATTGATTTCATGTGAATTTCTGACAAAGGAAAGGGTGCAATATTCTTTGTCAACTAGAGGAGCTTGAGTATTTTGGTGTCTAGCTTTGTTGTAGACTTGTAGGAAATGAACTTGTTTTTTTAATCCTGATGCTTGATGCACAATGTTATTTTGAGTGTGGATTTTGTACACACATGCTTTGATTTTAGTGGTATAACTTTTTAAAATGGAAATTTTGTGTGTGTGTGTGTGGGGGGTGGGGGGGTGGGGGTTGCCGATTGGTTTAGAGTTGAACCAAGGATGAACTGTATGTGTTTTGCTCAATTGTCCTTGCTTGCATCCGCCTCATCGCAAACTATTTTGACTGTCAATCACAAATTAATTTAATTACTGAACTTGATAATTGTCTCATAGCTAATGCACAATATTTTGATTGGCAATTACAAGTTTGTGATCGATTGATTTTGATATCCACTTTTACAAGATGAACATTTTTCTATAAAGGTATTGACAATGTTTTTAACCTGTGTTGCTTCTTTTTTAATCTCTTGATTGAAGTCAGTTCTCTTAAAATATTCTCGTGCAGATGTTAATGTTTCTATGGTTAATGATTTGTAAATGGGAACTAGCAATGTATACTTTGCCTTTTCTATTCTGTAGTTAGAGCCAGAAAGACTTCTTTGGTTACCCAAGTAACCATTTCTTTTGCAAATCATTTCCAAATCATCTACGTCCTGTGATTTATGATCAGATTCTCACTTCCAAGATTTAAGATTCTGATTTTCTCTGTAAGGGGTATATGATTACTGGTCATATGTTCCAGTTCTTCATATGGCTTATGTAGTTTTGGGGAAACTTGCAGGAGGACCGGCCATTGTTTGTCCAGTTTTGTGCAAATGATCCAGATGTCTTACTTGATGCTGCTCGGAGGGTTGAGCCATTTTGTGACTATGTTGATATTAATTTGGGGTAAGAACATTGATTGACCACTGCATGGTTTTTATACTTTACTAGTTAGGAAAGTTTTGTTTTAATCCATTTGAGTATAGTTATCAACTAAATCATTGGAGCATGAGGCTGCACCTCATGATTTGTAAAAACTAATTGGGATTTTGCTGCTGTGATGAGCTAAGAATATTTTTTATTACGGCAAATTTGTCTCTTTTTTTTTAAAAAAAATTGATGGATTATTTTAACATACTTTGCTCAATTAAAATCTATATGTGCTTTATACGCAGCTGTCCTCAGCGTATTGCTCGACGAGGTAATTATGGAGCCTTTTTGATGGATAATCTCCCTCTCGTAAAGTCTTTAGTAGAAAAATTGGCTCAAAATCTTGAGGTTCCCGTTTCATGCAAAATTAGAATCTTCCCCAATCTAGAAGATACAATAAACTATGCTAGAATGCTGGAGGAAGCTGGTTGTTCTCTTCTAGCTGTTCATGGTCGAACTAGAGATCAGAAAGACCAGAAGAAAATTAGGGCTGACTGGAGTATAATTAGGAAGGTCAAAGATGCAGTAAGGATTCCCGTTCTTGCCAATGGGAACATTAGGCACATGGATGATGTCGACAGCTGCTTGAAGGCAACAGGTGCAGAAGGCGTGCTCTCTGCTGACGCTCTCCTCGAAAACCCAGCTCTATTTGCAGGTTTTCGAACCCCTGAATGGGTGGAAAACGGTCAAGACAGTTGTAAAGACGGGAACATCGACCAGGCAGATCTTCTGGTTGAATATCTGAAACTTTGTGAAAAGCACCCTGTGCCATGGAGAATGATCCGTGCCCATGTCCATAAGATGTTGGGAGAGTGGTTTCGGATGCAACCACAGGTTAGAGAAGAGCTCAATGCACAATCCCGTCTTACATTTGAGTTTCTTTATGGCTTGGTGGATCAGCTTAGGCAACTGGGCGTTAAAATTCCACTTTATTTGAAGGACGGTAATAGCGATGAGAAAACCGACCCTTCTAATGGTGATGTACCTCAGTGATACGTGACCATCCAAGTTAGTTGCACAACGTCATATGTTGTTAAGGTGCGTATTTTTTCAAGAACCCGATTCATTTTTTGTCATACAATATTTAACGTGTAACAGTAGACAACTAAGTTTTTTATTGGGAATACATATTCATTCGGTTTAAACGTTATATTTGTATCCTACTAAATCAAAGTATTCAATTGATGTGTTTCTTGATACGTTTATATATATATATATATATATATATATATATATATATATATATATATATATATATATATATATATGTATTTTCTCTCATTCTCTCTTACATCGGATCATTATATCTGAGGCCATGGATTTGTGAAGCTGGCACTTTGCTTGAAGGAGGCATAGTTGATTTTTTTTTTTTTTTAACTTTAAGTCAAATTCATATTTGCAAATGAAATCATCGTTTCCAAACATACCATAAGTATCTCTATCGTTTGATTTTGTTACATTTTCCACTTTCATACATCTTTTTGATTTTACTCAATTTGTATTTACGTATATATATGGGGAGGAAAATAGACTAGTTGTATTTACGTATCTATGGAGAGGAAAATTGACTGCATGTGTTTTGGATAAGGTAAAACATCTTGCAGAAAAATCGAATAAAATAAACATTTTAAAAAAAAATCCCAAAATAAGTTTTGAGAAATTTTAGTTTTCAAATAAGTGGATATTTTTACAGCTGCTGTGTATTAACAATTGCAAGAACTAAATAACTGTTTTAATGAGCAAACAATAGAAATGCATATTTTAAGTTCAATTTTGAATCCTAAAGATAACTATAAGCATTCTAATGCAGTAAAGATATGTTGTCTTGCAAAGAATTACTACTCTAGACTTTTTCAAGATTCATGAAAAAGATTAGAAAAAAGATAGGTTATTTTTTAATGTTAATCTCGTCTTGCTTTTTATGTATGCATGTTCATATATGAATGTATAGTTAAAATTAATGTAGGAAAATTAAGGTTGAATCTATGTTAGATAATAAATTAATTAACATAAACAAATAATAGGTTTTAAAATATTTAATATGTTTTATAATCATTGAATTGATTCCGTACAAGTTAGTAACTATACATGATCTTCATTTAGTTCTACAATTGAAGGAAGATTGTTCAAGTCTTGCTTGATTAGATAATTCTAGGCTTAAAAGTACACTAATATTTTGCAATTATGACAATTCTCTAATAAATATGACAATTTTCTAAATAAAATCATCATCTTAAATTCTGAATTAATTATTGTGATAATAATTTACATATAGCACACCCCAATAACTTTTGGCTTCCAATAGATTTTATCCCCTTAGTTTAATTCACAATTCAATTTTTCATTGTAACCTCACATCCCCCGTAACACACCATTTATATTATTTATAGTTATCGCTAGAAGTCTCTTGACTCTTAAATGAGAAACAATCCAAATGATCTTCATACTGATTGACATGTTAGAGAGAATTTTCCAAAGACCTCTGAAATCAAGTTCATTCCTTATGCAAATTCAATGCCTTTTACACAAAGAATAATCGATATCTTTGAAGCTAGACATTATTTATAAGAGTCTAGAGGTATTTAAAACAAATCTGATGATCTGATATGCACCCGACATTAAAACGAAAACCAACTTTAACCCAACTTCAATATAGACACAAGACCTAATTTCAAACTAATTCAAAACGGTTAACCCAAAATCAATTCGATAACCCAAATGAACACCTACGTACTAATATATCAAAAAGTTAGCCAATTTGTATTGTTGACTATTCTATTGTTGGAAGTTGCAAGTGCAAACAATAAATTGAGACAAATAAATATAGACCGTAGAATTAAAGAACCGAGTAATTTAAATATAAATAGGGTAATTTACTTAACTTTCTAGTTTCTATTCCTATTCAGAATATTTATTTTTTATTTACACGCAGAAACACGCTTTAAAAGAGAAACTAGTCAAACAACTACTCCCAGCCCCAGGCAACTGTATTAGTGCTTGAAAACCATGTCAGGAGGCATTGCTCGTGGTCGTCTTGCTGAAGAGAGAAAACAATGGCGGAAGAATCATCCCCATGTTCGTTCTCTTCCTTTTTTTCTTCTTTTTTCATTGATATTACTTTTAATTGTACTGATTTTGAGTTTTTGGCAATTGAATTGTGTTTTTTAGGGTTTTGTGGCGAAGCCCGAGACTCAACCTGATGGTTCCATGAATTTGTTGGTGTGGCAATGTGTTATTCCTGGAAAAGCTGGGGTATTTACTTAATTTTCTGTTTTAGTCTTTTTTTGGTATTATTTTCAATTGTTTATCATATTATATGGATTCTGTTTAGTAATTAGATCGTCGATTGTTTGAGTAGTGGATATTAAATGATCTGAAAAGGTAGGAAGACGTTTATATGAGTGTATTTTTTTGGGGAGTTTTTAGGTTTTTTTTGTGATGGCAAGTTTGTTTAGTAATTCGTTTACAGGTTTTGGAGTTTTTAGGTTTTCCTGGGCAATTGATGGCTAAGTTATTTAGTAGTACGATGTAACGATTTTGAATAATTGTAAAATTTGTTTGTATGCATTAAAAAGGAGAAAAATCTAGTCCTTTTTTGAGGTATTGTAAGAAGTTAGCATATAGTGACTCCCATCATTCATGAAGTATGTATGTGCTATATTAGCTTTGGGAATTTCGGGTGATTATACATGTTGATGCTATGTTTTTGAGTTACGAGTTGTGATTAGTGAATTGATGTACATAATAATGATTTTTCTTTTAAAAGATGTTTTCTCGGTGGTGAAAAATTAAGTCTATTAATACTCATCCTGTGTATGTTGATGCCAACTTTCTGTCACCTCCACTAACCCAATTCCAGTATCACTTTGCTTAGCACGTTGGAAAAGCTTTGTGCAGCTTTCCCAAATGGAATTGAGTACGAGACAGCAAGAATAAAGGAGGTGAGAGGATGCAAGTTATTTTGTGTAATAGAAAAGAAGTTTCATTCGTTCCCTGGGTATATATCAATGTCTTGCCAATGATTGTTGAATTGTGATCTTACACTTTTAAACATGAGGAAATCAACCTAATTTGAAAAACTTAACACTCTTTGGTGAGATAGCTATAAGAAATACTACTGAAATGGAAGATGTTAGTTAAAAAGGAAGATTTTGGCGACGTATCTGGTGTTTGTTGTGGAGGAATGAGATTTAGGGGGCTAGAGGAAGATGTAGGATCATTAGTGGAGGAAAAGATTTGAAGAGATGGATTTGCCTTTCTTGATTGGTTATTTTTCGTTTAGATTGGATCCCTTCTCTAATGTTGTGAAGATAATCAAGATTGGTTTTATTTTTTCATGCTTTTTTAGTACTGTTCCATGTTGTTCTCGATGTATATTATAGCATTATATATACTTATAATATTTTTTATTAGTTGGCTTGGATCATTGGAGTTATACCTGTGAGTTACGGTTTAGAACTAGCTTACTTTTGTTGTACGGGCATACTTGTGAGTTACGATTGTATCTTTCTTTGAATAAAACTCTGAAATCACTAGGTTGTCTTGGAAAAATTATAATTTATCGTCCCTTTCTCAAAGCATTGTCAATATTCAAGTCAAAGTGTGCAACTCATTGTTGTAGATCTTTCAAAGAACTCATTAAACCAACTTTTGAAAGGGAAATTTTGTCCTTTCGTTGTTGTTACTCCATTTAAAAGCCTTGACTAAAGGCAAATGTCCCTGATTTCTTAAAAGGATTTGACACTATTCAATCCCTTTAGTAGCCACACAATAAGATACTATATTGTTTCGTAGGGCTATGTAAGAAGTGTAGGAACCAGTACACATCAATTGTCATGCCTATAGGCTATACCTTTCTTTTCGAAGTAGTAGTAATATTTTTCCATGGGAATCTTTGTTCATTCTCTCATTGTGTTTATTATGCTTTGATATCGTTTCCTTGAATTGATATATGTTGTCTATCATCTTAAGATGTACACCATGAACATATTCGCAGTGTTTCTTCTTCAAATTATGGTACAGCAAAGCTCTGTTTCTTCATCAGCTCCATTTTTCTCTGTGAAGTCTGCCTTTAAATATATCTTCTTTCATAAGGTTCTTACCTTCATTTACGGTAAATGATCATGTGTCTTTGCATCTTCTTGTGAACTGCCATTTTCAAAACTTATGTTTGTGATCTGTAAACTTAACAAATTTTGAGGTGTGTTAATGAAATCTGTTTGCTTGTGTAGTTAAATTTTTTGGCATGCCCCTAATGCTTATTTTTTTTTCCCTGGATTGCTTCTTACTGTGAACTGTGATTCTTAAATTATGTGTTTGCCATCTGTAAATTCCTCATTGCCGATCTATATGCATCATGTTAGATTTTCACATGTCTTGGAATAAATTTTTAAAAAAATGAGGTATGACCATTCTTGTTGTGTGTGTCATTTGCGTAAATGATACTTACTTTATTTTAACTCTGTCATGACAGACTGATTGGGAAGGTGGTTACTACCCACTAACAATGTATTTTTCTGAAGAGTACCCAAGTAAACCACCCAAGTGTCGGTTCCCTGCTGGCTTCTTCCACCCTAATGTTTACCCCTCTGGGACTGTATGCCTGTCCATCTTAAATGAAGATTGTGTAAGTATTGGTATTCTCGACCTTATTTGATACCTTAATTTTCTATCGGCGTATAAAGATTCAATGTACATTTTCACGCATGTTAGGACTGGAGACCTGCAATTACTGTGAAACAGATTCTTATTGGAATTCAGGACTTGTTGGACCAGCCGAATGCTGCAGATCCTGCCCAGACGGAGGGATATCATCTTTTCATTCAGGTTTGTTTTTAATCTTTATTGTACGATTTGATATAGCTTTTCTTATCATTGGAATAGGATTGTTTAAATAATGTTACTTGTCGAGTCTGGAATCTTAAGTTTGGTGCGTTAGTTTTGTGACCAGAAACATGAATTTTAGGGTTCATATCCACATATGTTTCTACTCTGGTTGTTTTGCTGCATTGTTTTTATTTTTCTTTGTCTAGCACTGCAGAGGGGCTTAACCATTTTTATTAGTAAGCCTACATGGAGTAGTATTCATGTGGCATTGGTTCCGATATCTGATAGATTCACCGAGGAACCATAGTATTAGCCTATTAGGTAATCATGCACTCTGCCTAAAAGAAGTTAAAAGAAGTTGAACATGAGTTCATTTTATTGATGCAGGATACAACGGAGTATAAAAGAAGGGTTCGGCAACAGGCTAAACAGTACCCAGCCACCATTTGATGCTGAATCTCATAATGCTGGAGTATAGCCAATGGTTGTGGCGTACGAAGTGGGTAATTTGCTTTTCTAGAGCTATCCTTTGTCTAAAGCCGCGTGTATAAATTCTGACTTTTGTTGATTGGTAGCAACCATGGTAGCCCTTATTCATAAATGTTGTTTGGAATATTTGGTTTCCCTTCCCTTGAGTCAAAAATACTCGAACCTTTTTCTAGGGTAGAGATTCCGATGGTTTGTGTGTGAATGCCCATTGGATTTGAGGAATATTGTAATATCCCTCCTTTCAAATGTGCTTTAAACTTGTGGAAAACTCTTGTCAAGTACCATTCGAAAGTGAAATCTATTCACTCTTTTAAATTGTGATGTTCACATGTTGTACCTGCTTTTACTTTATTTAACTACATTATCAGTGAATGCATTTATCAATCATATTCTTTTTGGAGACATCTAGTGGTTCAGGATTACTTCCATGCATGCAACTTGACTGTAGATTCTTTGCTTTTTATCCAATCAAGTGTCCAACTTTATGATCCTCAAAACTACATCTATGTGTGAAGAAGGAAGCAGATGCATTTGTGTTAAGTGTTGATGAGATGTGGTGTTATTTAATACCTCTAGTTGGGATTCGGGATTAGTTTCTACACTTGCATAACAGTTATTATCAATCCATTTTGTTTTACTTTTCATTTTTTATGTACAAGAAAAAACATAGTGAAGTGTGATCTTTTTTAATTTGTCTCGATACATATTTCCATAATAACAATTTTATATAATATTCAATCATGCGAAGCTATGATCTTAAGGATCATAATAGTGCATTGAATAGTGTTAAAACAAAAAAACATAACTATTAATTTCAACGGCAGAAGTATTTTAGTAGAGTACACTTTTGTAAAGATAGGATTGGTGCCTTGATGGGAAATTAAAAGGGTGCATTTATAGGAGTAAAGTGGGTAGGATTATGTGAAGAAAATGTAGCAATGTTGAAGGGACAATTACAAGGAAAATAGTCCAAACATTTAGGGTGTTGCTTAATCTCTCTTATAAATGCATCTGCTTTATTACACCGAGTGATCGCTATCTGCTTGATTCAGATAGAGCCCAAATGTTTTGAGGCACTAAGCACTTGTTTTCCGCTACCATATACTCCATCCTATTCAAAATTATTGTCCACATTGGGTTGGACACAGATTTTAAGAAAATAGTAGTTGAAGTATTTTAAGTGATTATAATAATTGTAAAGGTGGTAGTTGGGGTATTTAAGTGATTATAATAATTGAAAAGGTGGTAGGTGGGGTATTTTAAATAATATAAGTTGGGGTAGTTGGGGGTATTTAGGTAAAAAATTTTTGTCAAAAATAGAAAGTGGACAATTAGAGTGACTGGACTAAATAAGGAAAGTGGACAATAATTTTGAATAGGAGGGACCGAGGGAGTACTATACTCGGCCTTTGATCTGTTTGTTTATAAGTCATGTAGGTAAGAGCCTGAGATGAACTACTACCTAGGACAGTCTTTTCAGCACCCTCATTAACCAAGCTTGCTTGTCGCTTTATTTCTGTCACTCTTGTCATTGCTTGAACTGCCGCTTCTTTTTTTCTGTCCCGTGTCAGGACTTACGTTCTCCATTGTTTTAGCTTCTTCCGTATTACTCAATGCAGTCGCCACATACAGATTCCCCAATACTCTACCAATCTCTATAAAATTGCTCAGCTAACAAAGACTATATTACCAGTGGTATGCCAGTAGTGTACTAATCAATCCCTTCTAGTATAGGAGTATAATTACTTGTTTCAGGACCAATCATCATCATCATCGTACTCGGTGTATCCCGCTCATATGAAACTATGATCAGAGTTTGGGGAGGGAAGAAAGGCGGCAACCGATCTCCATAAATGACGATGCGGTCAAAAATTCCCTCGCCTCGAGAAAATTCCTCTTGTTCCAGCAACAATGTGCTACCATTTTTTCAATTGCTTTATTATGTGAGATCAACTTTTGTGGGGCTTAGCCTGCTATTATGTATCCAACACCCAGGTTATGAGATGTTCTCATATGTTTGACCCGAATTGAAGGGTTAAGTGTCCGTATCTATAACTGAGCGTTGAGAATTTGACGAGTAGAAGTAAACTGAAGAGGTTGAATTTATATGTATTCATTCTCGTATGCAACTCCTTAATAGACCGTGCTTTCCGTTTCATAACAGATGTTAACTAATATTTCGTAGCTCTTGATGAGAGCCTCCGTAACTCTTTCATTCAAACGAATGTAAGATCTGAGGTCATCATATCCAAACTATACGGTCTATTGGCGGAAATTTTTGTTTGAGTCGATTTTTGATTTTGTGGTATAAAACTGCTGCCGAATAGTTTGGTTGACACCTTGTTTTGAACTATCAAGGAGGCCAACGTTGCCTTGGCCCCTGGGAAGGAGAGAAGAATATGTGTAGTAGGCATTGTAAAAGGCTACTGCATGGTTGCATTTAGCTAAAAACCAAACCGAAATTAGTAGGTAAAAACTAAACTAGATCATCATCATTATCAATTTCAATTTCAATGTATTCCGCACATAGAAAACTGTGATCAAGGTCTGGGGAAGAAAGGAAGACGGCAACGCATACCTATAAAGGAGGATGCATCCTATTAGTTTTTCGGCTTGAATACAAACCAAAAATCGAATCAAGAACATAAATTATTAAATTTGCAACCAAATTAACAAAAAGTGGAGTTAGAAAATAGAAGTATGTTTTTTTAAAAAAATGATGATTCTGTTTTTTTTTTTTTGAAGATAAAAAAAAAATCATGATTCTTGCTCTATGAAATACTTGTTTTTGGGTTTTTGATGTTCTTATCTATTATCATGTAGGAACTTGATATGGTATGTAGGCTTGGCAATGGAGAAAATATGTATGGATATTGGATCCTTTCCTCTAAGAGTTCATGACTTTGATTTAATAAAATGTCAAGTTTTATTTAATAAAAATTACAACAATATACATATTGAGAATTAAATATACGCTCCATTTGTTTGGAAACATATGATTTGAATTGTAACCATGAGTGTTTGTTTTTAATAGATCGCATCCATGTAAATAGGTAGAGAAGGTTCTTAGCAATCAAGATTATCAAAAAAAATAAAAAATAATAATTAAAATAATAAAATTCTCGACCTATTGAAGAAGCACATAAGAGTAGTTTTTTAACTTTGCAGATAACCGTTATTTATTAAGACTTCTTTCTCCACATCTCAGTAGTTAATTTCTAATGTTGCTATTTGCTAATCAAATTTTACCTGCTGAACTGTGATTGTCAAAAGTTTTACCCTCTGATTTCTTATAAATATTTCCCAGCCAATTATTACTTGAATTTTTGAAATTAGTTAATAGTTAATATTTAGTAGAAGTATACCCCAAATTATCATATTTTTGCCTCAATAAATTCCGGTACATTAAAATGCTCCAAATAAATTCCGGTACAAGTACAAACATATTTGGTAAAACGGATACCTAGTGTTTTGCCTTGATGAATTTGGTATCAGATAATCGAGTATCTAGATATATCAGGTCTAAACATAAATCGTTCGATAAACTACTAGACTAATTGGAATCCGATAATTAGGGTACCTATAGTCCTAAATACTCGAATACAGTTATGATCAACTATAATGTTGAAAACTTTAAATTCATGTCTCAATTGTAGTTTTTTTATTTTCCCGATTAAATAAGAAAATATCTTTTAAAAAGTGGTACTTACTTTCCTATTGAAAATTAAATTAAATAAAATGAAAAACATAATAAATTTGTCAAACTAAGTACTTTTCAAGAAATTAAAAATTCCCTCAAATTTACTTCATGTCTCAAGTTATCAACCAAACCAGCTCAATATAAAATCAAATATCACATCAATTTGCTCTATTTTCACGTTTAAATATTTTCTCAAATTTATATGACATCAATATAAAATTAAATATGTCTTCAGTCTTACTCAATTTGTAGAGTTTTTACATTTAAATCTCTAGGAGTAAATTTGCTCTATTTTTACTTTTAAATATGACATCAAACCTTTTGCTTTGTATATCTTTTTTATTCATGTTATATTTAACCCTTTAGTTACACCGACATAAACAAATTGAGCAAAATGACCGAGATAGACGAGTACTTTTTAGTTGGTAGCCAATGTCCATAGCCTGGACTAAAGGTATTTAAAACAGACTCGCCGACCCGATATTTACCCGATCTTGTAACCAAATCCGATTGACTCGACTTAAAATTTTACATTTTTCTAAGAACCAATGTAAACATAAAATCAAATTTTAAAGGAAATATTACCTAGAATAATCCAAACTATTCATGATTTTCCTACAATAATCCCACCTATTGATTAACCATGAATAATCCCAACTTTGAGGGGTATTTTCTTAGAGTAAACTTGGGTAACCCGATGACCCGCTATAGTAGGTAATTCACTAAAAAAATAAATTAAATATTAATTTAAAATTAGAAAATATTTTTGAAAATTTAAATAAAAAATTCTAAATAATAAAAAAATCATAAATTTTTTATGAATATTTTTTTAACATTTTTTTCGACATTTTATTTTAATTTATCTTTTTTTAAAAGAATAAAACTTGTTATAGCAAGTCATCCGGTCACCAGGTTTACTCTTGGAAAATACTCCTCAAAGTTGGGATTATTCATGGTTAATGAATAGGTAGGATTATTATAGAAAAATCATGAATAGTTTGGATTATTCTAGGTAATTTTCCAATTTTAAATCGACAAAAACACTTAACCCATAACCAACCCGTCGATGATCGGAACGAACACCTTTAATATAGATTCTAAAGGGTTCTCGTATCGGTACTTGCCCATCACTATTCAGTAAATAGTACTTGGGAGGGACTTAGGAGTATTATTCACTACACCCCTTCCATTTCTGCTCGCCGCTCTCTTTTCCCAACTATGGAGGATACTCCGTCCTACTACGGTCTTCCACCACCTCCTTCCGAAATTCATTCCGCCATTTACAATCATCAATACCTTCACCCTCCTCCCTCGCAACCTTCACCGCCACCAGTTTCACTTCATCATTCTCAATCTCACCATTTTCCTCCGCCATCGCTTCACCATCATCCTCCTTCTTTCTCTCGCCATCATCTACCGCCGCCGCCCTCTTATTCTCTTGACGATGAACTTCGCACGCTTTTCGTTGCCGGACTTCCTGAAGATGTTAAACCTCGCGAAATCTACAATCTGTTTCGTGATTTTGATGGTTATTTATCTTCTAATCTTCGCTCCCCAAACAAAAATTCTCAGGTTCTTTTTTATTTGTTTTGTAATTTGGAATTAGGATATTTCCATTCTGATTTTAGTCAACTATTGTATGATTGCTTGTCCTAGAAATCTGAATTCTCGATGTTAATTTTTGAGGATAAACCCTAAGTTTTGAATATCATACAATTTTCTTTATTTCATCTAGTATAATTATGTAATTTCTTAATCTCATAATACTCAGGAATATTAATTTATTAATGCATAATTCAATTGGAAAAAGAAAAGAGACAAATTAATCTGTCAATGCTTGCATCATTGATGATTCTGCAATGATATGCATTTTTACTTACATGTTGTAAGCTCTGACATAGACGTATATCTTTTCTGGTTGTAGCCATTTGCTTTTGCTGTGTTCTCAGATCAACATTCTGCAGTTACTGCAATGCATGCATTGAATGTAAGTTTACTCCATTATTTTCATTTCTGATTGAAACATTGTGCATTGAAGTATTCTTTTGATCTTCTTGATCGATATGTCAGCTTGGAGGCAATGAATATGTTTCTTGATACAGAAAGATAAGTGCTTTACTGCTTTACTTATGTCATTGTCACTGCAGCTCGAATTAGTGAATCATAAGTCATTTAGTTGAGCAATGCTCTATCCTAGAGTATACTACGGATTGCAAAACAACAATTATCACTAGCAAAATATTGAGAACTAACGTTATCTAAGAAATCCAATGTGAAACCGTGAAGAAAGATGGTATCTTTGTGAATGCTTGTGTAGACATTAGATATCATTTTGTAGTAATATGTGAATTGCAATTGATTACTTTCGTCGAGTAAACTATTGTCAATTTGAGAACCCATTTTCTTATTACTTGTGTTAGGGCATGGTGTTCGATCTAGAAAAAGGCTCAACCTTATACATTGATCTTGCAAAGTCTAATTCACGATCGAAACGTCAGAGGGCAGGTTGGTGATGGTTAACACCCTATTGTTTTTTGTTTTCGTTTGCCTGATATTTTGCTTCTACCTTCTGATGGAGAATATTCTGTTTTAGGTAAACTGCTTGAATGAATAATGTTGATTGTTTGGTTTGTTGATTAGATGATGAAGGACCGACTTTTGATAAGAAGCATAAGGGATCTCCTGCTTTTTCAAGAGGCAGTTTCGAGTTAGGTAAGATGGTTATTTGAAACACTTTGGGTGAATTATTTGTCCTTACATAATGGTCTTTGAGTTAGTGGACAGGTCCCTTGATATTAAACTGATTGCACTGTGAGTCTGGCATCTATGTTTGAAGGAGAATTATATTTGTACAAAGTCATTTCTGCTACTTTTTTGTATTTTTATTTCACAATTCCTGTTTGTCTTTACACAATACAAGCTAGTCACCTGAGGGCACTACCATCTTCAAACTCACTTTGCACATGTTTTTCACATTTGGGCACTAGCAGGTTCTGGCAGCGTTCACATTCCTGGAATGGGTAATTCTGCTCACAACACAATTGGTTATCCATCTGCACAAAGGTCATTTGCACTACTGCACATCTCTATTAGATCCAAATAGTTCTGTCTCAATACATTTGCGTTGCTTGTCTTTGTAATCTCTCTTAATTAGGAAATTTAAAATTTCTTAAATTATTTAATATCTTGAGTGTCTTGATTATTTTTGTTGGGTGAACTTTTGATTCTTTGATTGTCTGACATATTTTTGCATGTAGTCATTGGAGCTATAATAGCAGAGGCATCAGTGAAAGGAACATTTCTAAATCTGTAAGTCTTATTTGTTGATGCTTTGCTTCGTCTTGCTTCCTTTGTTTAGTTTAGAAGGGGATTTTAGGGGAAAATTTGTCATCCCAGTCATTTAAATGAAAAGTAATTTAGGTCATCAAAACAATTTTGAGGTTCAAGTATTCAACACCTAAATCAATCATCAAAATTTTTTGATATATGGAAAGTTCTCACTTGTGAATCAAGCAACAAAACTTTCATAAACTATGGGTTATTGTTGGTCAGTGAGCTCATGTGTAATTATTGAGAATAAAAGATTTTGAAAAGCACTTAAGAGAAAATTCCGCATAGCTTGTTGCGTAAAAAACAATGTGGTCCCGCGTTCATGGCAGTGATTGGTGATAGTGTAGAGAAATGAGGGGGTATTGATATTTTTAATTGTATTTTAGTTTTTTAAAATTTGCTTGCCATGTTAGATACTTAAACCAATTTGCAATGGTCATATTTTTAATGTTTCTTTCTATTATATGAATTTATGGTGATGGAGGATTTGTTTCAGAAGTATAGAAGACAGTGTTTCCCAAACCCTAAAAGGAAGCCGCCTAGCATTAGGATGTCGTATGGACGTTGGGTTCTTGGAATAATATGATTATCTTCAATGACGATCATACATCCAAATTTCCATCATAGAAAGCTTATTAATTAGTGCCTAGTATATGTATGGAAATTGGAAGATGAGGATGTCAGAATGGGAAAGCTAAATAAGAACTTGGGGTCGGGAGCTTAGTTAAGCAATTCACCCTTTGACTTGTGCTTCTTAACCAACTATCACTTTGTCTTTTCTCTGAAGCGGGGAACTAAGATATTGGAAGAACCTACTGCAATAGCCAACAAGTCCTCACTTACTCGATGGGCTCAAAATCTTATGTTGGAATTTCTCTATGATTAGAAGAGAAGGTACAAGCTGAATAGCTACATCAGTATTCGACACTTAGACACTTCATTTTAGGCATAAAAAGTGAATATATAGACATATCCAACATTTGGACACGTAACAATATCCGACATCAGTATATGAGTCCAAGTTACATAGGAAGGGACTTCCTAGATTATGTAGGAACTATTTCTAGAAAAGTGCATTTAAGAAACACAAGTTCTTTTTGAGATGTTTGGCTAGACATAACTTGAACTTCTCAAATTCATGAGTCATGACTTTTTACATCCTTTTTCCTCAATGAAACAAGCAAAACCAAGTCTTGGAAGTGTATTGAGTTGGGCACAACTCTTAACTCCCTTGGGTTTCACTTGTAATACTTTTATAGTTACTTAGATGATGCTTGTAATACTCTATACAATACTTCTATGATATAGGTTGGGCAAGAAACCATATCTATTTATGCTTCCGTTTTAAGATAAATTCTTTAGATAGGGGATTTTTCATTTACTATTCGTTTCTTGGCTCTACAGTCATGGACACTATCTGTTCTGATTCTTGTTCGTTTCTTGGCTCTACAATCATAACCACTATCAATTCCAATTTTAACACAACAAAACTTGAGTCGTATCAGTTTTGGTAGATATATTGTTTGCTTAAATCCTAGGGGACCACAACTTATTGGCCGGTTCAAAGGCACGGTGGTTTCATGAATTAGTTAAACCACTAGTTCACTCCTTTTCCCTTTTTATTTTTATTTTTTATTTAAATATGAATATGAAAAACAATAAATAATTAATGATATTAACCGATACAAAAACAATTTAAAATAATAATTTATACAAAAACAATATAAAATAATACCTTTTTATATATCCAAAAATAAGAGGACAAACATGAACCTAGTGTTCAGAATAATTATTAAGCTGTCCACATATTCTGAAGGAAATCAAAGTCCTTAAAGTTCTTGTCATACCTTTTAATTGTAGTTGTTGACTGTTTTTCTCACTCATCTTTGCAATTGTCATCATCTTTTTTGGTCCTTCCTTTCGATGTATCAGACCTATCCATTAGCATTCGTGGATGAAACTTTTGTTCTTAAGTTCTTGTATTCTTCTAATAGTTTGATTCCAATCTCTTTTGCAAACACGTACTTGGAAAGTATGTGGAGCAAAGACGAGATCTCTTTTCTTCAAGCACCGTATAAAATTCAAATTAGGTAATACTCCCACATTTTCACCTTTAATATCCAATTGATAATTACAACATTCATATAGGAGTAATAAATTAGGTATAAGTGTATAACCAACATTATTTCTCTTATAGTTCCTTAAAATAAAAGCAAAAAAAAAAATGTAAGGCCAAGCCCAAGACAACTTTTTTGCTACCGAAAGGATGATTGTATAAGTACCTACTATTATAGGGCGAAGAAGGATACGAAAGATAAAGAAACAAAATTTGTAGCATAATTTGACCCGTCAATTGATAATATCTTAATTGGTAATTAAAACCAAGAAATTAACAAATGTCGAAACAAAATTGGTCTTAACATGTTGACCAAAATACCAGAGTAGAAACAAAATACAAAAACCATTTTGAAACGTGCAAGGATGTCATAGTGCATTTGTTGATAGGGTTGATGAGAGAGGAGAAGAAGAGAGACTTTGAGGTAATCAAGAGAAAAATATAATACAAAGAGGAAGGATCCTTGTTGTTGCTGGCTTTACCATGACTTACCGTACACCATATAATCATCCCCATATTGGTTGATTATCCATAAAGAGTTGAGAAAATGAAAGTGAATTCCCATTATATTATTTTCTTGGCCAGAATTCTGGCCAAAAGGTGCCTCATAAAAAACATCTTTTGAAAAAACACCTTACATAAATAAACATGCGTCGTCATAAATATGAGGTACGAAATGTACTTTTGGTCAGAAAACCTGTAGCTAATCACTAGTTCTGGATGCATCGGAATTGTTGAAACCTGTTCCAACATTATTGATGAATGAGAAGTGTGTCTTAGAGATCACGTTATGATTTCATACTGCAATAACATTGTTGATGTGTTGTTTAAGCTTGAGAGGATTTTCTGATTTATATACTTGATGTGTGTCACCTGAAATGTGATTTCATCCTTCACGCCTTTGTGTTTTTTGCCTTTGTCCTTATTTAAAAGCTCTTGTTCTGTTTTTTTGTTTAATTTGATTAAATTTTTCGCCAAGCTGTCTAAAAGTTCTGACATTGTTTCTTTTTTGGTTGTGCAGAGTCACAGTTCAACTTCTCGTGCTTCACAAGAGAACCCTCCATGTCCGACACTTTTTGTGGCAAAGTTAGCCCCTAATTGTTCAGAGAAAGAGCTAACAGAAGTTTTTTTAAGGTCTGTATTGTATAATATGCTTCTCCTCCCTGCCCTTCTTTTTAGTGTTATTTTTGTTGTTTAAGCAAGATTGTAAATATGTGCTTCCAAATCACTTACAGATGTCGAGGATTCTTAAAGCTGAAGATTCAAAGCACATATGGGCCCCCTGTTGCATTTGTCGACTTCCGGGTACTTCTATTTTCTGTTTTGTTTTTACTTTCCCTTATTTACTGGTTGTATTCTGGTATTAATGTATGTGGTGTTAATTGAGCGTTGGCATCAATGCATTGTATTTGCACCAAGTTATGCTTATCTAATCCGTCGGTTAGTAGTACAAATATGCAAATAATATGCTGTCTGCATGAGGTGTTTGTTTTCATGATTAAGTGCTGAACTGGAATAATTCTTGGGTTTAGAATATAGCTGTTTACAGCCCTTGAGTCCAGAAAATTCTTGTTACTTGGCAGACCTGTATGTTTAATTTGCTGCCATAGGCTTGGGACCTTTTCAAAAATAAGGTCGTCTTTAGTAGTTTATTGGCCTCATATAGTCATGATTGGTAGGAAATAATGTTTTACATCCTATGTACATTGCTGCTGTAGAAGGTGTCTTTTTGCTCAAAGCCTGTATCTTACTGGGGTAAGTTCATTTGGTGCAGGATACTGCCTGTTCAACCGAGGCTTTGAATCAACTGCAAGGCACGGTTCTAAACTCATCTCCGCATGGTGAAGGCTTGCGATTGGAGTATCCTTTTGTTCCCGAAATTATTATCTCTTTTCTCTTGATTGTTCATATATATTCACAACTCACAAGTGTTTTGACGTATTTTATTCCTCGGCGTATTGTCTGCTTAACTGAAGTCAGATATGCTAAATCAAGGATGGGGAAGCAAAGAAAGCACAAGTAGGTCGAAGTTGAATAAACTTGGGTGGTGGAAATGTTTGAAAGATCTCCTATTGTAAAACTATATTTTCTGTTGAAACATATAGGATTCATAATTTATTCTCAAGATTTTGTGTCCATGAGCTAAATGTGGCAAAGTTAAAATCTCTTGTGCTAGTTACAGGATGAAAAATGGTACATGTGAAGAATAATCGTCGTCCTTGTTCTACTTGAGTTCGGCCCAACGAACGAAAAAAAGCTCTTGCAATGAAAAGAGAGTATGGTATACATTTGAAGGGGAAAGAAAACATTTTGGTTAATAAAAGGAAAAAAAATAATCGGGCGTGTTTGGATGGAAGGAAATAGAGGAAAGAAAGGGGATTGAAGGGATGAGTAATCTCTTGTATGGATAATAAAATGTAAGAGAAGAGATTTGGAGGGATGTTTTTTTGTTATGGTGTTAATCTGCCCAAAGTTGGAAAGATATAAAGGGAAATTCTTATATCTTTTTCTTTTCCTTCTCTTCTCTCGTAAACAAACAAGAGTTACATCCCTTTAATTTTTCTTTTCTTTGTTTTCCTTCCCTTCGTTTCATTTCTGATCTTTTCGAAGTTATTATTTAAACGTAGTATTATTGTTTTAACATTGCTAATGTACTTTAGTTTAGAGATTTGATTTTCATCACCTGCAGAAAAAATTTAAGAAATTTTATTCTTTTTATTTCAAACATAATTATTGGATTTTAACCCTAATTTGATGGTAAATATCTGGAGTATTAGCAAGAAATTGTCATGAAGTAGCTATACTTTCGCTCGTTGAATTTGTTATACTATAGTATAAAGTATAAACTGCTACTTGGCATAGGCGGAAGGAGGGTGTCGCAAAAGGGGCCATGACCCTCCCTTAATTTTTTAAAAACTTTTCCTCCTTTATCTACTATTATTATCTTATATAATTTTTTAATATTATTAATTCGCAATTTTTAAATTGTATTTTATTCTTAATTTATAGTTTAAAATACGGTCAAGTGAAATCTTGTTTAATGATATAGTGTACAAGCTACAAATTATGATGTTGGCGTACAAGCTACATAGTGCTTTTAAACATGTTGTATGTATATGCTCAAATTAAATCTCGTAGTCAACAGTAGTTTTAGTTTAAGATCACATGGCTATAGAATTCATCAAAAGTTATTTATCAGATTAGATGTAGGTTCTAACAGATGTGAATATCATCATCATATCCAGTGTATTCCGCTCATAGACAAATTATGATCACGGTTTCGTTCTAACAGATATGAATGATTGTCTCAAATTACTCCTTTGCACTAATGACTTTACTACATTTGTCGTATTCTATTTTACTTGTTTTAGTAAATAAAAGAATTGTAAGGATGAGATGAACCATAATATTGGAAAATTAGGTTTTATAGAAATATTACAAACTCTTATAGACAAACTGAAGGATAAATAGCAAACCAAGTATAAAAATATAATAATTGCTAAAAGACAAATGATAAAATGCCTTAAAATGCTAAAAGAACACATAGCACAATGTTTCTTGTTCTATAAATTGGATCAACGAAAATATAGTAGAGATGCATCACTTCGAGTGATTTAACAAATTAACAATCACTATTTGCCCATTGGCTATTATTTTTTTCAGTAAATAATATTTTTTTTGTCATTCATCAGAATAAAGTCTAACAATCAAAATACAAAAACCTACTCACTCAATCCAAAGGCTTAAGGGAAGTAGATGTACTAAAGCATCGACTAAATAAGAACATAACAATGAACCAAAACAAGTATGCTCGACCACATGCTCGTTCGAGCAAACAGGTGCTCGTTCGAGCATGTTGTGTTTCATCAAACAGTGTGTTTCAAAACATTATGTTTGGGGGTTTGGGCATATGCTCGTTCGAACACCACATGTGCTTGTTCGAGTACTCAGAAAATTTTGTGTCAGGAAATTTCTGGTAGTAATTTTAGTTCATGCTTGTTTGAGCATATATTATGCTCGTTCGAGCAAATTGGAACAGAACATTTGTTCGTGGATCAACACTTCATTTCATGGAGTAAAGTTGTTATGAATGGATGTTTTACATCATAAGTAACTGGTAACCACCAGGTATTGTTTGGATGAATCCATGCGACACTTCAACTTTATAAATAAGAGTGAGTGCATGAATTTCAAATCATATCTTTGAGAATTCATTTTCTGTTATCTTTCTCTCATTCTCTTGAAACATAAAGGAGAGTGATCAACTCTTTTGTTGTTTTTCTGATTTTGATCTCTACAAAAACATAAAGTTTTTTAGTTCAATCGATTCGTACTTATCGGTTATGTGATTGATTGTATCTCATTGTGAATTTTCGGTCTCATAACCCAGGTATCTTTGTGGGGAAATATCGCAAAAGGAAAGCTTGTAGACGCCTTCAATGTATATCAAGATTTCTGGTGACACTTTCGTCGCAAACAATCTTCATTACAGTGTTGTTGATTTCACAGTTCATTCAAAGTAAGGAGTCCATTGCCATACACAGAGGTGCCGCATTATTATTTCCAACAAATACCACCTAATATTCTTTCTATTATTACTTTAATGTCTATAAAATAAAAATTTATCCTCGTAAATTTTTATAATTCCAAATATAATTTAAATATTTGCCCCTCCATCTAAATATCTAGCTTCACCAGTGCCATTATAACTTATAAGTAGTGTTTTTATATTTAAAGATTAATCTGCCACATCAAATACCAGCGGAAAAAAAATTAGTCCTTTTAGTCCTTTTATTTTTAATGTTCTTTTCGTTTAAAATATTATATTTTAAAAAGAGAAATTTGATTAATTAAGTTTTATAAGACATATATAGATGATAAAATATATCCATGTGAGATCTCATTAGATTTATCTTAATATATAGTTTTTTCCTAATAAAAATGTGTTACTTTTTTATAGAAAATGTGTTACTTTTAAACAAAAAAATGTTATTTTTGTTTTTAAAAAAAGTTGTTACTTTTTAGAATAAAAAGTGTTACTTTCAGAAAAAAATATTTTTTTCAAAAAAACAAAAATGTTAAAAAGTAACACGTTTTTTTTCGAATGGTAACACATTTTTATGTAAAAAGTAACACCTTTTTATGAGTTTTTTTCAGAATTTTTTTCGTAAAGTAACACTTTTTTGCCTAATAGTATCATAAAATCAGAACACCTTTTGCCGTAAGTAACACCTTTTAGTAAAAGTAACACTTTTGTAAGGTCGATTGGTTCTCACGTTCTCATTATAAGGATGGTTCTCATTTGGAATTTCTTCATATATATATATATATATATATATATATATATATATATATATATATATATTAAACATAGTAAATAAACTTAAAAAAGAACAGAGTACTTTCTCAATTGGGCAATACCAAAAAAAACTTTTTTTTTTATTTTTTTTTTTTGAATTAACAATTTTTTTTACCTTAAACATAGTAAATAAACTTTTTAGTAAAGCAAAAACATAATTCTCTTTCTTCCAAGTAATACCCTTTATATACCGTAGCAACATTTATCTATCTATTTTTCACCGAGGCACCGGCCACCAGCCACCGACCTACCTTCTTTCGCCTCCTAGACACATAACATACTATAAGTGTCGTGCCATTAAGAAAGTCTAAGTAAATAACGGTCTTTTGTGAGATTAATAAATCATCATTATGTGGTATAATGTGATAAATGAGAGATTTGTTATTTTAATTTATCTTTTTTGATTTTTATTATTTTAATATTATTTTTTTTGTCTTTTTGTGGTGATTTGCAAATCACGGTTATTGATTAAGCATTTTTGTTAAAATTGCCACTGATACTAACATTTTTTCTTATAATATATTACAATTATTAACGATCTAGACATAAAGAAGATAGTAAAATAAGAAATAAATAAAAACGAAAACCAATTAATAGAAACAAAAAACTTATAAAACATCGTTAGTCATTCACCGTAATAATATATAACCTTTTTTTAAAAAAAAAGAAAAATTATTTGGAATAATGCAATTTTTTGCTTATTTCCCTACAATAATATCAACTTTTGATTAACCATGAATAATACCAACTTATGAGGGTGTTTCCCTCTAATATACATAACATGTTAAAAATCAAATTATATGTGATTATAAAAAAAAAAGTAAATTATAGTAGTTAATAAACTAAATTTGGTATTATTCTAGAAAAAAATCACCAAAATTGATATCATTCATAGTTAATCAAAAGTTCGTATTTTTATAGAGAAAATAACAAAATTGTATCATTCATGTAATTTTTCCTTTTAAAACTAATTTTCCTACCTTTTTTATAGGTAAAACTTGGTGAAATTATATTATAGCTATATAGTCGAAACAATATATAGTACTACTTCTACATGTGTGGTCAACTTATAGCTAAGACTTCTTATAAATTACTCCTGTGAAGATCTTTCTTTTTGACAAGCAACTCAATTGCACCTTTAAAATTGAAGATGATTTATAATTATGTAAAAGTTAATATAAACATAAGATCTGATTGAAATTAACTTGAAATTTATAGCTTGTAATCAATCCAATCAACTAATTAACACCTCTAAATTTAGAAGTATGTACTACTTTTTCCGTTTCTTTTTATTTCTTCACTCTACTTTTTTCACACTTTTCAAATCAAATTTAAGTCTTAATATTTTTAAGTTCGTGTCATAAAAATTATAATAATTATATATTAAAAAATTTGCATAAAAACAAATTTAACAGATCTCATATGAATATAGTTTATCATAAACATGTACTTCAAAAATCAAATTAATTTTGTTCTTCTAAAATAAACAAATAAAATGAAGACCTCATACTTCCTCTGTTTCATAATACTTGATACCGAATGTGACATATTATGTGGGAAAATATCACAATCAGTAGTAAGTATTATGAAACAGAGAAAGTAGTTAGAAAATGGATTAAAGAAAAGAATAATTGCAAAAGTCCCACCCACCATCCATAATCAACATGGCTAACAAAGGACACTCATGACCCACCACACCCGTGACTGCACACAAACACTTACACAACTCAGATATTTGTTTAACATACTTCTAAATACTTCTCTGTTCTGATTTATTTGCTATCATTATATGGGCACGAAGATTAAGAAGTTACTGTGCAATGATGAGCAGTAGGTGAAAAGTTGCTTTTTAAAATTTTTTAATATTATTTGTTAAAAAATAAAAAAGAAAAATAGGAGTAATTAGATATAGAGTAGGATAAAAATAGGAGTAGGTATAACTTTAAATGATTGGTTCTTTACTAAAAAAGAAATGTAACAAGTAATATGAAATTTCCCAAAATGGAAAATGTAACGAGTATTATGGAACGGATAAAGTATTAAATTTGACCTTTCAAAAATTAAAAAATTACTCCTATCTTCTAAATTATAATATCTATATTTATCTCATTCTAGTAAAATCTTTTTTTTTAATTATCATGATGTTTGACCAAAAAAGGCGACGAATTAGCGTCAATTTCTTATTTAGCATCTAATAATTTAGCGTCCATCCTAGGGCTCGTTGAAATTAAAAAAAAGTTAAAATGTATAATGAGATTAAAGAATAGTAGTGAGTCATAATCCAAAAAATAAAAATAATGCAAATTAAATAAAATAAAAAATAATAAAAACATTTATAAATAAAGAAGGAAAGCAAACGCAGCCTTTAAGGCAAGTTGCAAGACAAATAGATAAGTTTATTAACAGTTAGTCCATAATACACAATTTGAAAGTAAGGAAAAAGACTTGCTAAAAACCTAATCTAACTCTTCCTTTTTGTGGACATTAATATGAATATCCCACAATTTATATCTATCCTTATTCCTACTTCACCCATGTCGGTGATATATATCTTATTAGAGTCGGTCTCTTGACATACCGTCTCTTTGAGAGACGCCTCTTAGACCCAGCCCATTATAGCTTAATTCTTACTCTTACTTTATATTTTCTTTTATGGGTCGACTCAATTAGAGATGGTCTCTCAAAGTGACCATCTCTTATAAGAATTTGTAATCTTATTATTATTCAAATTATCTAATTATTATATCTCGTTCATAGAATTTATAATTAGATATGTAAAGGAACTTAATAAAACACTAGACCATAAGGTCCATAACCATATAAAACCTAATAGAGAGGTTACGAGAGACCGGCTACTTAAAATAAATAGATAAAAAATACAAAAACAAAACATGACGAGTCGCAACTCACAAGATACTCTCTCTTCCTCTCGGTGACGAGATTAACCATTACTTTTTAGGGGTCGCTTGAATTGAGAGTGAATATTTAAGGTAGTAGAAAAAGTCAAACTAATGTAAAAAAAAGGTTATTATTATATATGCAAATGAACTTATTAATATAATTGAGATAGAGATAGAATATGACTAAATTAAAAAAGATGAATAGAAAAGGAGTTTGGTTTCACTCATTTGAGGGTAAAGAATTCATCCAACTCCAGTGGCGGAGCTATATTGGGTCACCCGGGGTCATGTGCCCCTAGGCGTTTTTTAAAAAAAATATGTAACGTAGACTTTTCTATTGGTAAAAGTAAAAGTATAAAATTAATACTGAAGTTTTGATGATAAATACTCCCTCATTTTAGTAATTTTGTCTTATTTATTTATTTTATCACATTTTTAAAATTAGGTTAGTTAATTTAATTTGTTCAATTTCTTTTTGTGGTATGTCGTATTTAAAATTTTAGCAAATAAGAGTAAAATAGTTGTTAATTTTGCAAATAAAACTCTGTCGAAATCTCGTCCACTAGCTGGTGCCCCCTGGGACTCCAGACCCTGGATCTGCCATTGTACCACCTCCCCTAGGGTAAATTTATATCCCAAAAGTAAGAGAACTTATTGCTATTTTCTCTATTTTTCACTATCTTCTAATTCATTCTTCCACATTTCTAACAATCAAATTCCTTTAATCACCTCCTTAACTAACTTAAAATTCCTACTTTGACTTTTATTACCCCTTAAATATTTGCTCTCAATCCAAGCGAACCCATATTCTATTACTTCTTTATTTTTTTGACAATAATTTCATCACATATTCTTGTGTAGACAGTTTCATAATTGGATAATGTTCATACATCATCTGAATAGTCTAGCTAACATAATTATTAACATACTAGCTTGAATCCCGTGCCAAGCACGGATAATCAAAAAATATTCTTAAATATAAATAAAATTATTTTAAATTATTCTGATATTTGGTAAAAATAATAAATATAGAGAAAATAATATTCGATGTGTGAGAAAAATTAGTCTTTGCATTACATTAATTCTTTCAAATTTTAAAACTCTAAAATAAAATTTTGGGCTTGAATTATTTTAAATGAACTTGTAGAATGATCAATAACATAAATTTTGAGTTGTCCAATTTTTTATTGCCATTTTTATAGAATGATATAAATCAATATATGTATATAACATAAATAACATAAATAAAGAATAAAGAAGATATAAAAAAGAATTTGATCATACTTTGTCCAATTTTTTATTGCCTTTTTTATAGAATGATATTTTGACCATACGTATATTGATTTCATATTGTCCAATTTTTTATTGCCATTTGAAATGTTAATTGATTTAAATAATAGGGCATTTAAGTTTAATTATTCTACTTACCTAATTTAACTAAATGAAAAATTTTGGAGGGAAAACAATGAATATTAAAGCGACACGTGTCATACTGAAGAATGCATTTAGTATATAGTATAGATGAGTTCTTTTTGTATTTAAACTCGTTTCATCGAAAAACGGTTTTTTATAAGAATTATTCTAATTTCATTCATTCACTTTTTAATTTTATTCGTCTTGAATTTTTATTACTCAATTTTTTTTTGTTTTTATTTTTATCAATCAATTTTATCACACTTATATTTTTTTGTCTTACACCCAAATTTTTAAATATTTCTCTCTCATTAGAAAAACAAATAACCACCTCTTAGCTTTTAGGTATATAAACATAAATAACTAAACCTAATTTTATTTTCTCCTTCACAATCCCAAATCCCAATTCAAAGACAAACCCCATAAACCATACTCTAATCCTTCTCTTTTCTCTCTCTCTTTTCCCAGAAATCACAATTTCCCCAATTCCCCATAAACAATTGCAGAATTTCATCAAGGAATCCGAGCATGGAAAGAGGGTCAACGAAGAAGAGAGGTAGAGCAGAGAAGCCGTACAAAGGGATAAGGATGAGAAAATGGGGAAAATGGGTTGCGGAGATTCGAGAGCCGAATAAACGCTCTAGGATTTGGTTAGGCTCTTATTCAACTCCGGTTGCTGCTGCTCGGGCGTATGATACGGCCGTCTACTATCTTCGTGGTCCGTCCGCTCGCCTTAATTTTCCGGATTTACTCATCGGTGACTGTCGATTAAGTGATCTCTCTGCTGCTTCTATTCGAAAGAAAGCAATTGAAGTTGGTGCTAGGGTTGATGCGCTTCAAACTACTTTTCAGCCGCCGCCGACCACTAATACTAATAGTGGTAAGGTATCCGAACCCGAAGATGCTGGAAACAATACTGGATTTGTTGATGAAAAACCTGATTTGAATAAATTACCTGAAGATTCAGATGAATGGGAAGATTGATGATAAGAGATAGAAATCAACAATTTTCTTTCTCTTTTTTTTTTCATTTTTTTAGTGTTTTTAGGATAAAGTAGGCCGAGAAAAACGCCATTAGAGGACTACGAGATTACATGCTTCGATTAAGACGAGATAAAACTCGGGAGAACGGGATGTCGGTGGCTGCTAATTGAGGAGAAAGAAAGTATCGGAGAAATTCCACTTCTCCTATGATTGTGCAAGTTTTCATGTGGGTCAGTTTACAAATCCACTTTTTTTATTTATTTTTTTTAGTTTATCCCTATTATTTTCTTTTTTGTTGGAAATTGACAAAGGAAATTTTGGGATGTAAGTGTAAAATATTGTAAATTTAGTTTAATTTTAATTAGCTACGAATTTTATTTATCTATTTTTGTAGAGGGACTCTTAATATTTTAGAATTGTATATATTATGAAATTACCTTAAATGAGTATTTGTGTTCATCAATATTTGTATGAAATAGGTTGTATTGTATCGTATCAGCTGTATTAATTTGTATTCTAGGACGTTTTAAGCTATATTGTATGATTTGGGCGAAATTTACCGATACAATAATTGCATCACCTGTTATCGACTAATCGTACTTTTGCACAGAAAAATTACCTCTATAATAATCTCACCTATTGATTAATTTTTTTGCACAGAAAAAAATGTCAGTAAGAGTTTTTTTATTATTTAGAATTCTTTACGTAAATTTTTAAATTTTTCTATAATTTTAAATTAATTTTCAGTTTATTTTTTGATGAATTACTTATTATAGCAGGTCATCGGGTTAAACAAGTTTACTCTAGGCAAATACCCCTTAAAGTTGAGATAATTCACATTAATCAGTTAATCAGTACGTGTAATATTGTAAGCAAATGATAAAAAAGTTGGATTATTCTAGAAAATATTTTCGTTTTGCACTCGATTAAAAGTTAGAAAAATTTTACGTGGTGACCCAGAGAATTTGAGTTTTCCATTAATATTTTCAAATTCACGGTGTTGGCTTTGAGCTTTGATGTTTGTTTTTCATGTGGTAGATTAAATTAAGTACTTATTTCGAATGGATTTCGAAATATGTGGTTAATTAAGATGATCAACTGATCATGAAGTTTGTTTTTTTCGAAAAAAATGTCATTATATCAGCTAAAGTAGCTTAAAATTAAAAAAAATTATTTTGTCTACAACGTAGAAAAGTTGCAAGGTTAAGGTGATCACGTGGATTAGAAAAATGTGTGTGACATTTCTTTAAAAGTTAGTTACTCCGTTTTATATTAGTTGCACCAAACTAACTTTTACACTATATTCATCATCCGATGGTAATTTACATATTTTTGCTATTATACAAGGAAAAAACATAAGTCATGTAGTATCTTGTTTTATTCATCTCGCCGTATATTTTTATAGTATAAAATTTTAAATTTCTTTAGTTATGTACAACTAAATATTAATCATTCGACAAACACATTAGATTGCGTAAAAATGTGTTTGATGTAAATATTGTGGAAGAGAGGAAGTACTCCTAATAATAATTATTCGACAAACACATTAGATTGCATAAAAATGTGTTTGATGTAAGTATTGCGGAAGAGAGGAAGTACTCCTAATAATGAAAAATATAAATGAAAATATAAACTCAGTTGAGAGTTGAGAGCTTGAGAGCTGAGACCATTTAGACGGTTGTGCAAGTGTTTATGTGGTTTTTTCAACATATGTGTATGCATTTGCAGGATTTGTGGACTAAAAGAGGTTATTTTAAAATACTCCCTCCACTTCAAAATAATTGTCCACTTTGGATTGGACACGAATTTTTAAAAAATGGTAGTTGGGGTATTTTAAGTGAGTATAATAATTGTAAATATGGTAGTTGGGGTATTTAAGTGGTTATAATAATTGAAAAGGTGATAGGTGGGGTATTATAAATAATACTCCATAAGTTGGGGTATTTGGGGTATTTAGGTAAAAAATCTTTGCCAAAAATAGAAAGTGAACTATTACAATGACTTGACTAAATAAGGAAAGTGGACAATAAATTTGAATAGGAGAAAGTAATAAAGAAGTAGCAAAAATAAAGAGCAATTTGTTGAGAAAGTCAAGAGGTTGTGGGAGGAAGTAATAAAGAAGTAGCAAAAATAAAGAGCAATTTGTTGAGAAAGTCAAGAGGTTGTGCCGACTACTTCGTTCCATAATACTTGCTACATTTTACTTTTTACGTATTTCAATGTGCTATTTGGTTTATTTATATAATTGAATTATACAAATTCAAAAACTATAAAAAGTTAATATTATGAAAGTATATGTGATTAGACGATTCAAACAAGACCCCACTTACATTAGTCACAATTAGAGGTGTTCAACGGGGTGGGTCGGGTCAAAATTTAAATGGGCCGGGTCGGGGCGGGTCGTGTCAAATGTTAAATGGGGCGGGGCGGGTTAAGCCTGTTTAAATCCGACCCACTTTGACCCATTTTTTAAATGTTAATAAAAATAATTTTTTTTATTATATTTTATGACCCGTTAGGTCGATCCACTTATGTTTATAATAATATCATTTAAAAAAAAGCTATTGGCAAATATTTTTTTGCAATTAATTCTTATAATTATCCGACCCGACCCGATCCTTTACACCAAGGCCCGCTAATGACCCGCCCCGTTATTGACCCGACCCGCTAATGATCCGTTAAAATGTGATCCGACCCTTGACCCGTTGGGTCGACCCGCCCCATTAAACACCTCTAGTCACAATATATAAAATAAGCTTGAACAATAAATAGTGCAAAAAATCATATATAAAATAAGCTTGAACAATAAATAGTGCAAAAAATCAAAATATAGCGAGTATCAAACAACGGAGCAAGTATTTAATAAATTAGTGAAAAGTAAAAAAAGAGTAAATGAGTGGTACCTACTTTCTCTATAATATTCACAGCTTTGTGTGCTCCTCAAAATATACCTTGAACCTATTTGCAACTATAAACATGGTGGGACTCTGAAAGGTGGGGTGTTTGACAATTACCCTATATGTCTTAATTCATTTTCACATAATTATTACCTCTATTCCATAATAGACGTATTATTTTAATTTAATATAAGTATTGAGAAAATAATTAGTTGATAGCAAAATACTATCAGCTAGTTTCCTGAGATTTTGTTTTTGAAAGACGTATTTTAAGTCCAACCCATTAAAAATTAATGTCTACTTATCATATTAATAATGCCTACTTACAGTATCCTTAATGCTTAATTATCGTATTTTTAATGCCTACTTTCAATATCTTAAATGTTTACTTACATCATTCTTAATGTGTACTTATTACAATATTATGAAAAATAATATATAATGGGCCGACCAAATTACAAATAGTCTCTCAGAAAGACCGTCTCTCACAAGAATTTGTGTTTATGAATAACTTTTAACAAATGACTTATGTCCCTTTAATTATCCCCTGTAAATTTAGGCCTATTTCATATATTATTTTGTTCCACTTAATATGTGTTGAATAAAGGAAAATCATAAATTCTTACTTGAGACCGTCTATCCAATAAACGTCTTAAGTTTTGGGGCTGGTTCAATTTATAAATTAAAAAAATTGATCGGTGTTTTTGTAAGTTAAAAGAGAGATATGGACCGGGCTTTTAAGAGACGTCTATACTATAGACGGTCTCTCAAGAGAGATTCTGATTCATAAAAATTAATTATTGTTTGTTACTCCTACTTTTTATTAGAAAAGTAGTAGGTTAAACTACTAAAAGTCAATCTTAAAGTTTCCTAGAATTATTTTTTTAATTAATTATTGTTTGCTACTCCTAATTTTACCTTTACATTTTGTCGATTAGTTACATTTAAAATACAACTTTTTTACTAGGTTATTGCTCTTCTCCGCATTTTAAATCCAAAATAAAATTATAAATTTTTGTGTGAGACGATCTTGCTGAGGGACATTCTTCATACATAAGTTGGATAGTCCAACTAGTATATTTTTTTGTATATAAACACTTTATTTTAAGATTATTTCACCAAGAGACGATCGCTCACAGGACTACCTTTACCTCAAATACAACTATTTACATGTTTATTACAACTAGAGGTGTTCAACGGGGCGGGGCGGGTCAAGCCCGTTTAAAACCGACCCACTTTGACCCATTTTTTAAAAGTTAATAAAAAAATTTTTTTATTATATTTTATGACCCGTTGGATCGATCCGCTTATGTTTATAATAATATAATTTTAAAAAAAAAAGTGGCAAATTTTTTTTCGCAATTAATTCTTATAATTATCAGATCCGGTCCGACCCTTTACACCAAGGCCCGTCAATGACCCGCCCCATTATTGACCCGATCCGCTAATAACCCGTTAAAATGTAATACGACCCTTAACCCGATGGATCGACCCGCCTCATTGATCACCTCTAATTACAACTATGTTCTCAATCCGGGCCCGGCCATACAACAAAACATAATCCCATATTAATTAATCACCTAAAGCTTAACTAATCCTAGAAAAATGACAAATTAATTATTAGTAGGACATATGCATATTCTAATGTGATTATCAGTAATGCACAAATTCTTACTTGAGACCTCAAGTTTTGGGGCTGATCCAATTTATAAATTAAAAAAAATTAATTGATGATTTTGTAAGTTAAAAGGGAGATATGGACTGGGCTCTTAAGAGACGTCTATACTATAGATGGTCTCTCAAGAGAAAATCTAGTAGTAATGTGGTTAGACAGCTTTCTTCCATATTCATATTATAATGTGATTATGCTTAATTATTCAAAAGTTGGAGGTTTGTATTCCTAAATGTCAATTTTCGTTAGCCCTTCAATTATTATACCTCCTTTATGGTTTACAATAACTTGGTTGTTTAGTTTAATTTACCTTCTTTTCAATGAGTTAGTTGTTTGGTGGTGAATTAATACACAATAATTGAGAATCAGGTCTTATCTTAATACGAGTATATGTCAATTTTAGGAGGAAAATGGATTTTTTATTCCCTTAGTTTACCATGTAAGTTATTATTAGAGTATAGGAGATATCTTGACGCATCAACTATAGGTTTAAATTTTTGGTTGAGTTGATCTTTCACATGATATCACAGGCTAATGGTCAGAATTCGAATTTCAATCCCCCTTTATTTAAAGTGAAATATTCATCGCCAAGTATGAGAAGGATATGTGTTGTATCCACCCTTCTTGCTCAAATGACTCTCATATCAGAGGTGTGTTAGAATATGTAACATATTATGAGACATCAATAATGAGATTTAATTTTGAGGCGGTCAACTTCCTCGACTAATATTGTCATATAACCTTAGCATCACCAAACAAACAAAGCTTCCTCATGTTACCTTCTAGATTTCCTTCTATTTTCATCTCACCATTGACTTATGTATACATTCTTCTTTTTAACCATATTTATGTTTTGTAATTAAGATTTTCTTAAAATTAGTCATGTTTGAAAAATTAAGATTAAATTTCGTTTGAAATAAGTTGTTTTAAACATGGAAAAAGAGGAGGAAGATATGTGCTCGGGCAAGCACATTGCTTGGGCGAGCACAATGCTATCTAGATGAAAAGTTCGCCCAATGACTATAGATAAAAATGATTGGGGAATGTGTTGGTCGGGTTAAGAAGTCTAGGTATTTGACATACAACTTTTGGCTCGAATGAGCATCTAGGCGTGATGCGTGGTTTTTAGTCCTACGCACGTGTTTGAGTTCTATGCTTTTGTGGAATAAATTTGTCCAACTTGGAGGCGATAAAAGACTCTTAGGGTGCAGTTGGATGGAAGGAAATAGAAAAAAAAGAAGAAAAGAGTTCTGAAGAGATGATATCTTGTTTGGATAACAAAAAGGAAGGGAAGAGATCTAGAGGAATTACATTAGATGATTTTTTTACGGATACATATTACATCTCTCCAAATATGAAAAGATTTGAAGAGAAAATATTTATTTCATTCATGTGCTTTCCTCTCTAATATTTCCTCTCAAGGGAGTACGAATATGGATTGTGCGTCTATATTTCATTTATTTCCTCCCTTTCTCTTTCCATTTTTATTTCTTCAAAATTGCAATTTAAAGACACATTTAAATAAGAGAAAGAACCGAAGCAAATAAATAAAAGAAACATATAAAAGCTATTGCTCTTCTTTATATCGCATTATTTAATTAATTTCTTATATCATCATCATTTCTTTAATTGCACTCCTCTTTTTTCTGCTTCTCCCACCTAACATGGTCTCTTCTTTATTAAGATTTTTTTTATTGCAATATAGGTCGAAAAAAGTAAAAAGGTATAGCAAAAATTAAATTTGAATTTCTTAAGAAGAAAGTGATATGTTTTTTTTAAAGGAAATGAAGAAAGTGGTATGTATGTATACACTATTCCATAATTTACTTTTAGTAGGATATATTTAGTGACATTTAATTTAAATGTCGCTATTTTTTATTTTTTTATAGTGTATATAGAGGATTTAGTGACATTTATTAGACCGTTTAACAGCATATTAAAAAGTCACACTAAAGCTTTTAGAGACATATGATATAGTGACATTTCTCACAAATGCCACTATAGACTATAGTGACAATTACATACTTCCTCCGTTCTATAATACTTGCTACATTTAACTTTTTTACGCAATCCAATGTACCATTTTGTTCATTTATATGTCGAATTATACACATTTAAAAATTATAAAAAGTTTATATTATGAAAGTATGCGATTAGACGATTCAAACAAGATCTCACTTGACTATAATTACTTACATATTAGCTGCAATATATAAAATAAGCTTAAACGATGAATAATACCCAAAAACAAAATGTAGCAAGTATTTCGGAACGGAGGAAGTATGCCACTAAAAACCAAATTAAATGTCGCTAAATCACTTTATAGTGGAACTTAAAATAAAAATCAATAATTATTACACTAAAAATATGAATTAGTGGCATTTTTTAATGTCACTAAATCCAATGACGCAAAAAGCTAAATTTGTTGTAGTGATATTTCAACCAATACATGTAACACTCCTAACCTATCAAACCGTCGGTAATTATTTATGGAGACTGTAGGTTGACCCACAGAACAACACAAGTTCTTTTGATTTCCACCAAACACGCTTAACTATAGAGTTCTTGGTAGATAGACTCCCTTAAAAAAATGTATCTTATTGATATAGATAATCTATTAATTAATCATTTTAAAAACTCAATCCGGTGTATATTTCACATACAAGACCCGATTCACATTATTTAAATCTTGTTATCCTCAAATCATTTTAATCATTGTAATTAGTTTGATTAATTATCTTTTAATTAAAATATTCAATTAAAAAACAAATATGTTGGATGATGATGCATGAAGAATTGGACTACCATTGGGGATAAGTAGATAGCATCGTTTTGGTCGGTCAACAATGATGCATGAAAATTGATCTTTCAAAATTCCATTGGACTCTAGCTATTTAATATTGATGTTAAAATTGCTTATGTCATTTTCATATTATAAAGTTTTTATTTTGGGAGTTATGTTTATCAGAAGGTCTCCTGAGAGACCGTCAATAGTATAGACGACTTTCTCAATAGCCTAGCCCAATGGCTGACATTACTATTCAGTTGTTCATTTAACAAATGGGTTGGTCCATATTTATCCGTCAATGCTATAGACGGTCTATAGCAAAAAATTTGTGTATGTTTATTATTAGTGGTTTTTTTTATTATCATTTGATATCACTATATGACGTAATAATATAATGAGAATGATTTTGTATCAAAAAAATATTATAAGAATTAAGAGGTATCTTTGATATAAATTTTCTAGGTAAATCACATATTTTTATGACTAATAATTTAAGACTAACAACAAAATGGACAAATTAGGTGATTATATTTATAACTGGTGGTGTTCATTCAGGCCATCAAAACGATTACAAATTAAGGAGTTTTTGATTGAATTTGTATTTTAGGGACGGTTCTGTGCTTATTCAAGGATTTTGACTGCTTAGATCCCCAGAAAATAGAGGTCTCATATATTTACAAACTCCTTAAAAATCATTAGTCAAGCAAGCGCAACTCAGTTGGTAGTTGTTTAAGGGTTTGAAACTTACTAATATTAAATTTTTGCCCTTATTTTATCATTTACCTATTTGATAATAAGTACTTCTACTACTTTTTGATTACATTGTAGTTATATTCGACATTTGAGTCTTCCCTTAGTTTTTACTCATCATTTTTAGGTATACGAAATTAAAAATTAAATTATTTTGCTATTTATTTATTGTTTTGATGGTTTTTACTAGTTATTCGGTATCGCCCTAAAAAATAGCATAATTTTTTGTATCTTCTACTAATTTTCAAATCGTTAACGAAAAGCCTCAATTATCTAAACAAGTAAATAGAGCACATATACTATGTCCTCCACTACTGATATATTTACATTGATTTTTACATCGTTATAAAAATAAAATGTAAAATTAATATATAAAATCGGATAAATATTGAGTCAGATACCGTATTAAGCACCTTTAATAACTACAACAATGACCCATGCATGTATGTATAAGAAAGGAGAATATGATGTGAATGATCAGAATGTCGATTTAGTTGAAAATCCTAATGTTAATTAGCGGCAGCCTGATATATATAAATAGAAAATTTTAATTTAATTTGATAGTTACCAGATATGTCCTATGGGCACCGGGGTGGGGCCTGGCCATATTTATAGGCTAGAGTTGTTATTTTAATTTAATTTTTTTTATTTGTTTATTTTATTATATTTTTTTGTCTTTTGGTTGACGCCTCAAAATATGTTATATACTCTAACACACCTTTCACACGAGAGCCCTTTAGACCACATGCCCTCCTCACATCTTGGGGCCTCAATCATCGATTTAAGTGATGGTTGAAGCCCCTAAATATGTAAATACTATACTAATATATACATTTTAATTTTTTTTTTAATTTCTTCTATACCTGCCTATTCTTACAAGGGGTATAGATATAATATATGTTACTTACCCCGATATCGTCCTTACTTTATAAGTGGAATATATATGAGTATTATATTATGGTATGGTATTATAGTTCATAATATTCGTATATTTTCTAAAATATCATATTTTTCTTTATTAATGACAAAATTAGATGTAGACGGCCTAATTCATGTTTCCCTTTTAACTTACAAAATTACTAATTAATTTTTTTAATTTATAAATTGTGCCAGCCCAAAACTTGAGACGTTTTAAATTTGTGTTACTATTTCATAAAAGTATCGAAGTATGTGTGTACATAAATTGTATCTTATCTGAAGCCATACTATAGTTTTTTTTTTTTTTTTTTTTTTTGAATTAAGCCATACTATAGTTTCCGACAACTTTAAAGTTTGGCTCCTACATATTTTGAAAGTATAAAGACTATTTAATTTAATGCTCCTTTCTATTTTTGGTATCATATAATCATTTCTCCCTTAAATTAGATCATTTATATTTTAGATTATTCTTAATTAAAAATTATAAAAATTTAATATAATAAAAGTATGCAATTAGAATATTCAAATAATATTCCACTTCACTATATTTATTCTTACATCAGGCGTAAATATAAAATAAATTTGAAAGATGCATAGTATCATTATGTCTAATGTAGCGAGTATTTCAGAACGTAGGAAATATAACGTTTAGCATTGTACATAAAAATTAACAAATTTTCTTTATTATTAATAATTTTAACTTTTCAACAAAATTTAATTTACAAATTGAAAATCAATTAATATTTTAATTTATATATTTATTTTAGCTTATGAAGAAAGAATAAATGGTAAACTAATAAAGTGTTCATTTCAAAAAAAATATATAATAAAGTGTATTTAAATTATTAGGTATCCAAAAGAAAATATTAAATTACTCAAATAATGTATAAGATTCTTTCTTATCTTAGGGCTACATATGTCAATTTTCTTCTATTTTAATACTATAATTTCTTATTTAGTTTGACACTAATTATAAGAAAAAAAAGGTATGGAGACCACATAAAAGGAGTTGATAAGCAAAAGTAAAGTTGTTTATCCGGTTACTCAACTAATTTTGGATAAGTGTTTCGAGCCGGTCTACAATGGAGTTTTATGTCCACATTAATTTTTACATAATTCTAGATTCATTTTGAAGATGAATTTAAGTCGAATATAGTTAAGTTGAATATAGTTACAGGATTAGATTGTCGAAATTGTTTAAAACACCTTTGAAAAAGCAAGAGGAAAAAAAGATAATTTAATGATAATTTGTGAATAATTGAATTTCATAATGACTTAAAATATACATTGATCAAATAAAAAATAAAATAAAACATTTATTTAATTAGAAAAGACAGAAGTGTGGTGAGAGCAGTAGTAATACTACACAAAAAAGTGAAGGCAACCGTGAAAGGAAGGTGATAAGATTGAGTTAGGTATTTTATATTTTGGGGTCCAATGACATGTTTTGTGGGCGCGGTTCTTGTCGATAAACTCTGGATGTGTTACCTTCATGTCCTAGGCTATAGCTATCGGGTTCGGATATTCATGGGTTGGATTAGGTTTGGAATTGGATCAGATTAGATTCATATTGAGATTTATTGATTTTGGTAGACTCGTATATAGATACGGATCTTTAGGATCTGAAAATTCAAACTCGATCTCAAAACTGTCGAATATGATGAATTTAAGGTTTACGGATTATAAATTAATTTAGTCTTACATACCTAGATTTTTTTGCATTTCAAAGGTTTCACCAAGTAAAAAAGAATATATTAACCCTCAATAAAAGAAACACTTTCCAAACACGATAAAGAAGTTACAGTGCACCAAAGCAACAAAAAGTCAATTAACTGATTCGGTCAAGTGGTATGCTTTTACAAACGTTTATGTCATTTAAGTTAGTTTTTTTAAAAAAATTAGATCATATAATTTTTTTTGCAAAAGGTGCTATAGTTAGGTAGTTTTTTGATTTGGAGGGGACAAATTTTGTTAAGAATACAATCTTTTCTAAAGTGTAAAGGATAAAAAACTCATTTTCTTCCTTTTTCATTCCCTTTTCTTCTAAACAAATATGGTGCAATCTACTTCCCCGCCCTTCTCCTTCCCTTCCTTTCTTTTCTCTGCTAATTTGCTATCTAAACATAGTGTTAAAGCTTATGAAAATGTAATTAAACGGAACTCAACCAACAACATTGAGCAAACTATCTTAGGGATGGCAATTCAGTCCGAATCCGACCCTAGTCCGATTCGATCCGAGGAATATAATCCGATTCGAGTCCGAGGAAAAAGTCATCTGGCTCCGACTCTGACTTTACGATCCGAGTCTGAGTCAGAGACGGACCGGAGTTGGACCTTAATAAAAATCCAACACTCCGACCCGACTCCGACCCTGAAGGGAATCTGACTTTGAATTTGACTTTACACCAATATTTTGTTTCCTTTAAAACACTAGACGTGACTAATTCAAGCTCTCTCTCATACTAATTGTAATTTTCGATTTTGAAAAACTACTTGGTATTTTTATTTAAATTAATCAATCAGAATACGACAAATCAGATTAAGAGAAATAAAATACGCCAAATCAAAATGCTAGAAAATTTTGTTAAATTGTAGTAGTAGGACTATTTCTCTAGTTAAACTTGAATTCAAAGTACATCATTTTTTGTTAAATTGTATTTAAAAAATATATTTTGTTAATTTTGTATCCTTTAAAATCATTAGTATAAAATCACGATACTGTTTAATAATAATCTGACTCCGTTGGAGGTCCGAGTCCGAGTTGGCGCAAACTTGGAGTATGCATAATTCGATTCCGAGTGGAGGTGGACTGAAAAAAAAAACTACGACTATCATTCGGAGCAAAGTCGGAGTATGTATAATCCGAGCCGAGTCTGACCCATTGCCATCTATCTTAATAGCATAAATCAGGTTAGAAGTGAAAAAAATGGCACTCTTAGATTACAATAGAACAGAATAATGTACTAATTTGCTATAATATACAAATCCAAGTGCAATATAATGAATCAAGACCTGCTAAAGCTTTCAATTCAACTACATATTTATATAACTTAACTAGTAGATGAAAAAATTATATAAAGATGGCAAAGACAAAAATGGATATTGCACAAGGCAAAGACATGCCGACATTGGTGTAAAATAACAATTCACCGAAAATTTGGTTATCACCTGCCTATCGACTCTCAATCATTGGGCTTTCTTCTCGTTTTGACGTTTTATTTGTAGCGCAGCTCTTATGACATTTCCTCTTGTAATGATTCCCACCTAAGAACAAAAGAAATGGCAAAGTGTAAATCTCAAAATCAGAAAGAGGGTATCAAAGTAGTAACATCAATTTCGGTAAATGGCTAATTCAACCCCTTTCGACTTATACTTTCAGCTTTTTGTTTAGTCAAAGTGCTCAAATGGCATGTAAATAGCTTTTCAGTTAGTTTTTAAAGTTTTTGATGTAGGGAAAAGGTAAAAAGCTAACTGAAACGTAAATAATTAAGCGGCTTCGACAAATTTTCTCAAAGTTATTTCACATAGACCAAATCCATCACTCTAGATAACACAAATCAGTACAAACAGTTAGCATGAAGTTGAACAACTTATTTCCTAGTCAAATAGTCAATTCATTGTGGAATTCTTTATCTATTTGAACCAGCAAAACATTCAAGAGGCAGTTGGCAACTTGGTACGTACTAAATGCACATTGAAGCAAAATATCAATCAGACAGCTGACCAGCTAAAAAAAGTTGAATAACTCAAGTCAAGCCTGTTTCACTAAGCTATTGCTAGGAAAGCATTATCAATAACATTCCATTAGATCAATGTCATTCAAGTGGCTCCAACAGGGGTCAGACTTAAGCAAACTTATCATTGGGATAAGAAGAAATTGTTTCCGATTGATCTTTGGCAGCAAACATCATGCAATTTCACATGAATAAGTATAAATGAATTTTTTCGACATTTTAATATAAAGAAAAAAAATTGGCCCCATGTAAATAGTCAAACTGTAAAAGAATTCATAATGCATAAACAAAGAATTTAGCTTTCAATTTTTTCAACCTATACGGAAAATAACTCTACTTTATAGAGTAACATACCAGTTTTCCGTCCGCATTTAGAACAGGAAGTCGACGATATCTTGTCTCAAGTAATAATCTGTCATTTGAATATAGCGAACAATTTAACATTTCCCCAACTAACAATAGATTGTAGATGAATAGTTCAAAGAACAAATCCATAGGCAAAAAGTCAAAGAAAGTTAACATCACCTAGCAGCATCTTCAAGATTAGTGGTTTCACGAACAACAACTGGGACTTGTGTCATCACATCAGATACCAATTTACCATTTGTTTTACCGAGTAACCTTTGAATCTCATTAAATACCTGCAATTGGAAAGCAACATCAATATAGGTCATCAATATAAACATAAGATCCAATGAAAATAGTTTCAAAGAGCATCTATACATACTTTCCAAGTACTGTCAACCTCAGGAAACATGCCATTATCTGCCAGTCCAGAACCTAAATAAAACATCAGCGTCAGAATACTATACTAGTGGCATAGCACCTTCAATCAAAAAAGGAAAACTAATGCAATCATAAAACTCAGAATTTATATTATAAAAAGACAGAACTATTCATCCAATATTACACAATATTTCTAGAATTGCCTACCAAGATAGTACAAATGAGAAGGGAATAAAACACTCATTTTCACAACTATCAAGATCCAGAGATAATAATGACTCAGCTTCCATCAAATAGTACCACTGATGCATAAGGAGATTAAAATGAATTCATCAAATTTATAAAATAATGTATCTTGCCTGATATGGAATCCAAAGCCAACAGATCATAATCTGAAACTACACCTACCTGCAGACAAAAAAAAAGCAAAGGGTTCAAGAATATATCAATCTTATAACAGCCAGTCTCCTAAGAGACCGTCTTTCTGAGAGACGTCTCTCAGGCCCAATCCATAAAAGCTTATTGCCTACATTTACTCTACATTTTTCCTAATGAACCAACTCAATTAGAGATGGTCTCTCAAAGAGACCGCCTCTTACAAGAATTTGTGATCTTATAAAGTTTAGAGAGCATGCTGCAGTAGAAGTTACACTAGTATCTAAAACATCTAACAAGCAATGATGGTAAAACAACGTCAGGGAAGCATCAGTACTACATGAATTCACTAGATATTTAGGCACCCAATAAATATGGAAGTGGAGCCAGTAATATCACTACACATCAGAAGATATAGCATCAAGAGTAACAAAGAAATGTTGAGCGGCCAATGTAATCAAATTAGTGAATCAATACTGGAAGGAACCACATCCGTGAATGTAATAACTCCATGAACAATCTTGCTAAGTTTTATGAAAACAAGGGATAATAATGATAATAATAACTTCTTATATTTTCTCAATAGCGTAATTTTCTATTCACTCATTTAGATGCAAGGGAAAATCAAATCCTCACTCAAATGTCCAATAATAAATAATGATCCATCACTACGTTCCATAGAGAAGAAGCAAAATGCACAAACAACTGTTTAATTGTTTTATAGCACAGTGGCAGTGGCAGTCCATGTTCAAGAGAATTGTAGAGAATTGATAAAAATCTTGCAGGGACATGCAGATTGCTAACATCACTTTAGCAAGAAAATGTAGATTTTTGTGGACGTTAGTTTTTGGAAATTTTTTCATTTAGAAAAGCCAAGACAAGTTTCAGGAAAGAAGAAATATTTTGATAGATAGATGCATGAAATGTAAAGAAAAATGTTTCTTGTTATACACGCTTCCCTGTTAGTAAACCCCTTAACAAAGTTGTCTATGTCTATGAACACCTCATCACCACTAGCCGTGATTTCCATCATAAAATTCATGTTCCAACCTTTAAATTATATTACTGGCTCAACTGTAACAGGCTATATCAACAAAAAAGCACTGGGAAGGGAAAACATTGTAGCGAACCCAGTCCATCAACTATCACCAAGGATCCTAACACAATCAAAATGGTAGCTGTAGCATCAAAGAAGTCTTATTGAGCCAAGTTATTCACGTTATTGTAGAAAATCAAAATGGGATACCCAAAGCGGTATTATTGTAGAAAATCGGTAAACCATTATATTATTCAATATTCACGTTAATTTTTCCAAAAAATAGTCGAACTTTACACTCCATCAACTCTTCTAAAAAATAGGACCTCATGTCAACATGCAAGTGGCGTTTGGAAAAAAAACATATTAGCATCCATGCTTTCTTGAGCATCTTTGGCTATTTTTAATATTTGAGCATCCCCGGAGCATTATATTTCTGTCTCCTTTGAGCATCTCTTTTGGGTATCCCGTTGAAGATGGTCTAAAAGAGTCTGGACCTTCAGCAAGTCAATGTATTTTTAGACACCTTCAAATTTATCCTTAGGGGGAAGATTTGAAGTTTTTCTTATTCTATCCTTCAATTTCCGTCAATCATGTTTCACTATAGCTACGTTATACTCACTTTTAAGGAGAAAATAGTATAGCCACAGTATGAAACCTTTCCTCTAGATCTACATTCTTAAAAAAAAAAAAGAATCATAAGAAACAAATTCTTCTTCAATCTGAGCAATTGCTCTGTCAAAGTTTTGTTCTCCTTGATTTTTATTTCACTTAATTTCAGGAAAAAAAAAATACAAATTCAAATAACTTAATTAGGTTCAGGGTGGATGAGCACACTGCACATATAAGTTAAGGGTTAGCAAGGGCTAATAAATTCAGGCTTCAGAGTTCAGGTGCTTGGAATATTGTTAACAGTGATTTAAAATTCCACGAAAACACAAAAGACTACAAGTCTCATAATAAATTTCCCCAAACTAACAGACTAAAGCAAGTAAAAACAAAATAAAGTCCATAGAAAAAAAGAGTCAGAATATCAATAAATTAGAAAGATTTTGAGAAAAATGTTATCTACCAATTCCCAATCATCATTTATCACAGGAAACCCGGTAATTCTATACTCCACGAGAGTTTCCAATGCTGCATATACATCAAACAAAATGTGTTACATATTAGTGTCATGATAGAAGGCCATTAGCATATTATAAGAAAACTAACTCAAGATTCACCTTCATCCACTGTCGTTGAAGGTTTTACCACAACTAAATCCTCCTTCTTTGTCATAAAATCACCAACAGTATATACTCCATTTCTTGACTGCAAAAGAAATTAAATTTCATCTTAGTTGTAGTAATGCAAAATTTGGTTACATTTCAAAAGAAAACTGATTGAATCTCAGATGCTTAGTTACTAAATACAGGAGATTAGGGAATAGGCATAAGCAATTAAAAATGATAAAGGGAAAGATTTGCAGTTAGTGATTTGGTTAGATGTAGAAGCATTATAATAAAAAGGATTTATTCTGAAAGAAGTAAAATTCCCTAAAATAGGCGAAGCTATTTATTCAAAGGAAAGGATTATTACACGAAGCCTGATGTAAACACTATTGGAAAAAGGTACATTACGGCCTCCGGTAATTTTAGTATCTGCTTATAGGATAAAGATCAAATTTGAACTAATCTAAAGCTTTATATTCATTGTAATTTAAAACTGGGATTTTTTTGACAAGATCCACGTATCAATAAATTTCAATGTAAATAGTGAGTGTCCCATATAACTGTAGAAAGTCCAATCACCATCTAGTATCCACTATCACAAACTTAATATCAGTGATCTTTTTAATAACACCCAAGGCAACCAAATTTTTGATGTCGTACAAATCACTTTGACCGTACTCTACTATATGGGTATGACTTGCCGTCTATCTTCCCTCCCCAGACCCTAACCATAGCTTGTCTATGAGCGGGATACACTGGGGATGATGATGATGATGTACAAATCACTTACTAAAATCTACGGTTCATTTTACTTTTAACAATCACATAGAGGCTCTTATGCCCATTCAGCAATGTTTCCGCTTATAGAACACCAACTCATTTGAAACCAGTAGCAAAGCAAGAGAAACAGTATTTGGGAAGTAAGCCTGCATGTCATGCCACCCCAGGTTGGTTCAACCAAGATGAACAAAGTAAAATTCTGCTAGATCGTCAAATAAAATCATTAGTGCAAACTACTAAAATGAAGGGGGAAAATAATAGCCAAGTACTAATAAATGTTTCTCCTCTAATAACTTCAAATGCTAAAGATGTCTACCCATATTGCAGCTTTGATAAATGCAATCTCCAACTCCTTGTCTTCACATTTTACATTAAGCATTATTGAAACCACATATTAGCAAAAACCACCCTTAAATAAAATTACTCTGGGAAATAGCAGAGATGTTCATTAGCAGATTGCAGAGCCCAAGAACCCATAAGAATGATAACATCTAACCTTACCTCCCTCATCAAGACCCCTTTGGGAACATTCGATATTGATAGTGAATGACACCAAAAGACATGTACAGAATTCAAAATAAAATGCAGAGCAAAAGCTTTTACCATAGGAAGAGGAGTCTCTCTCATTAACTAGTTTAATAAAAGGGGGCACCCTTGCCAAACTCCAAAGCAAGGAAAATTATCATTAATCTTTAGCCTAATCATCTTTGCTTCTTCTCTTTTACCCTTAATCACCCAAATAAATTAAACAAAACACTTCTTATCTTCTTGTTTGGATAAAGAGGGTAGCTAGTTATTTAAACATGTCCAACTCGTTCCAAAATCACGTCTTTCTTTAATATATGAAAATAACTATCTAGCGTGCATCAAAACTGGCCAAAAAATAGGTCTCAATTCACAATTTCTATCTTTAGGTAGCAATCAGACTTCCTTTTAATCCACTGCCTTTCTACAGGGGAGTGACTATACTGACTACGCCATCGAAGTTCAATCACAATATCGCCATTTCACTTAAGATGATTTTACCCACCGACCCAACATACAATACATGTAAAACAACACACATATCAAAACCTTCTCATTTACATATTCTTCCATTTATCATGATATCATAGCGACTAATCGTTCTGGCTGACCCATTGTTTCAAGTTATGGACCTAACATCTCAGTGGGAGTACAGAAACCATCTTTATCCGCATTCTTCATAGTCTCGGACAAATTCTTACCTTTCTATCCCATTTCTTATGAAGCCTTGGCTAACTAGAAGTTAAGGTGACCTAAAAGGATGAATGATTACTCTACTTCACCTTTAACACCTCAATTTGAAAATAACAAGGCGATGCAAAAAATATGATTAGCTTTCCCCTTTGATTCTGACGGACAACACCACTGGATGTGGATGAAGCAGCAACCACAAAATATTAGTCAATTGCTGTTCAAACACTCAATGACTAGCTTAATGGAAACGACATTTGCTTGTCATAGAAGTAGGATTAAAAAATTGCATTAAAATTTTAAAAGCATTAAGAGCTATAATTCAAATCTATTGATGACTTGTAGTTTTATGGTTATCACAACAATTGTCTAATTCCTAATTATCATAGTCCTTACATTTTCCTTTTGTCACAACATCAAGAAACTGACCAAAAATTAATAATTCTGAGTAAAATCATAGAAATACAAGTAGAGAGATTTGATTCCTCTATCTCCTCTTCCCCTCACTATTCCCAATCTCGAATCAAGACCTCCTTCCCCTTTCTCTTAAATATTTGTAGTCAACTAAACACATGTGCAATAAGCTATTTCCTAGGAATGTGAAACTCCAAAGGAAATTAACTTGCAAGCAAACAACCTCTAAAATAGTTTCTCTCTAGACCTTAAAGATTAATGAGGATGTCTAATAAAATACTTAAAAGTAAAAATGGTATATTAAAAAAAATAACAATATTATTTCAATTGTGTAATGATACTTAAAAAGGACGATTTTGCAAATAGTCAAAAAGGTGGAGGCAGTAGTTGAGCAGAGCTAGGTAGACAAATCAAAGGAAAACAAAAACAATTATTGTCATATTGCCATGTATATCAAATATTAAGGTATAAAGAATCAGAGACAGATCGGACTAATTTTACTTGCATTGTAGCTCACATTAGAAAAAGTGTAGCTCCAACAGTTAACTCCCTCCATTCTAAGTGATATTCTCATTTCTCATTTTAGACAGTACATTTGTTGTTCCCATCAAAAACCTTTTTATTTTCATCTCGTAATTTTGACCATATTTAGCTCTTATTTCTACATATAGGAAAAAGTTCTCCTTATTTTTATATAAAACCTCAATATTAATCATATCTATATCTATATTTATATCTATATCTATATCTATCTATTCTAATTTTATTTTATACATGCAATCACTACATATTCCTACTTACAATCAAAACTAATACTTTATAAAACGTTTCCACTATTTACCTTATCATTCCTCCAAACATTTCAAGTGGAACAACATTTAAGAAAAGAGGGGGTACGGGGTAGTATATATAATGATGCGACAAATCAAGCAATCCTACTGTAATTATGCGATTAAATTGAACCATTGGCAAATCGAGGGCATCTTTGCCGAATCAACTTGACTTTTTTTTTCTTTTGGGGCGTATGATACACAATTCATGAACTAGGAAAATGCAGGCCAATATTTCCCTCGTTTAAACCGGTTCAAAGCTCTGCTAGCTCATGAAGCCATTTCCTCTGATCAATAAATGCATGCATGATCATTTTATCCCAAAAAAGCAATTGAATCTGAAAAGTTCATCACATTTCACAGATCTCACAACAGAAACAAAAGTACACCCAAACTAACAACACAATATCCCAAAATTCAGTCAATTCAGAACAAACAAAATCCAATAAATTAATCAACCGAAAAAAGTGCCAAAAAAGAAAAACAATAAAAATAAAAGAAAAAAAGAATACAGACCGGATTAGAAGTACTCATAACAGTAGTGTTGCTATTAAAAGCGGCGGCTGAGAAACAACGGCGAAGACACAGGCTTCTGTCACCATTATTAGAGTGTTGGAAGGTTCTAGAAGAAGGAATCCCACGGCATAGCTGCAAACTTGGGATCTGACGAATTGGAGAGAGAAAATTCGGAAGTTCAGCAACAATCAATAATTTAGAATCCATTGATGATTTTCTAACCGAAAAAAGAGAAATTTCGCGAATCTGTAACAGATAATTTGGGCGGATGAAGAAGAAAGAGAAACAAATTATTTTTTATTATTTATTTATTTATTTATCTATTTTCTCTCTCTACTAATAATTAGTATCTACAGTTGGAAAATTGTTTATTAATTTAATAAAAGTAAAAAGGGAAAGAAAAGTATATCTGTGATTTTTATGACGGGCGGTGGCGGGTGAATAAACGAAATTTTCAACAAATTCTCACGTGTCGGCGATAAAGTTGCGTTTGATTTTTGTTATTCGTTTTTTTAGGGATTCTTTTATAGGAAAGCTACGTAACTACGTTATACTTCCTCCGTTACATGATAATTGCTATTAAGTATTATGGAATCGAGAAAGTATTATGAAGTAAGTTTATAACAATTAGTTTATACCGCTTTTATCGTGAGATGACTCTAAATAAAAACGTTTATTTGTCAAAAAAATATAAAAATACAATAAAATTTAAATTACATTTTTTATTTGAAAAACAAAATTAGATAGTAATATAATATTGGAAAATATTTATAATTTTATAAATGACGTACACTAAAAAGCATGGACTAAGTCCATACTTTTACGCTTTCTTATTAGTCTGTCTATCCTACAAGTATTAATTTTGTCCTGTAGACAATTTACATGAAAATATTTTCTTTGTAGTTCTTTTTCTTCTTTTGGTAGGAAAATGTCTATTTTCAAAGAATTTTTAGATGTAAGTAAGATGTAACTTGTGGAGGTATATATCGACTTAGTCTTGACTTTTATTATAATAATAAAATAATTACAAATGTAGGTTTTTTTATAAGAAAAATTATCTAAATCATTTTACACTTTGCTAAGTTTTTTTTAGTATTTAACTTTTAACTATTTTTGAATAATCCAAATTTTAAAAGTGTTTTCTAGCCGTGCATTGGGGTAATTTGTTATCTCTATATATTAATTTAACAAAACATAAAATATCTCATTAATTTCATAATTAAAATCTACAATTTAAATTCACATGTTTATTCCGAAAAACCACCTAATTAATTGATCACTTTTTCATTGCATTCTTTCTCCAATTTCAATTTTTAATAATGGCAAGATCTCTCTCCTCATTTTCAATTCAATTCCATCAATCTCTCCTTTCATGTTCTTTTCCTTCCATCTCCCTCTACTCTCCTTTTGATATTCTAATGAGGGAAAAATCATCCCTTTATTTTTCTTCCCACCTTTTTCTCCATTTACTTTCGTCTAAATAATGTTAAAGTATAAAATCAAATAATTTAAGTATAAATTGCGAAAACACTAAAAAAAAATACACAATATTATAATGTAAATTAAGTTCATACTAAATTTATTCCCTTTTCAATATTTGCTTTAAAACAGTCAGTCCTTTTTTCATAGCCATTGACAAAAATGGAGGGAGTAACTTTGAACTATAATCGGAAAACCCAACTTAATTAACTATCTTTACAAAAATTTCCGACTAACAGTTAAAATCTGACCAAAAATTCAATACAAGCAAAAAAATATATTTGCTACTCTAAACTAAGTGCACTTGGTAGGAGCTAACTCGTCAAACAAGGCCAAGTTGACAGTATAAAAATGACTGCAACAAAAGCACAGCAAATTCCAGATCTTCCAAATTAGTTCTACATTAGTGATTGAATCGTTCAATCGTAAGCAGACATAAATCATGTCAAACGAAGTGTATATTGCAAAATGATGGAGCAAAAGTGCACTCTAACGTAACTTGAAGAGCCTAAGATGATTCTGATCGACGATATCTGCACTTCAAGTTGAACCATTGTAGGTTATAAATCGCGCCATATCGTCCAAACCAGCCTCTTTATAGCACTCAGCAATGCGATCCACAAACTCGTCCCAGTTACCCTCCACCGATGCCAAATCTAGCAAAAATGCAGCTTTATCCAACGCAATCTGCCAACATTAGTAATTTTGTGTTGTTGAATCAACCGAATGCACATAATTCTTCAAAAACAAAAGAGAGTACAGTTATTAGACCTCAGCAAGTTCCCTTCCTTTGTTCAGCTCCTCTTCCTTTCCGTCTTCAGTCAACTTTTTCTTAACATAACAGATTTGTTCGTCCTTCCATTTTGCTATTTCAGAAATTTCCTGTCAGGAAAGCTTGCGTGTTAATCACAATTCATCTTCTGCAAAAGAAGTCAAGGAACCAACTCAAACAAAAGCTTGAGCTAATGGTTGAGGCCCCAAGCTATAAACTCAAACACGCCTCCTCACACGAGAGCCCTCCTCATACCTGATGCTAAATATTCCACTTTAAATGAGGAGTGATTAAGATTCGAACCCGTGACCTCTTGTCACGTCAGTTTCTGATACCATGTCAAGGAACCAACTCAACCAAAGTCTTAAACTTATGGTTGTTGAGGCCCTAGGATATGTTATACACTCTTAACAAAATACCCATAAATAAGCAAAGAGGAACAAATTGCATACCTGGTATTTGTATCCCAAAGTCCACCAAGGTGATTTCAGCGCCCCCCTTGCAGCATCTTGTGCTTCTTGGTCTCGCCCAACCCTATAAAATATAGTAAATTTTGTTTTAAAATTTCTGAAAAGAATTGCAAGATATGTGGTTTTACTACTTTATCTAATTTGTTTGAAGTATATAAGGGACTGAACAACTAACTTCAGCAAAATCTGAGCATTAAATGCAAAAGGCCGTCCAAAGCCAGGAAAGTGCTGCTTTTTTGCATAGAATTCTCCGGTTATCAAAGCTGTAACCTTGCACAAAAAGCAAATATTAGTTTTGCGTTCTTACATGATGTCCTTTGAGCTATAAAGGTTCTTACATGATTCCCTTTCTCAAAATGTTGATTGATTTTGCGTTCTAAAACATCAGGAAACACACCAACCTGAGGGAAAATTCAACTATTAGGAGGTTGATTGTGTATGCCAAGAACATAAACCAAATTTTAGATCTTATATAACCTTTCTTAAAAGATAGGTATCCAAGTTTGGTAGTTGTGACTCTGTAAAGCTCCCCTCTCTGTACAGTTTTCTAGCATTGTCTGAAACATGAAGTACCTCTCTGCTGCTGTCCTTTGAGCTATTGACATCTTCTTCAACTAATAATCTCTGAATATACTGGTTAACCTGGCTTAATACAGCACACAATTTCATGTTTTATAATTTCATGATTTTCAATTATGTCATTGAAACAAGATCATGCTTACTCCACTTACATTCTTGGCTAGTGGAAAAACACCATGCTTGTGGACTTCAACAACCGGCATTTCCGACCTAGAAGCAACGAAATATAATCAGAGTTTTATTCAATGGAAAAGCAAACGAACAAGAGGAAGATAAAAGGCAAGCCAAAGTAATCACGAAATCTTACCCAGATGGTGCTGTTGGCCACCTTAGTAGTGAAATCATTACACCTACCAATTAACATAGGTTTTTGGAAAGCAATCAGTTCAATTCGCTGGCAAAGGAAAATGACCAATAATGAATTTATTATACCTGATTTAATTCTTGACAACGGTATTGCAAGGGGGAAAAGTCCATGCTTATCTCCAGGAGAAATAATAGAATCCCCTATGGAAATGCAGCAAGATTCAGATGATTTAGATAGACAGCAATATGACTAAAAAGAGGAGACCTTAAATACAGGATGTAATGTCTAAAAATCCGACATATATATATACACTAAAAGTAAGCGAAATAAAGAACAATAATCGCAACATATCTACCTCTTCTCCGTAGCATATTCAGCAAATCTGGCAAAAGCTCAGGTTGACAAGTCGCAGCTACATCTTTGATGAATGATATATGTTCTGTAAATCAAAGAAAATCCAGTTTATCCTTATTATTATTATATACGAGAGAAGAGCCTGGTGATGATGAACAAACAAATGATCAAGTAATCTCCAATGAAAGCCAAAGTTGTGATAGAGCTTTATTATTATATTATATTATTATCTTATTTATAATTTTTAGTAGTCGATTATTAATAACTTTTACTTTATGAGTAAATATTATTATTATTAGCATTATTATTAGTATAATTATTATTATTAATAATTTTATAATATTAGTATTATTATTATTATTATTATTTTTATTGTAATTATTAGTTTTATTATTATTATTAAGTTTAATTTCAAGAAAAAAGGAAAGAAATGAAGCGGAAAGCAAAGCAGCAGTTAGTCGCGGCTCGCGCGTTTAGTCGCGGCCCGCGACCTGAGCGCCAGATTTTAAAAACTTGCCGCTTTCACATTTTGCTTTTGGGATGTAATTGGATGTAATAAGCAGCAAGGTTGACGAAGAGGATGGCTCGAATCAGAGTAATGATGTTTTCCTTCTCCTCCTTATTAAGTAAGCTTTTGTAAACTAGTATTTAAGCAATATATTGTAATAGTTTGAGGGATAGTTTTTAGAGTAGAAGATAGAAAATCAGAAATAGAATTTGGTAGTTTTTAGTTCTCAAAACCTTTGATAAATACAATTTAGGGTTGTAATTAAGGAAGATATTTAGAAACTCTTTCTTCCTCATACTTTTGAAGAAGATGACCATTGTTGGCTAAGGTTCATCTTGAGGAAAGTTAGGTTTTCTCTTTTGCCATTAATTGTAAGTATTCCTCTCTTATTAATATAATCATCTTTGATAATTTCTTTGCTCTTATGAATTGAATTGGTTAATTGGAATGCTTAGTTGCAAATGGGTTTTCTAATTTGCTTGTTCACATGCTATTGAATTGGATTGCTTTATCTAATTTGAGTTTAGTAGCAACTTGAATAATTTATAAAACTTGCTTTAGTTTGTAAGTTATTTGAGAAGGAATATCATTGTGGTTAATTGTAATCTTGCTTTAGCTTACAATTCCATAAGTTTGTTGAATTGTTATAATGTATAATTGATGCTTTTCATTTATGCATTTATAATCAAGATAAGGATCCTTTTCCTTTCATTAGACTAGTTGATTGTACTGATTTGGGAAGATTGGAAATTAATGTATGAAATTGAAACACGAATAAGTACTCAAGAATCGTTTATACTTGTTCACAACCACATAATCTTTGTTACTCCCTCCGTTCCTTTTTGTTTTTCCACCTTACTAAAACGGGTAGTTCCATAAGTTTTTCTACTTTAGAATATTTTCCATTTTTGGAAAGTTTTCATCCCACTTTTACCCCTTAAAACCCCACTTTCCTTACTTCACACTACTATTTAATTATTTTCTCTCTCATACTTCCAATACAATCTTTACATTACACTATTATTTAATTATTTGGTCTCTCATACTTCCAATACAATCATTAATTCCCACTACTATATAATTAAAATAATACCAACTACCACCAAAGATTCTATTTTTCTTAATCTTAGTGAAAAACCAAAATAGAAACATCAAAAAGGAACGGAGGGAGTATTTGTTATTAGTAAAATTAAACAAGATTGTTCATCACTCCACTTAACCCCCCGTTATATCAGTGTTCATATCTATAAGATAAACCTAAATCAATTTAGGGTCCTACTTTCCCCGTGGATCGAACCTCTGCTTACTATTATATTACTTAGTTGTATTATATTTAGGAGTAGTTGTAATTTACTTTGACAAGCATAAACGACTGTGAAAACATAGCTTTGTCAAATTTGGCGCCGTTGCCGGGGAACTGTTTTGGCGCACCCCATTTTGATTGAGGTATATCTTTTAATTGTATATGATAAATACTCTTACTACTAACAAAGATATTTTGCAGTACGATCCTGAAATAGAAAGGACACTTTTTAGAATAAGGAAAGAAATTCGTGAGTGTTTTAAGGAACTCCCTTTCGAAGTGGTTGAATCAATGGCTAGAGAAAGATCATTGCGAGAATTGAAAGCCCCTAATATTGAACATCAACCTTTGTGCATCACATATCCTGCACAAGGGGAGGGCTCTACTTTTAAGATTAAATCAGGGCTTATTCATGTGTTGCCCACCTATCATGGTTCCAATTGTGAAGATCCAAACAAGTTTTTATCTGATTTCATGTGGTTTGCAGTAGTGTGAAGCCAACTACAGCTTCCGATGATGTTTTCAAACTTAGGGCATTTCCTTTCGCTTTAAAAGGTGCCGCTAAAGATTGGTTGTACTACTTGCCACCGGGTTGTATCACTACTTGGACGGATATGAAAAGACGTTTTTTGGAGAAATATTTCCCTGCTTCTAAATCATCAACTTTGAAGAAGGAAATTAGCAACATATAGCAATGGTTAGATGAGTCTTTTTATGAGTATTGGGAGAGATTCAAGAGATTGTGTGCAAGTTATCCTTACCATGGTTATTCCGATGATGATCTCATTTTGAACTTTTACAATGGTCTTTTGAATGATGAAATGCGAATGGTGAATGCAGCGAGTGGAGGTTCTTTCTTAAGCAAAACACCTACTGCTGCTAGGGAATTGCTTGAAGAATTAGCAGAGGGTTCAAGACAATTTAGTAAAAGGGAAAATCCGAGGAAAACAAGTCTTGATGGTTCTAGCTCTAGTACTAAGGTTCACAAGTTATAGGATAAGGTGGAGGCCCTTACTTCAATGATGAGGGATTTTATGGTGAAGAACAAAACTCAACAGGTAAAAGCTTGTGGAATATGTTCTTTAGATCATGCCACCGACACATGCCCACAATTTCAAGAGGAAACTTATAAAGAAGCAAAAGCCATGGGATTTCAAGGTCAAAATCAGAATTTTCCAAGAAAGAATGATCCTTACTCCAACACCTATAATCCGGGGTATAAAGATCATCAAAACTTTAGATGGAGGCCTCAAAATCCTAATCCTAATCCTAACCCACCATTTCAACAACAAAACCATCCACCATACCAACAACAATTCCACCAAAGACCACAGCAGCAGCAACAACAACATAATCAAGGTGCTAACCCGAGTTCTGGCATGACCACTGAAGATATGTTAAAGGGTATTGACTCAAAATGTTTCCAATATGCAAACTCAGATTGTTTAAAATCAAGAGGAAACAAGGTCAAGTATAAAAAAACATTGAAAGGCAAATAGGCCAAATCTCTGGAGCAGTGAGTAAGTTAGAAGCCAAGGAGTCTGATCGGTTGCCATCACATACTGAGCCAAACCCTCGCCCCAATGTGAGTGCCATTACCTTAAGGAGTGGTAAGGAGTTAGAAACTAAGGAAAAACTAAGGAAACTAAGGAGTGGTGAGTGAGAAAGAAATTGATGAAGAAATTGTGGTTGAAGAGCCACAAGAAAGAGAAGAAAAACAAGAGGCATCAACATCAAAACCGTCAATTCCATATGAGCCGATTGCACCATTTCCAGAAGCATTAAAAGGAGGACAAAAATATGAGAATGACAAGGATATTTATGATGTCTTCCGGAAATGTGAAGTGAACATCCCACTTTTAGATGTATTGAATCAAATTCCAAGGTATGCAAAGTTCTTAAAGGAATTGTGCACTACAAAGAGGACGCAAAGGTTGAAGGGAGTATAAAAAGTGAATGTGAGCGAGCATGTCTCCGCCATTTTTCAACAAAAACTTCCTCCAAAATGTGGAGATCCAGGTATGTTTACTATTCCTTTAGTTATTGGTGATATTACATTTCAAAAAGCCATGTTAGACTTAGGTGTTTCAATTAATATTATTCTATATTCATTGTATAAATCTTTGAAATTGGGTACCTTAGTTGAAACTGGAGTAGTAATACAACTTGCAGATTGTTCAAATGCATATCCGAAGGGTGTAGTGGAAGATGTTTTAGTTAAAGTAGGTGACCTAATATTTCCTGCAGATTTTTATGTTTTAGAAATGGAACATGATAAACATGTGGCACCTATCTTGTTAGGTCGCCCTTTTATGAAAAATGCAAAAACTAAAATTGATGTGCATACTGGGTTACTTACAATGGAATTTAATGGTTGTCAAGTAGAATTTAACATTTATGATTCAATGAAGTATCCTATTGAAAATTTTACTTGTTATTCTGTTGATATGATTGATGATATGTCTCAAGACTTATTTAACATTGAAAATGAGGATAAATTGAAGGTTGTAATTGAAAATGATCTTGATAAAATGAATGAAGAATATGTCATGAGTACTGAAATTGAGGAAGTAATACGGAATTTGAATGAAAATGAATTAATGGTTCTTCTGACAACAGACCAATACCACTAACCATCCCAAAAGAAAAAGATTTGCCATCTGTTTTGCAGGCAACAAAATCATAGCTTAAACAACTTCCTGAGCATTTGAAGTATGTTTTTCTTGGAGAAAATGAAACATTTCCAGTGATTATCCAATAAGCTCAATGATGAACAAGAAGAAAAGTTGATTGCAGTTCTGAAAGCACATAAGGATGCAATTGGTTCGACTATTGCCGACATTAAGGGCATCAATCCAACTACTTGCATGCATAAAATCTTGTTGGAGGAAGGTGCAAGGCCAGTAAGACAACCACAGAGAAGGTTAAATCCACCAATGATGGAGGTAATAAAAGCAGAAATTCTAAAGTTGTTACAAGCAGGTATTATATTTCCAATTTCTGACGGCGAGTGGGTGAGCCCAACTCAAGTGGTTCCAAAGAAATCAGGAGTCACAGTGGTAAGAAACAGTGAAGGTGAATTGGTTCCTACCCGAGTCCAAAATGGTTGGCGAGTGTGTATAGATTATCGTCGTTTGAATGTTGTAACTAGGATAGACCACTTTCCTTTACCCTTCATCGACCAAATGTTAGAAAGGCTCGCCAAACATGAATTTTATTGCTTCTTAGATGGGTACTCTGGGTATCTACAAGTGCCAATTGCACCTGAAGATATTGAGAAAACTACCTTTACATGCCCTTTTGACACATATGCATATAGGCGTATGCCGTTTGGATTATGTAATGCACCCGCTACATTCCAACGGTGTATGATGAGCATTTTCTCTGAGTTTTTAGAAAAATTTCTTGAAGTCTTCATGGATGATTTCATAATCCATGGAGACACTTTTGATCAATGTTTGGAAAGTTTAAACTTGTACTTAAAAGATGTATTGAAACAAACTTAGTTTTAAATTCAGAAAAATGTCATTTCATGGTTGAACAGGGTATAGTTTTAGGTCATGTGATTTCAAGACGCGGAATTGAGGTAGATAAAGCAAAAGTAGATATTATACAATCTCTACCCTACCCCAAAACTGTGAGAGAAGTGCGTTCTTTTTTAGGACACGCATGATTTTATAGAAGGTTTATTGAAGGATTTTCGAAAATAACTGTTTCTCTTTGCAGGTTGTTACAAAAAGATGTGGAATTCAATTTCAATGAGTGCAAAAAGGCATTTGATGAGCTCAAAAAGAGGTTAGTTTCAGCCCCTGTTATCCAACCACCAGATTGGTCTTTACCTTTTGAAATTATGTGTGATACGAGTGACTACGCCGTTGGTGCAGTCCTTGGGCAAAGGGTGGGTCGAAATCCTGATGCAATCTATTATGCGTCAATAACTCTTAATGAAGCACAAAAGAATTATGCAACAACAGAAAGAGTTATTGGTTGTAGTATTTTCATTAGAGAAATTTCGATCATATTTGCTAGTTACAAAGGTTGTAGTTTATACAGATCATGCGGCTATACGCCATTTGATGATGAAAAAAGAAGCTAAACCGAGATTGATTAGATGGATTTTGCTTTTAAGTGAATTTGACCTACAAATAAAAGACAAAAAAGGGTCGGAAAACTTAGTTGCAGATCATCTAAGTAGAATTGTAAAGAGTACAACCTTTGAATCAAGCAATATTGGATATAGGAGTGAGTCTATTAAAGAAGAGTTCCCGGAAGAACATTTGTTTATGATAAAAACATACCAACCATGGTATGCTCATATTGTTAATTATATTGTTATGAATAAATTTCCTCCGGAGTTTAGTAAGTATCAAAAAGACAAGTTGAAGAGTGATTCTAAGTGTTATGTATGGGATGATCCGTATTTGTGGAATGTTGGTGCAGATCAAATCTTGAGAAGATGTGTTCCAAGCAATGAGGTAGTATCTGTTCTCACCTATTGCCATACATATGCTTGTGGAGGTCATTACGGGGCAAAAAGAACCGCTAGGAAGGTTTTGGAATGCGGATTCTATTGGCCCACAATTCATAGAGAATTAGAGATGCATATTTGTTTTGTAAAACTTGTGATCAATGTCAAAGAGTCGGGAATATTTCCCAAAGGAATGAAATGGCTCAAAATATGATTATGTTTTGTGAAAATTTTTGATGTATGGGGCATGGATTTTATGGGACCTTTTCCCAATTCTTTTGGTTTTTCATATATTCTGTTAGCTGTTGATTATGTGTCTAAATGGGTAGAAGCTAAGGCCACTCGAAGTGATGATGCCAAAGTTGTAGCTGATTTTGTCAAGGCCAGTATCTTTTCTAGATTTGGAATTCAAAGGGGCCTTGATAAGTGATAAAGGCACACACTTCTGCAATAAGACCATAGGTGCTTTGTTAAAAAAATATAATGTGACTCATAAAACATCAACTGCATACCATCCTCAAATAAATGGTCAAGTGGAAATTTCAAGCCGAGAGATCAAATCAATCCTTGAAAAAACAGTGAATCCAAATAGGAAGGATTGGTCTCTTAGATTAGATGATGCTTTATGGGCATATCGCACAGCATACAAAACACCTATAGGCATGTCCCCATATCGACTTGTATTTGGAAAACCATGACATTTGCCACTTGAACTTGAACACAAGGCATTTTGGGCCATCAAAAGTTTTAATTTGAATACTTATGAACCTGGTTTGCAAAGAAAATTGCAGTTGCAGGAGCTTGAGGAGAAAGGAATGAAGCCTACAAGAATGCAGCTATATACAAGGCGAAAACCAAGGCGTGATGATAAGTAGAAAGAGCTTTGAAGTCAGTCAAAAAGTTCTTTTATACCAATCACGCCTAAGGCTATTTCCAGGTAAGTTACGGTCTCGTTGGATTGGGCCATTTGTTATTTTGAAAATATTTCCTCATGGAGCATATGAAATTCAAAGTGAAGATACTTTGAAAGTTTTTAAAGTGAATGGCAAAGATTGAAGCCGTACTTTGAAAATTTTCAAAAGAAAAATGAATTTAATGAAAATTTGGATGATGCGGTGTACTAAGACACCGAGAGCACTACGTCGTGCCAACGACTCTAAATAAATGGAAAATTTTCATGTAAATAATAGTTTTAATAAAAAAAATATTAGTTAAAAAAAAGTGTTTTTGAAGATTTGAAAATTTTAAGTCACAAATCGTACATAAACTCATGGCTCGCGAATCTCTACAAAAAAGTTTTTGGATTTTACAAATTTATAAGTCACGGCCCGTGACTAATGTCGCACCCCGCAAAGATTTGTGTTAAAGTTTCTGGAAAATTTGTCAAGACAAGTCGCGCCCCGCGACACAGATCACGACCCGCGACATTATGCTCAAAAGTTTCTGGAATTTGAAAACCTCCAGGTCGCGGCTCGCCCCTTCACTCACGGCTCGCGATTTCTCTAAGAATCTTTCTGTTTTCTGTACCGCCAAGACGCGCCCCGCGACTTTACTCACGGTCCGTGAGCAATCTTCAAATCAGTTTCTGTTTTAATTTTATTTTTGTGCAGCAATTTTCCTTTTGTTGAAATACCATTCGAAAATCCATCTCTCATCCTCACCCATTTTCTTTCTAAATCCCTAACCCTCTTACACTCATATTCTCAACAAATCTCTTCTACAACTTTCAAATCTCCTCTCTAAACCACAAATTTTTTTAAAAAAAAGTAAAGAAAAAGAAAAAAAAGATTTCAAGAACCCTAGAATTTGGGGATTTTATAATTTCTTTCAATTTGAAAATCAAGAGTTGCAAGCAAGGATAAAGGAATCATTTTGAAGGCTCAAGCATCATTTTCATTGATTAAACTTTAAGAATGGGTAAAATTCTGAAAATCTCCTTTTAATTTGATGCTATTGAGTAGTTTCCTTTACATTTTGTATTTTAAATTGCTTGTACATTCTTGAAATTTGTTGGTTAATTGTGGTTTAGCTGTTGGAATTAGCTGTTTAGAATTAGTTAGATAATTGAGATTAGACTTGTTCAAGCTCTTGTGTAGAAAGAAAGAAAAAGAAAAAAAATGTCAAAAAGATCCAAAACATCAAGAGCTAGTTCAAGTGGTGACGGGTTCAGTATACCTAGGAGAAGAGGAAGAGCAGTTAGACAACCAGACCCCATTCCTGAATTAGAACAAGAAGAAGAACCAATATTTTATACTGAATTCTTGGGGCTACAAAATTTAGATGAAAGTGCACAAGAAAGATGGAGGAACCTAGTTCAACCGAGAAGGTTAATTCATAGCACTAGATTTTGTGACCTTCAAACTTTGAGCAACATTGGTTTGGAAGAATCTGTAAGGACTTTAATGAGAAAAGTGGGATTAGAAGGTTTCTTGGAGGAAAATGCTCCAACTTATGTGAGAATGACCTTAGAATTCCTAGCCACTTTTAGACAAGGAAGAGATACTAGAACAGGAGAAGAGGCTATACTTTTTAATATTCATGATCAATCACATGTTATGACAATGACTCAACTGAGAGAAGCCTTTGGGATAATTGATGTACATGATGAAGATTATGGGGGTTTTGAGAAAGTGGCTTTTTGGCAACTTATCTCACATTCTACTTGAGAAGCTAGACTAAAATTAAGTTCAATTCCTCACCCAGCTTTGACATATACAATTCGATTACTTGCTAGCACATTTTTAGCACATGGAGAGGCTACCAACCTAGGGAATGATCAATTAAAGATATTATGGAGTCTTTCACCCGAAGGCAGGGGATGCCCGGATTGGCTAGATTTTTGGCTATGCAAATGTATTGAACTGGGATCAGTGATTAAAGGAAAAATCAGTATTGAAGGAATGATCTCGATAATAGCTTCTTATTTAGATATTGAAATACCCACTGAAGAAAATGGGGAACCAATTTTGAAACCTGTAAAGGGAAGTTTTTTGTTTGATAAAAAGGGAATGATTGTCACAGACATGCTCATGAAAGATCAAATTCGAAACCTAAATTATTTTGTGTGGCAATGGAATGGAGTCCCTTACATGAGGTTACCCCAACCAAGAACATTGATTACCCCACAAACACCCAATTCTGAATTATATTTAGAACCTGATGAAATCTATAGAATGGGTGTCCAGGATGTGCAAGCTCAGGAGCAAGCTCACCTACCAGGAGTACCACCACCTCCACCTAGACCTAATTATTACGTAGATCTGGAGCGTAGAGTCACTAACATAGAACACAACCAGTACGAGTTGTCTGATAACATGTATTATGTGACTTCTATGATGACAAATTTGAACAACTTTTATGCAACTCATTACCCAGACTATCATGACCCAACCCAACACATAAATGATGAAATTGCTAGAAAAAGGGCAAATAAACCACCAAGAAATGGTGGGGGTCAACAATAAGGACATTGTTCAAATTAGGTGTGGGGGTGGGGTAAGAGTAGGAGCATGTGTGAAGGATTGATATATGAATGTTGATTAAGGTTCTTTGATGATTTCGTTGATGGTTGCGAAGTTTTGGTTTTAAGTTTTGTAGTTGAATGTTTTGGCTCTTCAAGTTTAATGAATGGTTGTTTGATGATAATGTTTTGATGATTGGTGATGATTAGATGATGAGAAGTTGGAGTGTTGATGATATTTTCGCCCATAAGAAACACCGATAAGGGCACCTATGACAATGTGCATATCTTGATATATATATAGATGAAAAAAGTAAGAAAATATTACCCCGCTAGACTGAAAACCCGAAAGGGGAGTTTAGGCAAAAATTAGGGGGGGCTCGCTAAGCTGAAAACCCAAAAGGGCAGCTTCAATCTTTACCCATTCACTTTAAAAACTTTCAAAGTATCTTCACTTTGAATTTCATATGCTTCATGTGGAAATATTTTCAAAATAACAAATATCTTCACTTTGAATTTCATATATCAAGGCCCCCTGGAATTCCAAATCTAGAAAAGAGATACTGGCCTTGACAAAATCAGCTACAACTTTGGCATCATCACTTCGGGTGGCCTTAGCTTCTACCCATTTAGACACATAATCGACAGCTAACAGAATATTTGAAAAAACAAAAGATTTGGGAAAAGGTCCCATGAAATCCATGCCCCATACGTCAAAAATTTTCACAAAACATAATCATATTTTGAGCCATTTCATTCCTTTGGGAAATATCCCCGACTCTTTGACATTGATCACAAGTTTTACAAAACAAATATGCATCTCTAATTCTCTATGAATTGTGGGCCAATAGAATCCGCATTCCAAAACCTTCCTAGCGGTTCTTTTTGCCTCGTAATGACCTCCACAAGCATATGTTTGGCAATAGGTGAGAATAAATACTACCTCATTGCTTGGAACACATCTTCTCAAGATTTGATATGCACCAACATTCCACAAATACGGATCATCCCTTACATAACACTTAGAATCACTCTTCAACTTGTCTTTGGGTTTTCAGCTTAGCGAGCCCCCCCTAATTTTTGCCTAGACTCCCCTTTCGGGTTTTCAGTCTAGCGGGGTAATATTTTCTTTTTTTTTTTCATATATATATATCAAGATATGCACATTGTCATAGGTGCCCTTATCGGTGTTTCTTATGGGCGAAAATATCATCAACACTCCAACTTCTCATCATCTAATCATCACCAATCATCAAAACATTATCATCAAACAACCATTCATTAAACTTGAAGAGCCAAAACATTCAACTACAAAACTTAAAACCAAAACTTCGCAACCATCAACGAAATCATCAAAGAACCTTAATCAACATTCATATATCAATCCTTCACACATGCTCCTACTCTTACCCCACCCCCACACCTAATTTGAACAATGTCCTTATTGTTGACCCCCACCATTTCTTGGTGGTTTATTTGCCCTTCTTCTAGCAATTTCATCATTTATGTGTTGGGTTGGGTCATGATAGTCTGGGTAATGAGTTGCATAAAAGTTGTTCAAATTTGTCATCATAGAAGTCACATAATACATGTTATCAGATAACTCGTACTGGTTGTGTTCTATGTTAGTGACTCTACGCTCCAGATCTACGTAATAATTAGATCTAGGTGGAGGTGGTGGTACTTCTGGTAGGTGAGCTTGCTCCTGAGCTTGCACATCCTGAACACCCATTCTATAGATTTCATCAGGTTCTAAATATAATTCAGAATTGGGTGTTTGTGGGGTAATCAATGTTCTTGGTTGGGGTAACCTCATGTAAGGGACTCCATTCCATTGCCACAACAAATAATTTGGGTTTCGAATTTCATCTTTCATGAGCATGTCTGTGGCAATCATTCCCTTTTTATCAAACAAAAAACTTCCCTTTACAGGTTTCAAAATTGGTTCCCCATTTTCTTCAGTGGGTATTTCAATAACTAAATAAGAAGCTATTATCGAGATCATTCCTTCAATACTGATTTTTCCTTTAGTCACTGATCCCAGTTCAATACATTTGCATAGCCAAAAATCTAGCCAATCCGGGCATCCCCTGCCTTCGGGTGAAAGACTCCATAATATCTTTAATTGATCATTCCCTAGGTTGGTAGCCTCTCCATGTGCTAAAAATGTGCTAGCAAGTAATCGAATTGTATATGTCAAAGCTGGGTGAGGAATTGAACTTAATTTTAGTCTAGCTTCCCAAGTAGAATGTGAGATAAGTTGCCAAAAAACCACTTTCTCAAAACCCCCATAATCTTCATCATGTACATCAATTATCCCAAAGGCTTCTCTCAGTTGAGTCATTGTCATAACATGTGATTGATCATGAATATTAAAAAGTATAGCCTCTCCTCCTGTTCTAGTATCTCTTCCTTGTCTAAAAGTGGCTAGGAATTCTAAGGTCATTCTCACATAAGTTGGAGCATTTTTCTCCAAGAAACCTTCTAATCCCACTTTTCTCATTAAAGTCCTTACAGATTCTTCCAAACCAATGTTGCTCAAAGTTTGAAGGTCACAAAATCTAGTGCTATGAATTAACCTTCCCGGTTGAACTAGGTTCCTCCATCTTTCTTGTGCACTTTCATCTAGATTTTGTAGCCCCAAGAATTCAGTATAAAATATTGGTTCTTCTTCTTGTTCTAATTCAGGAATGGGGTCTGGTTGTCTAACTGCTCTTCCTCTTCTCCTAGGTATACTGAACCCGTCACCACTTGAACTAGCTCTTGATGTTTTAGATCTTTTTGACATTTTTTTTCTTTTTCTTTCTTTCTACACAAGAGCTTGAACAAGTCTAATCTCAATTATCTAACTAATTCTAAACAGTTAATTCTAACAGTTAAACCACAATTAACCAACAAATTTCAAGAATGTACAAGCAATTTAAAATACAAAATGTAAAGGAAACTACTCAATGGCATCAAATTAAAAGGAGATTTTCAGAATTTTACCCATTCTTAAAGTTTAATCAATGAAAATGATGCTTGAGCCTTCAAAATGATTCCTTTATCCTTGCTTGCAACTCTTGATTTTCAAATTGAAAGAAATTATAAAATCCCCAAATTCTAGGGTTCTTGAAATCTTTTTTTTTTTTTACTTTTAAAAACAAAATTTTGTGGTTTATAGAGGAAATTTGAAAGTTGTAGAAGAGATTTGGTGAGAATATGAGTGTAAGAGGATTAGGGATTTAGAAAGAAAATGGGTGAGGATGAGAGATGGATTTTCGAATGGTATTTCATAAAAAGGAAAATTGCTGCTGTACAAAAATAAAATTAAAACAGAAACTGATTTGAAGATGCTCACGGACAGTGAGTAAAGTCGCGGGGCGCGACTTGGCGGTACAGAAAACAGAAAGATTTTGAGAGAAACTCGCGAGCCGTGAGTGAAGGGGCGAGCCGCGACCTGGAGGTTTTCAAATTCCAGAAACTTTTGAGCATAATGTTGCGGGTCGTGATCTGTGTCGCGGGGCGCGACTTGTCGTGACAAATTTTCCAAAAACTTTAACACAAATCTTCGCGGGGTGCGACATTAGTCACGGGCTGTGACTGATACCGTAATGGGCTGGGGGCTGGGTTTTGGGCAGGGTTTTGGTTTTTTGATTTGTTCGCTGTTACTAACAACGAACAGACCAAAAAACAAAACACATTTATTCGCTGTTACTAATAGCGAACAAATGTGTTTTGTTTTTTGGTCTGTTCACTGTTAGTAACAGCGAACAGAACTGAAGCATTAATAAGAGTCCAGTAGTTTATTTTAGTTTCATTCTCCATTTTCCTTAGATGTAGCTTATGCAACGAAACAGGTCATAACAGGCGTAATTGTGCACAACGCCAACGTGGTTAGTTTGTGTATTTTTTTAGTTGAACAGTTTTTATGTCGTAGACTCGTAGTTGTATTTTGGACGATGAATTATGTATTTTAATTAATTACTTTGATGTTTAAATCTAATTCCTTAACTTAATTATATATAACATGTAAGAAAAAACGAAAAAAAAAACAAAAAAAATATTAACCTTCAGTGTTGTTCGCTGTTACTAACAGCGAACAGACCAACAAACCAAAATCCAGCCCCCAACCCATCAAGGTAACAGTTCGCTGTTAGTAACAGCGAACATGCCATAAGCTTATTTTTCCAAATAGTTTGGGGAGTTCTTATTTCTCTAAATATTAAATTAAGTTTAAAAAAAAGTTCGTCTCTTAGTAGATAAATTGAACACTAAGAGTGAAGTTCAACCCTTGTGTGACATGGGTTTGATTCTCACCGCCAACAAAATTAATTCACTCCCTTTCTCCCTTGTGTATTAGGGATCCTCTACTCTACCCACGAATCAAAAAGAATGAAATTCGACAATGTAAACCTTGGTTGTCCAATGGAGCATCCTTGATTCTAGTATCATGTTGCAAAATGCAAACCAACATGTCTAATTGTCTATATTAGGAATAGGAGCATGGCCTTTTTAAGCTAAGTTTTTTGAGTGTCAAACAATGTCTTGTTCCAAATATCAACTTTAGGCAAAGGGAAAAATCATAATTGATTGAAAGGTGATGCATTAATGTCTAATTCTAAAAATAGAAATTTCAAGCCATAGAAATTGTTGACCATTTCAGCCAGTTTCCAAGTTGACTTTAGCTCAAATATATTCAATTCAGTTCAGTTCTAAAGCGCTAAAGGTTGTTCTAATAGCTATTGCACATCAATCATCATACTCACTAATCAAAAAGTTCTAATAAACTCAGTTCATGTGCATCAACAAAATTATCTGAACTGATAACGATTACAGAAAATCCATTTTCATATATCTATAATAAAGTAATCAACACCCTAAGAACTTGTATACTTAAGGAAGTTTATTGGAAGTAAGACTAAGCACGGTTATGCATCAGATTAAGCAAATAACATAATAAAATGTCGAAATGGATATGAATGTCAAGTATAGAGTAACAAATTTGTCAAGGAACCAACGGTTGAGCCCCAAAATATGTTATATACTCTAACAAAATTGGAGTTACAGGAAAAATTAGCAAAATGCGAAGGTAAAATAGGGTTACCTGAAGATGAGGAAGAAAAACTACGGACAATGTTCAAAGTGTGAGTGAAAATGGTGGAGAGTCGTCGTCGGTGGTTAGGTATTGCGCCGCCGATTCTCATATTTTGCGCCGGGAAAGTTTGGATACGAAAAGGGTCGATGCAGACGAATTTGAGTTAGTAATTAGGATGTTTTTGTTTCCCCAACCTAAACTTCATTGTCAATGTCATGTAGTCTCTTTATACTCCTCCGTTCCATAACACTCGCTATTATATGGGTCATTACCAACAGCAAATATTATGGAACAGAAGAAGTATCAAATAGCGTTGATCATGACAAAAGATACAATGTTAGGAGAAAAATAAAAACAAAGCCATTATTAGATGAATCAAAATGAAAAATAGAGCAAAACTCGTAGAATAAAGTAGTATTTAGACTTGGAATCGATTGTAAATAACTTTTTTGCCAGTAATAAATAACTTTATAGTTGGCTTTATAATTGACTTTTCGGATTTTAAATTGATTAAAAAAATATATGCTCGTATGCTTAAGATTTTATATTGTCCATTACTCCTTCTGTTTTCTAATATTCTTCCTGCTTTGAATATTTTATTCTGGAGTGAACATTTTGATTAAAAATTTTAAAACATATATAGATAATAAAATATATTCATGTGAGAATTGTCTTGATATATACTTTTTAACTATATAGTCATATTTTTTTAATTAATCCGTATTTAGAGATATTAAAACTTAAAATTTACATCATTACAAAAAAATAAACAACAAAAATTAAAAAAATAGAGGAACTAATACTTTTTACCAATTTATTACTATTTGTTTGGGATGGAGGGATTAAAAAGATTTATGAATCTATAACTATTACTAAAACAAAACACGATCATCATTAATTAATATATTTGACTTAATTACTTTCTAAGTATAAATATAATCCTATCAATTTTATTTATTAATGTATTATTTAAGTGTATTAGATATTTTAAGTTGGTTAAAAGATAATATACTTTTATGATGATTTTTTTTATTTATACGAATGAAATTGGTTGCTTAGATGCAATGCATAAATCTAATATGATTTAGGTTGTGACTACCCTTATGCAAGTCACTTATATTTTTTATGACAAATAGTTTTTTTAAAAAAATTTTATAAAATAATTTTACATAAATATTTATGTTAAATCTATAACTAAATTTTCACAATCATCTACGCACAATGCAAAGTATGGTACAAATCAAACAATGTAGGTAATATATACAACTATTCAGAGCAAAATGAGATACAACTATATATATAACTATTCAGAGCGAAATGAGATACAACTATAATATAAAATTTATCTTAAAATTTTAATTTCTTAAATGATATGTCAGTTTATCTAATAAAGTTGTGCATCGCACGGGGATTATCTAAATCTTACTTAAAGAAAACTATTTACGAATTTCGATGACAAATATTCTTATGGGAGACAGTCTATTTAAGAGACAACGTTAAAACAAAAAGTCTACACTTTTATTTTCTCTTTAATTTGTGTTAATTGAGCTATTTAATTCATATATCTAACATGTTATGCGTCACTTGAAAAAACTATCTCTTGAAGAGACCGTGTCTCGTAACCATGTGTTCCAATGAAGTAAATATCTAGATTAGAGTGCCAAAATCAACGATCCACCGCCAAAACACTTGATCCAATACGGTTATACAGTTGCACCACAATTATTTTAGGAATACCGAGTCCTGAGCAGTGACATCCGAGTCAGTGGAGTGACTCAGCCTCACTCATTATTGAACAACATATACTCTCTTCTTCCATCTCATCTTCCACCATTTTCAAAACAGCAATGATGTCAATGGCGTCTCTCAACTCTCTCTCATTCCTTCCACCACCTCTATCCATTCCTTCACCCAAACTCAACCTCCATTCCTCTGTTCCACTTTCCCTCTCATATTCCTCTTCACATATCGCTTCGGTTGCTACTCAATCAATTTCCATCACCGACATTGATGTTGGCCAAGATTTACCCTCGGATTACGACCAGTATTTACCGAAGAAAACCCTAGAAGATCGTCGGAGAGCAGGAATTCTTTTGCATCCTACGTCGTTGCCTGGACCTCACGGCATTGGCGATCTCGGTCAGCAGGCTTTTCGATTTATTGATTGGCTTCATGATTCTGGTTGCTCTCTTTGGCAGGTTTCTCTCTTTTTTAATTTTTAAATTGGATTGTGGTGTTAAATTTGTAATTGTTTAATTGTTGTTTGAATTGAATATTTGATTGATAGGTTCTTCCATTGGTTCCTCCGGGTCGAAAAGCTAATGAAGAAGGCTCGCCGTACTCTGGCCAGGTTTGTTGTTTTTCTTTGTTTTTGAAATATTTTGTGGTGTGAAAATTTTCATACTACATTGAATTATGACAATGGGAGACCATCCAAAAACATGACAATGGGAAAAAACACTCCAATCACTTATAAATTATGCATACTATCTATAGTTAATCGACGTGTGACAAACCATCTCAACACCCCTAGGGAACCCCTGTCAAGTTCACATGTAGGATCAATTAGAGTAGAACACCATTTTTTTAGACCTACCATTCACTTTTTAAGGTTAAATTGAAATGGACTTTTTGTGAATTTCAAAGAGATGCCATCCCAAAATCATATGGCAATGAGAGCCTGGAGAACGGGTTCAAATGATTTATAAAAAGTGCACGCTATATTTAATTTATCGATGTGGCGCAAACCATTCCTACAATTTAAGCTATTTTCATTCTGTTAGTTTATGCAAGAAAAAATGATTCAAATTTGGATCACTTGCTTTTATTACAATTGTAATGTGTTAGAAGGAGTAAATTGTGGAAATATAAAAAAGAATAAGAATGTGACTTGAATGTTGGAAAGGTGGAGTGTTTGATAAATTATTTATTGGTATGTTAAATGATTATTGATATTTGAAATGATAAAAGTAATTAAAAGGGTCTAGTAAAAAAGGAGGGGTTATACTTATAATCATGGGAGAATAGATTTTGTATGGACATGGTGTATAATAAATTAGTGTGCACCAACCTTAGACGTTACATTAAAAAGATCAAAGATTTAGATCATATCAAATCAAATAAGACATGGATCTGTTTGATTCAATGTAATTTTCAAATCATTCAAGAGTCATATTAGTGGTCAATGTTGTATCGAAGATCTTGACATCACATTGGTTCACTTTAGTGATTAACGGGGAAAGTTTGACCGAGAGATCATAGCACTTGTCAATTGAACCGACGAGTAATTGGTCTCGATGGCAAGGAGTCCTTGGCCTCTTCGATGAGTATGGGCGCCAAAGATACCAAATGTGGCTGAGTGCAGCTTAGTATTGACGATTCGTTGGCATACTGAATGTTAGTATGGTGATTTTTTCATGTATCTTGTTGGCGGTTATCTCTTGATTTTATTCATTCAGTACTTATAATTTATTCTCTCATATATACATTATTACTTATAATGTAGTTCAATTCAGCTCTAATGAGTTCAGTTCAATTCAGTATTAATGCATTTAGTCAAATTCAACGGATGTCTGTGGCAGAGGAAAAATTTTTAAATGTTGAATAAAATTGGAATGTAGGATGCCAATTGTGGGAATACTCTTTTGATTTCTCTTGAAGAGCTTGTAAAGGATGGGTTATTGTACCCAGAAGAACTCCCAGAACCTTTGTAAGCCTCACTACACCGTTCTTGAATTTTTGGTCATTGTCCCTACTCCCTACAGTTTGTTGGCTATTCATTTTCCCTTTATCCTGCATTTTCTATTATATCAATGACATAAATTTCTTGTTGTAGAGATGCGGATAAAGTAAATTTTGATAGTGTTGCTCAGATTAAAGATCCTTTGATTGCAAAGGTAAATTTCTATGTGATGACTTTCGTCAGATTTTTTTTCGCAAATGAATTTTATATATACCAGAATAGAAGAATACAAGATGGAAAAATTCCTAACGTGAGGGGCAATTATGATCACTGCAAATCCAACTACTCAAAACAATATACATCGCACACCCAAGACCAACAAAGCTCCACATAAGATTATTCTCTCACCAACGTATCACCCATAACATCATTTCCCCTACAAGTAATTGTAATTGACAATCATTCCAATAGGGCAAGCTCTACTATTAAAACAATATCATTTCTTTGCATCCAAGTGTACTCGTTTTTTTTGGTGTTGATACGTGCCACATCCTCGATTTCCTCCTTAAAATCTCTACTATAAGAAAGAAAATCAAAGACTTTGATTTTAACAACTATCACACAAAAAATAGATGGTTAATCGTCTAAGGAGCTTGCTCACATAGTTTGTAAGTCAAAATCAAATATGGTTTTCGTTTGCACACTTTACCTGTTGTCATTGCAAGCCGCTAATTTGGCACGTGGATTGACTACATTTCTAGCCATCAACGAAACTTGAGTCACTTTTCATATTACATTAAACGTATTCTATGATAATTCTATCCTGTTTTCGTTACCATGAGTTTTTGCGGAACTCTATTTGTTAACAGCTCCTTATTTGCTAGGCTGCAGAGCGACTTAGAAAGAGTGATGGAGAACTCAAAAGGCAGCTTCAAGATTTTCAAAGAGATCCTAATATATCTAGTGGGTTACTTTCTCTGATTTGCTCTCACTTTTGATTGCTGTTGTATACCGATTCACGAAAGAGTCATGGGCAAATGAATAGGCAGTTAACTTGAAAATTTATAACAAGCTACATGAGACCTTTATTTAAAATGTTTTCTAGAAGCAAAAAAACTTTTAATTTTTCCTTTTTATTTTTGGAAAGATATTGCCTTACATATGACTAAAATTAAATTTTAGAATGTAAATTTGTGGATTGCTTGATCATTTTACACTTAATAGGACACCATTTATTGATTTAATAACAAAAACTAAATAGTTTATGATAAATCAACACATTATAAATTCCGTACAATTCAGGTAAACAAGTTTAACATTTTGTTTTAGAACTTGGCATTAAAGAGAATAACTTGGTTAGACACGTAAAATGAGTATTAAGTATTGTGACCGAACTAGTATCCAAACATATCAACCCATCAACAAATTTTCCTGAAATGATTTTAAAAAATTAGTAGATTCTAACAATCAACGCCTCATGTGTTAATTAATTGCAATTTCTTGAAGAACTTCAATGGAGGTTGTACAATTCATAGGCGTTAAACAATAAATTGTGGATATAAATTTTCTGAAAATATTCATGGGGAGTGAAAAATAATGTAGAGATGACAAAATAAATTATGCTATTTAGTGTTTTGCTGCACGGAAGAATTACACGAAAAAAAATTAAACTAGCCTACTTTTTATGGTTGATTCTATAAGAAAAAAAATGCACAAGTATGAATTACAATGTGAGTTTAATGTACAAGGCACAATGATCAAGGGTATAAGACAAACTTTTAGGTCAAGTTAGAAACACTCACTGTAACTAATAATGTGGAAGATCAAAATAAGGGAAAATATATATAAAAAAAGAGTAAAATTCCATTGCTACATACTAGATCCTCAAATTTCTTGGATAGATTTACCACTAAACTTTGAAAATTCCTTTTATATACCTTTGCTCTTCAAGTGCTCTTCCAGATACTGTTAGAGTATATAACATATCCTGGGGCCTCAACCATCATATTAAGTTTTTGGTTGAGTTGGTTCCTTGACATGGTATTAGAGCCAACGTGACAAGAGGTCACAGGTTCGAATCTCAACCACCCCTCATTTAAGTGGAATGTTTAGCGTTAGGTATGAGGAGGACACTTCTAACTCAAATGGCTCTCGTGTGAGGGTGCGTGTTAGAGTATATAGCATATCTTGGGGCGTCAACTATCAACTTAAGCTTTTGGTTGAGTTGGTTCCTTGACATATACTTCATAAAATCTTGGCTATCAATATAGCAACATGTTCTACAAAGTACTTTTCTCAAGAGTTCCAATTAATCATGATTGGCTCTTTGTCCATGTTGCTGACGACATAGAGTGGATTGCTCAAATCTCAATATTTCAATATTCTGTTGAAGAGTTTTCCTCTTCTATGCAGGCTGGCTTGAGGATGCAGCATATTTTGCTGCAATTGACAATGTGTGTAATACATTGACTTGGTATGAGTGGCCTGAGCCTTTAAAAAACCGCCACCTCTCTGCTCTAGTGAAAATTTATCAAAGCCAAAAGGACTTTGTAAGATTTAGCATGCCTATGCTCTTTTATTAACGTGCATTTGATACTTCATTTAGTTATAAAGTACTCAAATTTTTAGTTGGACAGATTGACTTGTTCATCGCCCAGCAGTTTTTATTCCAAAGACAATGGAAAAAAGTTCGTAATTATGCGCAACTAAAGGGAATCAAGATCATGGGAGATATGCCAATCTATGTGGGTTATCACAGTGCAGACGTCTGGGCTAACAAAAAACAGTTTTTGCTGGTGAGTCAGATTTAAAACACAAACTTAGGCTCTATAATATGATACTAAATCTTTATATTAGCCTGTGATGTTGATATTTGTTGTTTTATGCAGAATAGGAAAGGCTTTCCTCTATTAGTCAGTGGTGTTCCTCCTGATGCATTTAGTGAAACTGGTCAGTTGTGGGGCAGGTTGGTTACTGTTTGATCGAAATCTTTGTCATCTTAGTTCCTTGCAATGCCTTCTTCCTTTAATTTAATTTCTTTTCCTTGTGAGTTATTATGCTTCACTTATTGTTTTACAAACCAGGTGATACATGTTTAGCACTTTGAGTTTCACGTTAGGTTTAGAAAGTGTATATGAAGGTTGATAGATTGCTTAGGGCTTGAGGGAAGAGATAGGCGTACAAAGGATAAATGATGTGTTTGAGGGTTGGATAGACGTAGGGTTCTTTGAGAGAAGAGAAGGGTTGTTATTCTATATTATGGTTTGGGGCGTAGGGATAAGGGACATTCACTGACATTGATTTCCATGGAGGGGAAGAAAGAGAAGGGTAGGTTTTCGTTTTTAAGTGTTTATGTATTTGAGATTGAAAGATAGATAGGATAGATAGCTCTTAGAGTTAGTTTGATACATAAACCCTTCACCATTGATGTACTTAATAAGTTTCCAAAAACATAAGTGACCTTAGGTAAGGGTCATTGTCATGGCTGACTATCTGCTCCCAATCTTAGAAGAATAAAATGCAAGACGAAGGCAAAGACTTAATGTCTCTAAGTTTTTTGAATGATTCGACTTGTTTCATATCACACGTATGGACTATTTGTAATGCAACTCACTGAACTTAATAACAAGCATGTAATAAAAGAAATCAAAATTTGAACCTTCTAATTTTAAGCTTAAACCGTTAGAATTCAAGAATATTTAAAATCGGCTATGATTGATGCCACTGTTATAAGGTCCATTTTCAAAGTTCAAGTGCGTGTTTGGCGTAGCAATTTAGGCAACTTTTAGTGGTTTAATCAGGATAAAACACTACTTTACACAGAAAAAATGTATTTGGCAAACTTACGATTCAAGTAGCCTTTAGTGGTTTGGTAGTTGTTTGTAAAACGTTAATCAATGTAATGTCATAAATTTGAGATTAGAGTTGAAAAAAACAGCATGCTTTTCTCAATAAATATTTACCTATCTACCTATTTTAATGGATTTATTTTCGCAGTCAACAATTACCTATTCCATGGCATAGTTGCATAGAAAACTCATATAAACCCATATTGCATCTCTTTAACGTTGAATTTGAAAAAAAAAAATCAATTAATTTATTTTTGCATTATTAATTTTTATTGAAGTGATTGTATTATCTTTTAATTTATATTAGAAATCTATGTGCTTCTATTAAATTTTGTCAAATTACTATAAAAATCTAATTATTAAACTAGATTAAATAATTTTAAACTTAATAAATTAAAAAATAAATATCCAAAAGTAATTAAAATAATATTAATTGTATTATGAAAACTACCATGACATCTACCTTTGTCGAACATTAATATCTAAGGCAACAAATTAGACAACTACCTAGACAACAAACAACTACTTTACGCGGAATAGGCCCCGATCAATTTGAATCTTACTTGCGAATAGATGTGTAGTCCGAAATTGTATAAATCCCTTTGCACGCATATTGGTATTAGTTCCTTTTTTTCTCTACTTCATTGACCACTTCAAAAATAAGTGTTAATCTTTGAATCCAGTTGAACGTCCATTAGTAGGTGCCTATATCTTATCCTATGTCTTTTGATTTGCTTCTCAAGGATTTGAATTCACATTTCAAATTTGAATCCAAACTTAAACGCAAATTTCATTTTTTAGCCATGAGCTAAGAAGGGCCAAAACTTGGGAACCCTAGATGGCTAATGGACTTATTTGCCACATGAAGCTTTAACCTGGCCCAACTCTGCGCATTTCATCCTTTCCGCAATCTGATGTGTTGGATTACACGCCTTGAATAAGAATAACAAACTCAAAACATTTTAGTATATTATTCCCTAAACAATTGAAAACAAGAAAACATAAAATCATTTGAATCAAGCACTAAGACTCTTTAATGGAAACACATGCATAATGGCATAAGCTAAGAATATTCAACAATGTCAAAGCCTTAATCCGAAAATATTGAATTTTGCTCGACATGAACCAATGAGTTAATTTCAGTGGTCGTTACTTGAACTCTTCTTTGCCATCTATTTCGATTTTCTACCATCTTTATCTTTAAGTATAAATCCTTCATATTCTTTTTACTCTTGCGGGTCATCTTTGATATTTCTTGTCCACTTTGTTATTCCCTTGAATTCTAACTTCCTATCTTTCTACCAGTTTAGCAATACCTCATCTTTGCATATTCTTAAATCATTTTAAACAATTCTCTTTCATCTTCTCATTATTTGCAACTCTTGAGCCCTTTCTTATATTTTCGTTTTGAATTCTATCTCTTAGGGTATGTATTGAAGCATTCACATTTTTTCTATGATGCTTTCGAAAAGCTTAACATTCTAATCTTAGCGCTATTCTAATGGTTTTCCAATAAACCTTCCCTTTAGCTTTAGGGGCACACCTCAGTCAAAAAATATCTCACTATATTTTTTCTATCCACGGTCCACACTTAATTCTATGGGTCACATCTTGTTTAATATCTCCAGTTTTCTACTACTTTGGAATATGGACCCAAGGTATTTTAAAGCACATTTATAATGATCGACTTAGTGTTTATTAAGAGTTGACCTCTTGCAGATACATAGCACATTTATAATGATGGACCATCAGTTACCATCCAACAGAAATAAGCTATACATTACTTGGCCTGCAGTGCTTAAAGGTTCAAAACAAAATGGCAAGATGATGATGGAAATTTGTCTTATCTTGTGTGTGATACATCTTAGGCATGGTTTCTGTTACTTGTTGCATGGTTCATAAATTTTTTGAATATGTTGTTCCTGTTTGGTTACTGGCACAATCTTGTTCCAACCTTGTCACTTCTGATGAGCTTTATGAATTTATCCCATGTATTCCTCCTTGAAATGTTATATGTGATTTCTCTGGACTTCTGTAATATCTTCTAGTCATTTCACAATGTCAAAACAATAAGCTCAAGTTTTTCCTCTAGCCCATTATATGATTGGAAAGCTATGGAGAGAGAAGGCTTTTCATGGTGGGTACGTCGAATTCGAAGGGCGACAGATCTGTATGATGAGTTCAGGATTGATCATTTTCGTGGTTTTGCTGGTTTTTGGGCTGTTCCTTCAGGTATGTTATAACTTTTACGGATTCTATGTTAAATTCTAGAGATACGAATTCCGAAACCAATTTTAACAATGGCCTATTATTGATTTACAGAAGCAAGGATTGCAACAGTTGGTCGATGGAAGGTCAGTTTCCCGAATTTACTTTGTAGAGTTCTAGCACCGAGTTTCATAACTGTTCAACTTATCTGCAATGATGTTTGATGACAGTAGGCTGGGCCTGGGAAATCACTGTTTGATGCAATCTTTAAGGCTGTTGGACAAATTGACATTGTTGCTGAAGACCTGGTATGCCAACTGAGATTTGAGAAATTGTGTTTACTTTTTGTTGTTTTAGATTTGTTTGTAAATGGGTGTGCAAATTTTGCATGCTGTTCTGCAGTTTTGGTTTCCTTTATTTTTTATGATGTCTTCTATTAGCTAGTTTGTAAGCATTTAGATATGTGGACATCAACAAACAAAATAGTTCTCCAGAAAATATAATCAGTGAGACCTAGGATTTTGAGATGAAGCTATTTTGAAGCTTTTTGAAGGCTCCTGTGATTGGAATATCAAGAACAACAGAAAGCATGAACTTGAATAGAAATCTAGCTCTAAGACAATACAAGTAGACGTAGTGATTTGTCAAAGCCAAAAAAAGAAGATTGTTTTACTGATTAACGACATTAGGTCTAAAGGACCCAATTCAAGGAGTATTAATCTACTCAATTCTGAAGGCATTAAGCTTACCTTATTTATCAAAGTATTTTTTTTACAAACTAAGCTGATACCTGTTTGTACAGAGGCTACAAGGTACAAGATAAAGCTCTAAGTAACTTGTATTTTGGGCCCTAGATTATGTTATTGAAAGGGTGGAGTAAGTTGAAAAATCTTACCGACTAAAAAAACAATCCCGATCACTTGTGCTATGACCTGGACAGGATTGTGAAAACTTCTGTTACCAGGCGGTGCTGAGCCTTGAAACTAAAAATTAATTCTTGGACGAGTATCACTATCCTGCATTTATGTACAATCATGCTAAACACTACAGCTTCAACAGTTCAACTTGTAACTATTACATCTCTTTTCTTCTGAATCGATTCTTGCATATTTTCTGCCGGTTGAAAGCTCTCAGCCTCTATGTCCATCTTTGAGTGGTCTTCACTCTTTATTAGAAGGATTTGTAGTGTAGAATTTGTAGCTCGCTAAATTTGATATTTCAAGGGACCAAGAAATTGCTGATTTCCGCCCTTGCTCCTTCAATGGTAACAACTTAGTCTATGACTCTACAACAGTGAGCCACCTCCTTGAACTCCATAGAAGCAGAAAATTTTGAGTTGGAAAAAGTAATGTGAGTACATGATAATTCCGCAACTAAATTAACTGCAGCACATTTTGTTCCAAAATAAATTTTCAAGTGTCTATAACCCATATTCATTTCTTGAGTGTTGAGTATGCCGCATCAAGTAACATAACTGTAAACTTGATCATGCTTTGGATATGTGTCTACTCTGTTTTTTTTTTGTTTTTAAATATTTTGGGCTGAGAAACAAAGAAGCATTAGAGTGTATCATCTTACCTAAGTTGTAATCTACATAATAACAGGGTGTTATTACAGAGGATGTAGTTCAGCTAAGGAAATCTATTGGAGCACCCGGAATGGCTGTCCTGCAATTTGGTACGTACCATTTTTGCCTCCCTTTTGCTCTGCTCTCATCCTCCCTGCCCTGTTTCTCATTTTCATTATTGTGGAAGGGCTACCCTGTTTCATTGATGCCGATGAAAATGATGACTTAATAAGTATGCTTCGCTAAATGGTACAGGTTTTGGAAGCGATGCAGAAAACCCTCATCTGCCGCATAATCATGAAAGTAATCAAGTAGTATATACTGGCACTCATGATAATGACACGGTAAAGTTTGTGCTGCACTATACTATGCAGTGGTGCATTTTTCTTCTTGTTTGACAAATGAACAAGTTTAAACACCAGTCTGGCTCAAAGATTTATAATAGTTATCTTTTGTGCATGCTTCTGTTTGTATAATAGTTACAATTAGTGCTTCCTGTAGTCTTGTTTAATTTTTCGATGGATAAATTTGTGTTTGGTAGGTTGTAGGCTGGTGGGACAACCTGAAACAAGAAGAGAAACAACATGTAAGTTTTCTTCAGAACAATCTGGCGACCAGTACATGGGAATGAAATAGCTAATTTTCCTTGGGATTGTTTAATGTTTTCCTGTTGTGCTATGTTTTCCTCTGCCCGTGCTTTAGTTCCACCCGATTATTGATGCAGGTTCAAAGGTACCTTTCCCTCAAGAAAGAAAATGATATATCTTGGGGACTCATTCAAGGTGCATTGTCTTCAGTAGCAAAAACGGCGATCATACCAATGCAAGATGTTCTTCAACTTGGGAGTTCTGCAAGGATGAATATTCCAGCTACTCAGGTAATCTGAATCAGTTCTCAACGAGATTCTTTTGTTTTCTCCCCAACAGTCGGTTAAGCTCCTGTACTAGGAAATCCGATCTTTACTTCTCTTTCTAAGGTACTTTACATTTTCTTATTCTTACAGTTTGGGAACTGGAACTGGAGAATACCAGCTTCAATGAGTTTTGAAAGCTTGGATTCCGAGGCTGGAAAATTGCGAGATTTGTTGTCGATGTATGGCCGGTTGTAAAAGTTGCGGTTTGATGAGGTTTGGTACTTGTCTTCTGCAATTTTGCTGTAGTTAACGCAGAAGATAATTCTGTTAAGCTTGTCGAAATGGTACTTAGTTTCGAAGCAAGCTTTTAGATTATTAGCTAATAAGAGTACTCGTTGCTCATTAAAATAAATGAAATAAATATCCTTAAGTAACGTTTGATACTTTAGCTGCTGTAACATTTCCTTCAAAAAACATAAATAGTATTACAATTGTAGTGTTTTATCTATTTACTTCGTGCTATGACTCGTTTAATGATCTTTACACTTGAAGCATTCAAGAAATATTTGCGATTATTCATTATAGGCTTTGGTTCCTCAACTCATTTCAATAGCTTTGATGCAGTCGAGTACAGTTGCCTTCTTCGACATTTCGGCCATTAGAGCTTCATGAACTGCTTTATTGTTCTTCAGGAGCGATCCCGCAAACAAAACCTGAACAAAAGACATTGCTTGTTATTATCAGGCACTTCTTGTCAGAGTCGAGATAGAGGAGCTTAAACATACCGCCCATCTAGTGAGGTTCTGTTGCTGATCCTTGCTTAGTTGTGGTGTGCTCCTATTTAAAAATCTCTGTAATTGACAACAGAGGTATCATATAAGCCATTACAAAACTCTTAATATATTTGCATAATGTTGCAATTTTAATGGGATAAATGTTCAAAATAGACCCAACGATTCGACATCTACCTAAGTTGTAGTCGAATGTGACTTTAAATACGGACTACATAGACCACCCACATAAGGGGTACAAATGATAGGTCCAAATGAAAGTACTATAGAATTGGGCAATAATATTTTCAACAAAAACATTGTGGAAAGGTTATTTTTCAAAATAATGACAGGTACTATAATTTATTGTAAAAACCCATATTTTTGACAAAATTTCTGTAAAAATAAATTGATAAAATAAATTAAACAGACCTGAAGAGTGAAAAGATCTGCAGATTGACCAATAACCTTATCATATGACAGCCCTTCAGCCGCGAGCCCAGCCATTGACACAACCGCCAACCTGCGCAACAAACAGGCTCATTTACTAAGCTACAAAAATACTTGCAACTGATTCTAGAATGTTGTATGGGAAATTGTCGCTATCAATTGTAAGTACAACTACAAATTCCATTTATCTGAAGACATAAAGAGACAGGAAAAGCAAGGTTAAAATAGAACTTGCAAAACAGATGATGAAAATTTGTCACTCGAAACTCAAATCGTTAATGGATTCAAGAACCATCAAAAATTGTATTGAAGGAAATTATACCTATCAAGTTCTTTGGAATCAAGTTGTCCACTATATATAAGCTTCTCCAACTTGTCATTGATAAGGTTTACATGTTCTTTTCCGATGTCCAGAGAATAGTCCAAAATCGGAAAGCCAAGCAAGTAGGCAACTACAATGAACAGCAACGTCAAATCACATTTGAACGAGAATTTTAAACTCGCTATAGAAGCAGAAAGAATGAGCTTTGGGAAATGATACCATGATGATTGATGATTAAGAGGTAATAGTAAAAGATGTGTTTGTTTATAACGACTGTATTTCGAACTTACCTAGAAAATGAGCAGCTTCATGCCTAGATATCCTCTCTTGATAATCAGGAAAAACCACTGAGAATCCGCTGATGGCTGCCTGGAGAAGTCTGCAACGGATTTGGTATAGAGCATAAGGTTTACGACTTTACATACATTTGTTGATAGGGACGACTGCCCTCAACAGAAGGCGATACAAACAGATAAATCGAAAGAACTGCATAAATATGTATTGTAGATAATTCCTTACCCCGGTGAAATGCTCCCCACCGCCAAAACTATCAAAGATATGCTTCCTATCAGATATGGCGTGAAGAAGCCCCAGTCCTGAAAGGCATGATAATAAATCTCAGAAGTCGTAAACAATCAACACAACCAAAGTTTCTCAATCTTATATTTATTGAAGAAACTAATTACTAATCAATGAAACAAAAGAATTTCAAGTTTGGAATAACAAAGGCCAAAGATTTATAGTTCTTTGGTTTTGGATTATAACGGACTACAGTAAAATGATTCATTGAATCATGTGTACTTTTTATCTATGTGAAGTTGCAGATGATGTTTACTACCAATGGTTAATCAGAAACAACCTCTATATACGCTTTAATGAGTCATATAATGGATCATGCCAAAAGAGCTACTTGTTTATACTTGATCTATCTACAAAAAATGGTCTGGTTTAGCATTTGTTGCAACACAAAAGATTGCGAATTCAAGTGAACATCACTCAATCTACCATGCAGTTAAATACTTGAATCATGCAACAGGTTTGACAAGAAAATGAGCAGACTGTAAGCAATGAATCAGAGGATGCAACTAACCCCAGGAAGCTGGCCAGCAAGAAGAGCCAAAAATCCTGTTGATCCAACCACTGAAGCAAGAAAAGCTGCCTGCATGACTGAAAATTATCAAGTTGATGAATGGTGTTGCACAAAGTACATTCAATTTTTTCTTAGAATGGCCTCCAATGGGCAATCACAGTATATCACAAGTGTACAAATAACCAATACAATATGCTAAAACTTAGAGCATGCCTCGAAAAGTAGCCATTAAAAGCAGACAATGTTTATTTATTCAAGTCTTTGAGTACTTTGGTCCGTTGTATACAAGTTAATTTCAATAACCAAAGATTTATGATTTGTTTTTTTGATTTGAAGGTAGGTTAGAGCATGCCTAGAAGATCATAACTTAATTTTCTAACAGAGAATACACGACATGTAGTCCTTTTAAACTTGTTGGAAATACTTCACATGTGAGGAAGATCTCACATCGCTAAAATAGCGGGTTGTGGACTTGTATATAATGCTTGATGGGTAATCCTCCTAATACCATATGGTTTTGGGAAAGAGTAAACCTCATCAAATGTGTATGCAAGACAACATTCATTACCCGTGGGTTTGTGCCTTTGTGGGCCTAAACCTACGGGTTCCCCGTGGGTGTGCCATACGAGTGGGCCCACGGGGTGATTATGTAACAAATTGTCACGGTCTAACAAAACTAACTTTGGCTTGAATATTTTGCTCCCAATTTAAATTGGCATAACCAATTATTCCCTCCTACTTCCATGGGCAGATAAGTTCTGTATATATTTGCCTCACAAATGAATTAGGATACTTACATCATTTCTGACGCTTGGTATGGCAAGATTCTCTGCATTCTTGATTCCAAGAGTAGTCAGCTCTCTAAGTGAAGTCTGCATATAACAAGTGCACAGAATGAGTTTTCTTCAACCACTAATTAAGTTGAAGGTCTGCAATCTAAATGCGAACGCTAAACAACGGGCAGTCGGGCACTTACTGTACGACGAGAGACATATGGCTGAGAGCTCCACCTTTTCGCCCAACCAATCTCACTTAACTGATCAAGTGCTTCCTTGACAGCATCACTGTCTTTCTGCACCATAATACGGTTACATGATCCTCAGAATTCTAGTGCAAGAATGAATTTTTGCAACATAAATGTGAATTATAACAACATTCCATTATGATAGTGCAAACTGTCACATGATTCACTAATCTCTTTGCGAATCGCGAGTCAAAACAAAGCGAATTATGATCGGTTTTGGGCTATGTTAGAGTCATTTTGAGCGAATCTCGAATTCAAAAGCAAATCAACTAGTGAATTATGTTACACTGATAATGTACAATAGAATTATAGTGATGTACTCAAAGATTGAATAGAAAGCATATTACAACAACATTCCATTATCTCGATGTCATTAACCGGCTCCCCTGAAGTGGGGTTTGAGGGTTGGATTACATAACCTTACACTTATTAGTAATACTCTTGTTAATGATAAAAAAGAGGTTGTTTCTAGTGATCGTTGGTAACAAACAACATATGCAATTTCATGTTTACATGTAAATAGAAAACAGATTATGTACCCTATATAACACCCTCAAAAGGTACCTTTTCAAAAAAAATTTGTAGGCAGAATATAATAATGAAGAGATAATTACACATTTGTACATGAAAATCGTGTAAAGTTCATACTACAAGTAAGTTGCAAACACAAAAATAACCTAAATTTTTATTAAAATAGCTTGACAATATAAATTAAGCTTATGAGACAAGAAAAATATGAGCCTCTGGAGCATTCAATTTAACTAATAGATCTTGTAAATTTCAATAAATTCAGAAATCCCCAGATAAATCAGAGAAAAACCCAGATGGAGTAATGAATTATATTCAACTTTTCTTCAGTAAAGGGTAATTCCCAATTCCCCCAATTCCATTGATACATAAAATTAAGAAGCATAAAAGAGAGGAAATGGGTAAACCTTCTCAAGAGCTGATTGAAGAGGATTAAAATCAACGGTTGTCAAAGCATTAGCAGAAGAAGTAGAAGAAGTGATAAGGGTAAGCCGTTTTTTCCAACGTGAAACGATGATGGGATTGAAGTGATTGGTGATATCAACAAGCAGAAAGTTGCTACGATTAGGGTTTCTAACAAATGTCGCAGCAGCAATTGACATCCCTCCTCTTCCTCTCCTCAAATCTCACCTTTCAATCTGCAGAATTTCAGGTATAGTTGGAGATAAGGTTTTGTTTTCCCGCCACCACCAACTGCTATAAATCACACAACTACTAACTTGAAGTACATTCTTATTTCGTTTTTTTTTTTTTTGAAGATTGAAGTACATTCTTATTTCTTAGGGTGTTGATTTATTAAACAATAATGAAAAATTTTACATTGTAAGTACGAGTTATAGGAAAATGCGAGTGGTAGCAGTTTTTAAATTTGTTCCCCCATAAAATAGCACTTAACTCTTTGAAAACTTACTACCGTAACAATATAATGAAAAAAACGTTATGTAGCCGTTAAATGGTGGAATGACATAAATACCCTTATTTAATTTCAATAAAAGACAGTTCTTAAATTCATGTTATTTTGCGGGAAAAAAATTTAGGAATTGCTACCACTCGCCTTTTCCTATAGTTGGTGCTTACTATGTAGAATTTACCTTATTGAAATTAAACATGGGTATTTGTGTCATTTCACCATTTAACGGTTACATAACGTTTTTTGAATTATATTGTTACGGTCGTAAGTTTTCAAAGAGTTGAGTGCTATTTTATGGAAAAAAGATTTAAGAACTACTACCACTCGTCTTTTCCTATAATTGGTGCTTACCATGTAAAATTTCTCTAATTTTATACTCCCTCCGTTCCTTTTTGTTTTTCCACATTACTATAACGGGTAGTTCCATTTGTTCTTCCACTTTGGAATACTTTCCTAAAATGGAAAGTTTTTTTTACCTTTATACCCCCAAATACCCCATTTAAACTTTAAAAAAAAACGGATTCTTTGATGATTCCGTTTATTTGCCTCGACTTTCCAATCTCTTCATTATTACCTGCAAACAAAGCTTCCTTCTCCAAGAAACCTAACGTTTCTTTCTCTCTCTACCTTAAAAACCTTCCATGGCTTTCTATGTGAATCCCCCCTGTGTATTCATCAATTTTTCTCCATTTTCTTGCATTAAAATGTAGATCGATTTTCCTAAACATTTTGAGTATGGTTTTGTTTGATTTGGTTGAGTTCGAAAATTTGGCCCTCTGTTTCTTCGTTTCTGTTCTTCGTCCTCCATTGTTACTATTCTTCCTTTCTTTGGTTGCCATGGAAAAAGATGAATCACACAGTGATTCAACCATACCATCAACTTTCCTACTCCTTCTACTCTTGAAGAAGAACTACCATCATCAGTTCTTGAATATTTTTTGGATTCTCCATCTAAATCTCAAGAAAAACCAACAACTCCATCTAAATCTGAAGAAGACAACCAAAATTTGGTTGTCCCTGATACTCCTGAGGACATTATTGCATCAAGGGGTGGAAAAAACCCTAAAAAACGTAAATAATTATTGTAAGGTTTATTTATGCTTTCTTTATTTTGTAAAATACTGGTTTGGATTATGTTTGATTGCTGGTGAGTTTGATGTTTGAATGCTGGTTTTGTTTGCTGTTGTTGAATCTGTTGAGCCCTAATTCGTCCCTATTTCCGATGAACCCTAATTTTCGAAAATCCACTGTTAATTTCATTATGATTTTTTTAAAACCCCTATGATGTATGCATGAGTTTAATTGCTTAAAAATGTCTGAAAAATAATGTATGTACAACTTGGTAGAGTAGCATTTGTGTATAATGGACTCATTAATTTAAGTTTAGTGATTGTTATGTGATTATCTTCATTACTTGTTGATTTATGATAAACTGAGAGGTCTTGAACCTCAATGATGAATCAGAGGGCAAAATAACAAAAATTTTCATTACATAATGAAGTAATTACATGAACATGAACTAGGCTTTTTTTTTGATGTTTGTTTCATATTTTGTTGCTCCTAAGTGTCTTACATATCAATTTTAATGATGAAAAGCAAAAACTGAGGGGCTGTTTTTTTGGATTAACGTTGTGTTTCTTCCATTGCTTCATCATATGCTTCCAAAATTTGTTGATTGTTTTGAGCAGCATCTTCATTCTCTGTTTGTTGATTAAGCTGATTTGTGTTTGGGTTTAGAAATCGAACACACTCCCTAACCAATTCGCTTGGTACTCGCACTTGTAATCTTAATCTTCCATTGTCTTCTTGCACCTTTTTCCCAAGATGTGGTTGAATATAATCGTTTGACCTTAACCTTGAGGATTTCATTCAAATGATGTTGTAATGAAATCCAAACATTGGTTAATGTTTTTGGATGTAACTCCTCGAATGCATCTTCCACAGCCTTAATTAGCTCATTCATGTTCTTTGGCATTTTCTTGTGCATTAGTGATTGTATGCTCCTAAAAAACCCTAAATCTACAATATTACAATCGGGACTATTCGGTGGTTGTTGCGTTAAAATAAAAGTTAAACCCCCCCGCCTATTGTTTTGTTGCCAAATCGGGTCATCATTAGTAATGTGCACCCTTGCATTGTCTTGTTGGATGAAAATTGTTGTAGCACCATCACTTGGCCACTTCCTAAGTATTGATGGAATTAGTTGTTCAATTAACATGGTCCTATAAACCTCTTGAGTCACCGACTCGGTTGGTTTAATTTCTATAGACCCCCTTGGACGATTGATTGAGTTTCTTTGTGCCGCAACTCTATTTATGAAAGGGAAAATACCAATTTTCCCATCGAAAATGCATTGGCCATGTTGATTCCATTTTGGCCTCACAACCGCCCCTAAAAACATTGCTTTTGGTATGAATTTGGAAGATTTTCCCGCTCTATATGGTATTTTTTCCTTGTTTGATAAGTAAACTCGTTGTGTTTTTTTGGTTAAGTAAAACCACTTTTCATCAATATGTATAAAGTCATACATGGCTTTATACATTGGATGATGATGAATAGTGTCTTCTTGAATTAGACTTAAAATCCACTCAACCCTTCTTGCCTTGTTTGCATCGGTCAATGAAGGGTGGAGTGGATTTGAATGTGCCTTTATTTCCCCCCTTTGAATTAATCGCCAAACCGTAGTTGGTGCCAAGTCTAGACATGTTGCAACGTCTCTTATGCACGTACGTTCACCCATTGGCTTTGATTCAAGTACATTGGGTTGAACTTCAACTCTTTTTCTTCCACAATTTCTAAACCTAGCATCGACAATATATGGCTTGTTTTCTTCTTTACTTTCAATTGCTCGCTTCCATAAGTTACGAATTGTTCTTGGTGTGTATCCATACTTGTTTGCCATTCTAACAAAGGTTCCATGAGGGAGTGTGTCACTAACTTTGAGTGACAACATTTCTTGTAATATGAGATGCCTAAACTCGTTTGTAAGCCTTGGCTTACGTTGAGGCAACTGTTCTGCTATTGCTGGATCGTTTTCTTGTGGTTCCTCCTCCGACTCTGAGCTGGACTGTGGATCGTATTGGTTTGATCCAAAATACCAAGCCCCCTGTATTTCTTCCTCGTTGTCTGAAGCCATTGGCTAATGATGGTCTTGTTACTGATTTGAGGCTGCTTGTTTCAAATTGAGGTTGCTGATTTTTTTTTAATTAAGGGTACTGTTACTGATTTGAGGCTGCTGATACTGATTTTTGTTGAGGCTGCTGTTTCAATTTGAGATTACTGATTTCTAAATTATGAGGCTGCTGCTTCAATTTGAGAATACTGATTTTTTTTGGTTCGAAATTGCTGGTTGGATTGTGGCAAAAGAGCTGATTATTTGATGTTGCTGCTACCATTTGAGGCTGATCATCAGCTTTAATAGGCAATTTCAGAATTTGTAAGGTCATTTTACTTGATTAAACCTCTTGTAATTAAAAGTAGTAATCCATGTATTCTAAATTTGGCCAATGCAAAGCCATGATTTTTGTATTTTTTGGATGAAGTTTGTTTAAGGTTGTAAACATTCCCTCCTTTTTTTTAGAATCAAAATTGAAAACTTTCCTAATTTGGAATGGTAGTTAGATTTCCCTCCATGTATTTCTCTCTTATAATAAAATCAGATTTTTTTTTCATTATTTTATTATATCATCAATTATTTTCTCTCTCATAATTCCAATAACATCATTACTTTCCACTAATTTTTAATTAAAATAATACCCACTCACCCCCAAGATTCTCTTTTTCTTAATTTGTGTGATTTTCCCAAATAGGAAAATCATTTAGGAACGGAGGGAGTACCATCTATTAATTTTAATGTATTTTAGAAAAAGGGCAAGTTGAATGTGAGCATGCCATTTGTCTTTTTTTCATTGGATGGTATTAATGGAATTGATTTTTTTGTATTTTTTTAACTTTCCATATTTACATGTTTGCATTTTTGGAAAAATTTATACATTAATGAATGCAATAAATCATAATTATTCCAATTACACTGTTATATATGAATGTACAATTTAGAAACTTATACTGACAAATAGATAAAAATGAAAATACACTGGTAGAAAATTATATTGCAAAATAAATTACTTTCATTACAATTATACTGCAATTCATTAAATTATTAGAAGTACATAATTGTTCTTTTTTCCAGCAATAGTTGTTAAAAATTTAAATAACATAAATTCACTAATTGATCATTAAATTCAGTCATTTACATTGCCAGACTACCATAATAATAATTTTGAATTTTAGGAAAAATGTATAAAATATTGAACCAAATGATAATTATGGAAACAAATAAATTAATGCAAAAAAATTCAACCAACTTTAGTCAGTGTGTAGGCAATCAGACTATCTTAGCTACCAAATTTAGTGCAATAAAAATCAATCAACTAAAAATATTGTCTGCTTTTTGTAATTTAATTATTCCTTTATGAAAATAAAAATGTATAAACACTTTCATGGATGAAATTACAATATAAATAGCCCCATATGGCCCCAATTGTTTGCTCATACTATTTCTCTTCTCTGAATTTTTAGTGCTGTTTAATAATATTTTATAGAATACCATTAGTTTAATTACATTCAAGAAATTCATGGTGAGATGGGAATATGGAATATTAATGACTATTAATAAAATTCAAGGACAAATAGTATCTCAAGTTGGTCTATTCCTACCTTAGCCTGTTTTTAGTCATTAACAATTTTACGACGCCATTTCTAGAGTGACTAGAAGGAAAACACGAAGAATTCTCATATTGGACAAGGATGGAGGAATCTGCTATCGTACTGAGAATGTAGTATATATTGATGTGTTTCAAAACCTATAAACTTTTGATTAACAACGTATATAGGGTTTCTTTATATTTAATTCTTTTAATTACAATATATATGTGTAAATAGTTATTACCCACCTTCATATAATATTTATATTAGTCTAAAATTTCATTAAAATATTAACGTAATTAATCCGTGCATTGCACGGGTTTTTATACTAGTATACACTAAATCATCTTTACCAATTATATTGTTAATTGGTAATCCCTTGCTATCAAGGATTATCCCACACTAATCCACCGAATTTGAATTTGTACATACCAACTATCAAGTCTTGAAGGATTCTTTACCAATCAAAATAAGCATGCCCAAGGTTTGATTCAACTTGCATAACCAAAAGAATCAAATTCAAGTCACATTTTTTTATAATTTTGAATGAGCTCCAAAGGCACAAATAACATTTCTGTAAATTACGCATAAAATATATAGTGCTTGAGATTACCTAAAATAAATTAGATGTGAACATAAAAAATGGATAGAGATTTTACAATCGTTTGATTTTTTAGTCACGTATAAGGCAATAAAATCTATGGCAAAAAAATCAGATTTCATATTAAATGCTTTAAGTAGAAGGCATCACTTGTTAGCTTTGCTAGAATCTAGAATTTGTTGAAGGAACTGTATCTTGAAAATATATATAAATCTAGAATTTCTTAATTTGAGATGTTGAAGGAACTGTATCTTGAATAGATATATATATATATATATTTATATATATATATATATATATATATATATATATATATAGAACAATTAAAATTTATGTGTTTTTTTTAAGAGCACTAGACTTTGTGTTTTTACTATGAAGTCTAGTGTTTTTACTATGGAAAACCTGATCAACGTTCTATAAAAGAGACCATAAGCCTATTACTAGTTGTAGAGAGACCATTGAACATGTGAGTATGGATTTCAATACCAATTTCTAGGACTTCCAGGGTCAAGAAATTCGTCCTGGTAGACTATACTTTGCAATTTTGCCTAAATTGTTAGTTTACATGGGGTAAAGTACAATATATAAGGATTTGAAATTGTGTCATGTACTCATGTAGAATTAGCCCATATTAGAAGTTATGTTGTCCATGAGATATTCTGAGTATGTCAATACCATAAATCCTTCAAAATTATTTTAAGTTTTTTTTTTTTGAAATCAAAATTATTTTAAGTTTTTACTTTTAAGAATAACTAGTTGTTCCAGATAATAATAGCGCTACACTCCTTTAAAGAAAATAATAATGTAAAAGTTAATTTTTTTATATTTAAGAATTAAGTGTAAGATAAAGAAAGATATTAAATGAGAATTAAATTCAGAAATTTAGGTTTTCTTCGAAAAGTAACACCTAATTTCGAATGAAAATTTATTTAATTTTCCAAAACCAAAAAAAAAAAAAAACTAAATCTTAGGGTGAGCTCAAATTAGTTTACAAAAATTACAAAACCCTTTACTCAAAAAAAAATAAAAAATAAAAAATTACAAAACCCTAAATTGTGTTTGGCCCCAACTCAATTTAGGTTTGTTTCCTTCCCATCTAAAAACCTGAAAGACTGGTTTTAGTGGGTGTCGAGATCGTTCTACGTGGTCCATTCTACGCAACCATCTACCTTCTAAAATTCCTGAGTTTTTATCAATCTTAATTCCTTTCAATTCCGCCATTAAAGACTGAAACAAAACCTTCAAAAAAATCACCTTTTAAGAGATTCATTTATAAGCTTGCAATGGTTGGTCATATTTCCTTTCTTCCCCCATTTAATTGTTTAATTTTCTCTTTGAGTTGATGATTTGCAGCTATTCTTGTTCTTTTGATGTTGATTTAATGGAATATTGCTTTGTTGCAGGCTGCAAAAATAATTGCCCAGCTTGTGGTGGTAGGGTCTGGGATGCTAATTAGGGCTTTTGCTCAAGCTTATCGGCAAGCTCTTGCTAGTATGTTTCTTCACATCTTTGTCATCAATTATTTGGATTTTATATGATCGATTGAATATTCAGAATCAGACATATTGATTTCTAACCGTGCGACCTGATAGTTTAGAGATTAATTTGATTGAACACCTTAATTTTGGTTATTTTAATAATTTATAGTACGTATTTTTATTCATTCCGCTAGGGTGTAACTTGTTTTCTAAGTTATCGATTGTGCTGCAATTTGGCTGCAGTGAAGACTTAAGAGCATCTCATAATGAAGATATTTGAGCTATCTGTTTTATTGAACAAAACTGTAGTTTTTTTTTCAGCTGTGTTGACTCTGTTGTTAAGGATGTGATCTTGTCTCTTGCTACAAGATCATGTATTCCATGGATTCAGATGGGATGAGTGTGAATTATGAACTTTTGGCTGTGGTGATTCCAGGAATGAACTCTCTGTAGGGGTCATTTATGGTTTCTTTTAGTTTGTAGTATGAAGACGCAGAGAGGTGAGGATATGCAAGCAGAGAAGTCGGGTTTAAAGATGAGGTGATGATTGAGGGTAAATTGTACGATGTCTTACTTATACTTTTCATAATGTAATGGAGAGTTCTTGTACTTTGCACTCTGTGGCCCTCATATACACACTTTTGAATTCCCATTATATTTTATATCTACGATAACCCCTTTACGAGTGTCGTTTGCCTTCAAAGTCCTTCATTGTTAAAATAATCTATTCACATTCATAGGCCTCTAGTTAACATGTTCTCTATAACTTGGATCGACCAATTTTGAGGTTCCTCCAACTTTTCTTAATCCCTTCAAAAGACGATAATTTTGTTTTCTTCTAAGTTGATGTATATGTTTTTATAAAACAACTGAGAGCAAAATAATTAAAGAGGAGTATAAATTAAAACTAACCATGTTATTAGAAGCAATGATGTAAACATGTTTTATAATCTTTTTGACGACAATTGACCTTGCGTGTTATGTTAAATTGACTTTGTACTTGACAGAATGTACTAGCTATGTGTTAGAAGATGATGCTTATAAGGTTTGTAGAATACATTTTGGAGCTGTTCTTGTATGTATTTTATGTGGCTAATATGGAACCTTACTGGTTACCATTTCCAAGAGGAATTCGTAAATCTAATTTCCATGTTGCTTAATATCCCAACAATCTAATTTGTATGAGTTTTATTTTCTTTTGTCAAGCCATTGGGTACTGTAAATCTGGGGCTTATTGTTAAAATGTGCAAGCCCTTAATTATTTGGCCAAGTTTTGTTGCATTTAAGTTAATGATTTTTATGTTATTATTTTATTCAAAGAAATGCTAAGGCACTAGGTGAGTAATCAAAGTTGTTAAGAGGTTATTTACAAGGGTTGTCGCAAACTCTAGATTTAAATATCATATTTTAAAGGGCTAGCCGTATGTGATAGGGTAAGCAAACGATAGTCGTAATTGGGTGACTGAAAAATGCTAGACTAGTCTAGATCTTAGATATAATTGGATATTAAGGAGAAAGATACCTCTAAATAATAAATAAATAAACAAAATATATTGAACACTAGGATGATTGGGGGATGTACTTTATTCCATTTTTAATATCATTATATAAGAATACAGACCCAGTTGATATGTCCAAATAATGATCAAGGCCCCACTCGTAGATGATTGTAAATATTGTTTCATGAGCATTGAATTGGTAATGGTGGTGGAAGTGGGTTTTATTGTGTATAGTGTACCTTGTTGCCTAGAACATGGACGTCTAATACAATTTGTTCATTTACACTGTAGGCTCGCCAATACAATGAGATTATGACTGGAGAAGTAAATGTAAAAAAAGCGTTAAAGGGTCACTAATTACCTTGACTTGGACCTTTGAATTTTTTCTTGGACCCGAACCCTGACCTATAGGGTAAAAAAAACAGTCCTGGACCCATAAAATAGAGTAGGGTAGAGTAGAGCCTCAGACCCTTATCCATTCCTAGTTGTCATATGCTCACGTAAATCTCAAATTTTAATGTTATTCGTCATTTTTTCTAGACTACCATCGGAATATCTTTTACTCCATGTGACTCTTCTAAGCTCCTTAAAGTTTCAATCTTTCACTTTTCTAGATGGTGCATTTTAAGTCCTTTTTCTTATGGATAATCTAATCAACATAAACAATTTCTCATTTTTGTCTTCAATGGGTGCAACTGCAAGACTTTTTCTTGTATCTCATGTAATTTTAAGATATGTCCACTATGTCCATCTTAATGTACACATTTTACATACCTCATCTTCCTTCAATGGTCACTTTTGAATGTCCAACATTCCGACTATACTAATGCTAGCTGCAACTTGATCACTCTATATTCATCACAAAATTTACCCTTTGAACACTGAAGCTAAATACACCCAATTCGTTGATAGTGTTTCTGTTTGCTTGTTGAATGTGTCATAAATTTTTTTCCTGCGACGTCTTGTCATATATATGTTATAGGTTTCTCAACAATTGGAAAAGAGGAAGACTATTGCTTGCCTTTGTAATTTATAGTGTCAGCCAGTCCTAATTCTAAATATGTGACGTGTATTGCAGATGCCTCCAAAACAGGTGCTGCTCAAGAAGCAATGCAGAATACTGTGCGCAGAGCAAGCAAAGCGATCACAGAGCAAGAGGCAAGGCAGATTCTTGGAGTTCCTGAGAATGCTGCCTGGGAAGAGATTTTAAAAGTTCGCCCTCACCTCCTGATTTTTTACTTTCTTTTGCTATCATCCATAATTACGTTTTCATAACATTCACTGATTCATGCAGAAATATGATGTTTTGTTTGAGAGAAATGGCAAGCAAGGAAGTTTCTACCTTCAATCGAAGGTCCATCGGGCAAAGGAGTGTCTCGAATCAGTATATCAAAACAAAGGCCAAGGTCCCACTCCCACCAGTGGCTGACTGAAATTTTGTTCAATAAGCATCGAAGGAAATGGGTTTTATTTGTGTATAGTGTACCTTGATGACTAGAATATGAACGTCCAACACAATTTGTTCATTTACACTACTGGCCCGTCAATGCTATGAGATTATGACTGCTTGTTGCATCACAGTTTTGGGAGCGGACAGGTTAGTGATCAGAATAATGTATTGCTGAATCTTTATGTTCCTCAAAATATGAGTCGTATGAGTCGTCCTACAACTTTCTACCATTTGCTGGCTTAATGTTTCTCAATTTGGTAAAACTCATGTAGACAGATTGACATATTTTTGATCACTGTCCTTGAATATTACTGGAAAAATATTTGAATTGACTGCAGTAAGTCCATAGACTGTTCCCTTTTGTCGGTAAAACTTTGCTTGTTTTTTCGAGAACATAAACTAAACTCGTGTATTCTCTGAAAAGTAGTCAACAGGGTTCGTTACAACGCCCCATCTTACTACTGGTAGTGTGTGAGGCTTGAGTACTAACATACCATTTGATGTGGTTTTGGTCTGATTAAGAAGTAAACAGCTTCTTCTTCCTCCTAGTGTTGATCAAATTATTATAGAAGAATCTGAAAATGTTTTATAATTGCTCCTGCATAGATTTATATAGCAAGTAATTATTCCTTGTTAGTGCTTCTATTGTGAGATATTGGCAGTCTCATAATGCAATGTGAGATGAAACTACCATTATTACTCCTGCATAGATTTATATAGCAAGTAGTTTCTACAAGAATGTGAATGCTTAGACAACTTTAAGTTGGGAAAATGTCATAGTTTGGTAGAAGGGATTTGGGGGGAGGGAATGAGAATTTTTCATTGAGACTTTAAATGTCTTTATTTGTTAGGAGGAAATGGGAATTTAGGAGGTTGGGGAATGAGACTTTTTGATGGTAAAGTCCCAAAGAAAAATGTCCTTGGGGAGGTGGTAATTGAGGTTGGGACGTGGGACTTGAATAAAAAGACATAATTTTTAATCAAGTCTCATTATTTACCAAACAAAGACATGAGATATTTTATCTTAAGTGTCACTTAAAGTCTCTAACATAAGTCTCACCTCTAAGTCTCACAATTTCCATTTCCTTCTACCAAACACCCCCTAAATGTACATAACATTGGCCCACAATAAATCATCTATGCGTTATCAATAAATGGAGAGAAAACATCTCTTGAGAAGTTGACAACTTATTATTTTTTGAGTTTGCTTATGTCATTCCTATTTTGCTTTAATATTATGTATAGATGAGTTGTTTACACAATGCCTACTAACAGAGCCGTCTTGAAAAATTTGAGGGTCTTGTGCAAAATTTTTATTTTGCGCCTTATTTATTGTAAATATATTTATATTATTAATAAACTAAACATATTGTTTTTTAATTAACCTTTTCATATACAAGGAGAAAAAAAACTCTTTATGCTCGATCACCTCACTCACCCTTAAATTACCCCTCTGCGTACTAATTGAACACTAGCTATATAGATGAATTTGAACACCGGCTTCAAATTTATTATCTTTCATCTTTTTTCAAATCTTAATCATAGTTTTTATTAGTAGAATACACCATATATATATATATATATATATATATATATATATATATATGAAAATATGACCCACAATAATTTACTAGGAGTAATTATAAATCCTTCCAACTGTATGCACGCTACAACTTTAAGACGACAGCGTCAGCGACTAAAAATGGCCAAACACGATCCGTGATTGATGACATTACACAGGGACCTCAGACCAACGTGTATGAGACGGGTCAATGTAATTTGCCTATTAATTTAATTAATTACTTTAAAATTGTGAGAGATTGTTTTAAATTTAAGGTTATAAGTAATCATTCTAAAAGTATAAAAAGTAATTATTTTAAAATTATAACTAATCACTTAACATTAATAAGTAAGCATCTTAAGACAAAACATGTATATTGAGCTAATCCAAAAGAGATGGTATGATTTAAGAATTAGTGTTTTTAATTTTAAAATAATTCGATGCTCTAATTTTAATTTTTATTTGTAAATTTAACTTGTCTTTTTATCACTTTCATACATCTTAAATATTTGTTATATTCTACCCAAAACTAAGAGATAAAAATTAGTAAAGAGATTGTGCAAATTTTATTAGATTCCAGTCGATATATAAATTTTTTTTATACTTTCTATAATTTTTATATTAAGCTACAAACTTGTTCATCAAAAATTATGCAAATGCAAAAATTATATAAAAACATCAACTAGGATTAAAGGAAATAATAACAAAGAAATTATTATTGACCATTAATTATATACAACTTCACATACATAAAAAATACACTTTAAAAATAATAAATAACAATAATTCGTTATAATCATTTCTCAATAAATGGTATTGGAACAAAAAAATACTCGATAAATACATACTTAAATTTTTGACAAACTATTTCTGCATCAACAAAAGGACAAGATATTTAGATATTACTCATGTTTGCAAACTCAGAAACAATCAATTTGATAAAGAAAATGCAACTTGACTTGTTGCTTTGAACTAAGATCTATGCAAATTACATCTTCAATATTACAATCAAAATCGGGCCATCGCCCAGTGAAAGCCGAAGAAAAGTTGATCAGGGCGCAACCGGATAACAAGTAGATTTAAATACAGGTTCATACGTACAGCATAGATCGTCGTTATAGCTTTGTTGTGCTCGATTTTTATTTCCAAGGCTACTTAGGCTCTAACACAACAATTGAAGTAGCTGAGGAACCTCTTTCTTGGCTGTCGTCAAAGAAAGAAGGCGAAAAGGAGTAGTTAGCGCATAAGTACAAAACTACAAATATACAACGTCACTGACCAACTACTTACACAGCTAGCAGCCACAGAAATTCAGGTCTGGGTTTAAAAATTCATTCTTTCATCAGTTAAAGCTTTGACCTGTTCATCCGACCAAACTAAACAGGAATCATGAATCAACATACAATAACAGACAAGTCTCGTTACTAATTTTGTTGTTTCATCCCGACCTGATTTAAACCAGGCTGACCAGTGTCGTTCCTCATAATTTTTGGGCCCTAGGCGAAACATAAAAAATCGCCCTTATATGAGTAAAATTTAGGTTAACTGAGAAATCTAATGTTGCAAGCTCGATCCATTCTAAAAGCTATTTATGCAGATATTAATTTAATTATAATGATTAACTTAATTTAGACCCCTTCATGAGCTGGGCCCTAGGCGGTTGCACCTCAAAACGACCTTTAGGAATCGCCATACCAGGCTCTTATAAAATAACGGATCAGATCAGGACCTCCAATGCTCCCCCATCATTGCATATGTCTAGCAAGTTGATCACTAGTGTTAAGCAAGAGTCATTTGTTTTTAATCCGAATCAGGTATAGTAGAAGATCTCTGAATCCAACAGCTATTAACTATGTGCGTATCATGTGAGGTGGTAGCAGCCAAATCAAACACATGAAGTAACATGCTTATATTGTAGATGATAGAAGTATAATTCATCTGGTACAGTCACATGACTATTGAGTCACTGCCCAGAAGGACCCATTACCCGTGCCTTTGTAATAGCAACTAGTTCTTAGGACAAATCTTTATAAACAAGCATGATTAGATTTAAACACCATTAAATTAAACATAAATCCCCAAGGTCACAAATCAGTGAATCACCATCACATCACAATAGTTATAATACACCAATTACACCCATCAGAATCAATCATATCAAAACTAAAGCAAATCATACAATTTGTCAAAGTAATCAGCATAAAGCATTCCACATAGCAATGAATCTTAAAACATTTTCAAAAGATTATTATCATTTGTAGAGTAGGATACTCGAGGTCCATTTGCTTTTGCAGTTGTTAGTTGAGCATCCAACCATAATTGGTTTCTTTAATCATAAAAGTCCATTTCTAACTGGAACCCCAAAAGTAATATAGCATGTAAAAAGCTAACAAATACCGCCCCCCAAAAAAAACTAAACTAATGAAACACTCTCCAGTCTCGATTTAATAAAAAATTTATAGTTCATTATGTTCAAATTACATGGACTTTATTGAAATGACTCATCAACAATTTATACTTATTATTATGTGGAATTTCAATTTGCAAATGGATTATGCTGTTAAGGATGATTTGAAAACTTCTTTATTTTTTAAGGATAAGGTTGCATTATGGAATAAGAATGACTTCATCTCAATTCTCATATATAACATACAACTGGCATTGAGCTTTGTGGTTTTGCAAAACCTCGTTATTATCTTGTGATTTAAAAATAGAATAACTGCCCGTTATAAGTTATTTTAAAATACTAGCCAACCATTATCAAATCAAATAATCAAACTAGCCGTTGTTACGTTTTAAAAGATCTATTATAAGCTGTAAAAAAAATAGATATTTTTCAAGTTAACAATTCATATTGCAATACATGCCATAATGCAAAAGGGTGTCGATTCCGTGACATAACGACCATGACCATCATCCACGATATTTTCCTATAGTTCTAGCACACAGTCATAACATTGACAACTGCATCAGCTAACAATATCAAAAAAGAGCTCTTACAGTTGGAGACTGATTTCGAGTGAAATGGTGTTCTTCCTCGGTTGTTTTGTTGTTAGCAGGAGCAGTTGGATTGATAAAATCTTCCTCATTACCTAAACTGGCTCTAGAAGGATCTCTTTTGTTCTGCTTCCTCATTTCTCTAATTTTTGAGAAATCTAGCGAGTAATCTGGCAACGCTCCCTTCTGATCCCAGTCTCCGAACTGGGGCACCGATAGCCATGATACATTTCTCTGCCCAGACAAAAATTTGAGGGGATCAAGACACTATGCATTCTTTCATTAAATCCAATAACTTTAACCAACCTATGTTTCAATCCTCAAGAAACCTTAAAAGCACAAAAGAAGTATCTGCAATTTAAGCACCATGTTCCAACGAACACAAATATCCATGGTAAAATAATATTCCAAGAAAAGAACCAACAGACTCAACTACTAAGATAGGAGTAATAATCAATAATACAACCAACAGGGAAAAAAAGTTGGAAAGGCGCAACAATAACATATTAACACGTCTATGATTCCACTTTTCATCTTAACATTCCTAACTGTTATGTTGTGCACATAGCTCAAGAAAGTGACTAGAACGTTCTCTCTTATCAAGACCATTTGTGTCCTTCATATCCTTGCTCAGCGTTATCCTCGTGATTCAATCCCAACTCCCAAGTCAAAGGTACCAAACCCATCCTTGCATGAATTTACCAACAAAATATGTCAATGAACCATTTCAATAAAAAGCTTAAACTAGTGGTGTAAGCCCAAGATATATATGCTATATCACGCTCTCTCACACAAGTGTGTTTTTGACTTGAAGTGTAAATGCAATACATATCTTCCATTCTTCCTCATATATAGTGCTAAATATTACACTTGAAATAATAAAGAGTATTTGAGATTTAAACCCATGATTTTCACGTTGGCTCTCATTTTTATGTTAAGTATTAACCAACACAACCAAAATGTTAAATGAAGATTATATCCACATGATCTATATCAATATACCATATTACATAGCTTATACTTAATCAAGATAATCTAATATTACTATTAACACAAATAATTATAGTAGGAATATTATAGCAACGGAAATAACAAATTCCAATGTTTAAAGTTTAAAATTAATTTGAATGACGTCATATAGAACCACCACATATAGCACATACCTAATACTCATAATTAATTTCTAGCAAGTTATTCATTTACTTGTGATAAATTTGCAACATTTACCATTTCCATACATTCTACTTTTTATTCTTTAAAGAACAAGTATCCACACCCTCCCTCCTTTTCTCATCCACATATATGATCTCAAAATTCAACTCATCCACACATTCCTTTTATATTATCTCCCACCAACCATTTAACTTTAATAAAGTAGGAGTATCACATTTGTAGCAAACTCTGATGAACAAAATGTTACAACATCATTCAACCTAATCCCTCCACGTCATGAAGCACAAAAAATGACCAATAACAACACCCCATTTCATTGCTCCAATGTCATTTAGTAGTTTTTAAATCAGATATGCACACCCTTATACTTGTTGTAGTCTTGCTAGTAACAAAAAGGTTGTATCCGAACAAGAATGAATAAAATCAATGAAAATCTAACACCACATTAGCCAGTCATTTGGTAACTGCCAACATGTTCTTGATAGGTTCCAGACTTCCAGTCAGATGATTTTCAAATGAATGAAAATCTAACACCACATAATATTATTATAGTACTCATTCCAATTATCACTTGATCGAGCACTTTCTAATTAATACTGCTAGTAATAAGTTGAACCATAAATATACACTGGTTTATTTTCAATTATCACAGGACTCTAGCAAGATCATTATTCATTAGTATGAACTTTTAAATTTGATATTTTGAGATAACGATCAATTACGACATTATTTTTTGCGAAAAGTCAAATACTCTGAATTATACGAACAGGTCTACCGTAACACAGCTAAGGTAACTCAATTGCTTCCTCTGATTCACAGTAACCAAATCAGCATCAAATCAAAATAATTTAAAAAACATCAAGCAAAATTAGGTCATCAAAAATATCAAACAATGGATGTCTAAACCAGTAATCAGTTGATAACCATTACTGATTTGAAAATTGATAACAGGACATCAAGTAGGCTCGCTATTAGCATAAACGATTTCAATTTGATTAACGATTCAAATACGAAAATAAAAAATCATAATAATTACTCCAATAGCGAACAACATCTCAAAAATCAAGCTTAAAGTAGAAAAATACTTGAAATCCATTAGACAAGCAAAAAAAAAAAGAAGAATTACTACCTCTTTATCCTTGTGTTCTTCCATTACAGAGTACTAGCAGATAAGCAGATAGTAATCTAATGATAGTAGAAAACGAGCGAAAATTCAGATGATGAGACAGAGAGAAAATTGGAAGAGAGACAGCAGAAAGACAACAGGAAGATACGAAAGGCGGTAATGGCGTTTGACGTGAAAATAGTTGGCTTTACTCTCAACTTGCAACTTGCTAATTCCGTTTTATACACGGGATTTTGAAGCATCACTACCTCTCCATTTTTTTATTGTTGTTTTTATTACGTGGGAAGAAAATAGTTATGTGAAATTTGATTTTACGATCTTAACATCGTAGATTAAAGGAAGAAAATAGTTATGTGGAATTTGATTTTACGATCTTAACATCGTAGATTAAGGGAAGAAAATAGTTAAGTGAAATTTGATTTTACGATCTTATCTGATAAAGACGGTACAATTTGATTTTCTTATGTGTTACACCATTGATATTCAAATACATATAAAATAAAAATTAAGATAAGTGAAAAACTGTAAAAAGGTGTATTTAAAAAGACCGAATGAAATGATCAAAAATAAGTTTAATGTGAAGATGAGTGTTAAAAAAAGAGTGTGAGTTATGACTAAAATGGTAATGGCGGGCAAATTTAATATCTGGGATGAGCTAATGGAACGAGCTTAAAAGAAAGGAAAAATTACCATGATTGATACAAACTTTTGCTTATTTCGCTATAATAACACTAACTTTTGATAACCATGAATATTACCAAGTTAAGAGGATGTTTCGTAGCATATCCTAACATGTTAAATATTAAATTATAGAAAATTATATGACAAAAAAATTGGTAAATAAGCTAATAAATTAAAATTGGTATTATTCTAGAAAAATGCCTCTAAATTGATATTATTCATGGACATGATTTATCAAAAATTAATTACTAAAAAATTATATTATTCACATTAATTTTTCTAAAAGAAAAATAGGACTAATGCTTTTTGGAAGATGTTGGCGTACATCAAATCTCTTGGGTAGGAAGAGGGGTTCCATTAAAATAACCACTAGCATAGTGAAATTTAATAGAAGTGTTTGCTTTTTTATTATAAGGTAATAAAATAATATGAGGGAAATGAGGAGATTTATAAGACGAGAATGAAACTTAAAACTTTTAGGCGGAAAAAATAGTACTTATTACATATAACTGATGAAAAATTTGATTATGTAAGATATTCATTAAAATAGTTATATTAGTATAACATTTATTGTATTAATATTATATCACTCGTATTAGAGAATCACTGACATTATTAGAGACCTAATAGTTGCTTATATTGTAAGAGCTAAGAGATTTATTAAAATAGTCGTATACGTATAATATTAGTATCAATCATATTATACTAATTACTATTAGTCATATAGTAGTCGTATTAATCGTATTAATAGTCGTATTAATATTACTATAGTATCAATCATATCGATGATCGTATTAGTTTAGTGTTAATATTTCTATAGCTTTAGTATAACATTATTCTTAGTATAGTTATTGGCATTCACAAGAGAAAACAAATTAGGATAAAATGATAAAAGTATTTAGTTTACGGAAAGAGAGCCAAAATAAAAGTGTTAGCAAATAATTTCAACTTCTACAAAAAATTAAATAAGTATTCAAAGTAAATATATTGGTTAAAATTTTGGTTTTTCAAAATAAGATGTCATAATCCAACTCCGTAAGAGGTTGGAGAATTCGAGTTGGAGCAAAATTAAAGAACTCAAATTCAAGTCCAAATTAGGAGAAGGTGAAAAAATTTTAACTTTTACTCGGAGCAAAGTTAAAGTGTGTTTAATTTGATCCGAGGTCAATCCGATGTCATCCCTAATGATACTCTGTTTGTAGTTGATATCAAACAATAATTTATGTTCTTTAATTATTAATTGTATTAGTACATATAGCAGTAGTGTATTAAATTGTTGGGAAAATTTTCCTCCACTTTTTGAATGTTTGACCATTTTACGTCCATCTAACGACCAATTGTTTAGTCTCAAAATGATTTATATATTAGTCAAATTTATTTAAATGAAAATAATATAAAAAAACATTAGCGACCATAATTATAAATTAGGTTTATCGCCAAATAAAATGTTTTTGATAATAAGTTGAATCTAAAATATAACTGAAAAAAGATAATTGTAATTTAAAATTTTTACCTGATATATTTTACCTAATAATGTTTCTAGGTAAGTAACCTACTAGTTGGAACTATCTAAAGCTAATTGAAAAGTGAGATTATTGTAAGAATGTAAAAAGAATACTAATAATATTATTTTTTTTATTAAAAAAAAAGTTGAGTAAAAAAATGATAATTACCTGCTTTTAAGGCAAAGATAACACGTGAAAGTATATTAAATCCACAAATTTTGAGTTTATCTTTAAATAATGCAAATTATTAATAATAATTATTTCTTCTTATTATGAAGAGTTTAGACATTATGGCTAATTTTCAAGCAAAAATTAAATTTTCAATTTTGTTAATTGTCTTACTTTCTCCTATAATTCTTTCATTAGCATTTGATCAAGAAGAAAATGATGATGATTCCTTGGTTACATCTCTTTTTAATTCTTGGAATAAGGTGAAATCCTTTGTACAACATGCTCAAAACAAATATTTCCCCCCCAATTTGGAGTAAGTTTCTCATATAAACTTTCACAATGTGGTGTTGGTGTCCATTTCCCAATGATTTCCGCAAACAATCGTGTTTTGTTTCAGTTGGAGCATATACTTTTTTCCGGTAAAATTTGAATTAAATTCGTGTAAGTCCTTTTCATTTGCTAATCCCACCTTATAATAAAAAATAAAAAATAAAATGTAAGAATTCAATCATAATAGTCATGGTTTCATGATAGATTTAAAGATGATGATTCAAAAAAGTTAATGTGCATATTTTTCTTTTCTTTTCCATAATCTTTAGGAATTAGTCAATTTTAATGAATTTGATTGATTGCTATTTTAGAATATGACCTCAGTACTCTTAACGCGTTTTATTCTTTATTCTCTCTTATCTTATATGTAAATATGTCATTTCTAATAATATATAGAAATTGTGTTGTATGATTAGTTTCAGAATGTTAACAAAGGATGGAGGAAAGGTTGAAGATGAACACACAAGCGAACGAATAAAAAACGCAGCAAAAAAGAGTTTAGAAGAAGGGGAGGCAACAATGGAAAAAACAGCAGAATCAGCTGCTACGGTAATGGAACATGCAGTGCACAAGGCAAAAGACAAGGTGGAAGAAAAATTGTCCCATCAACATGGACATGTTGCTGACGAACTCTAAGTAGATGATGAAAGTTGTCCTATAGAGAAGACCCATTTCTTTCAGTTTGTCTAAGGCCCATATAATGTTAGAAACGACACTATCTTTCACAAGGGTATAAAAAAAACCTTGTTTGCTAGGCTAATCAAAGATTCTCTAATTTTTTTTTGTATATAACTTAACTTAGTTAATTTTATATTACATTCTATATTTTCATTCTATCAATGCTTTGTCTCAACTAATCAATTTAAGCAATTGAGCTCTACTTTGGCTCTAGCTGTAGTTCTTGCATTCTCTTTATTTCCAATTTGTTCATCATTTAGTGATAATCATTGCTTCTATCTTATTAAGGGTTTTCAGTTCAAAATTGACTTAGAAGTTAGAACGCAATCAAAAATTCGTGGGTCATGACCTGAAATTTTGACATGTGACCAAAAATAACTCGGGCCAAAAGTTTCGGAAAAAACTAGATCAAACTCAATCGTTTTGACCCATTTTCAGTTCCACGTCAAGATTCTCGGTTCCAAGTCTATCATAAAGTCTCTATCTCCAAAGTTCATATTTCCTTTGTTTTCATAACAAAGCCCCTTAGAGAAAATATGTTTGTAATAACCATGCTAGTCCAAAATGTACGTTCATGTAGATCGAGGTTTCATTGGTTTAACCATAAACAGTTGAGAACCTCAACGGTTCTATTTGCTTCCATTTTTCTCATAAAACCCGGCTTCTATATGAATATTTTTTAAAAAAAATTCAAAACAATCGGGTTAATCACGCAGAAATTTCGTATTACAATATTTATATTCCATTTTCTTGCAATAAACAATTGTTTCACTCATACAATAAACTTGAATTATACATTTGATCACTTCTAATAACAAAATTTCACCCCTTTAGATAAGGCCAAAACTTCTAAAAACTAATTGGCCAATTCAAAAACAGGAAGGATAAATGAACTAAATAAATCAATGATAAATACTATAAGAAAATAAAGAAAAGAATCATACTGTAAATACCAAGCTTCTGGCTGAATTTCGGTTATTTCTTTAAACATTTATATCGGTGCGTTTTGGTTTAGTATAGCCGAGTTCTGCAGCACTAGCCAGGTTATACCGTGGCACATTGTTGGCTTCCGGAGTCAACATTGGTCGTTGAGGGTAAAGCGTGGGAGGAGGAGTAAGGCTGTGTTGAGCCAGCAACGGAGGGTGTACATTGTACTTGTAAGGATTCTCGCTTAAGCTGCAACGAAAACCCAGAAACAAAAATGCAGAATATTATTCGGCTTGTAAATATCGTACACTAACAGAGGAATACAAGGCCCACAGACAGTCAAGTAAGAATTTGGAAGAGATCTCTGACAATTCGGAAAACGACTTCACTGCATCGATTAAGGGTAAGTCTTAATGAGCAAGTTAGTAGCAAAAACTTGGTGTGGTGCCACCGGAGAGGGATAGAAAATCACAATGTTGGAAGCACAATACGTTGAATGAATAAGACACAAGTTAAGACCAAAAAGTCTTAAAACTAGGTTGATCTTATACCTTGATTCATCATCATCATCCTATGAGTCCCGCCCAAGGCAGGGTTTGAGGAGGGTGGGAAAGAAGGCAGATCAATACCCTCATCACGAGGAGGTCACGAGGGTGGGAAAGAGAGTACTATCACTAATTTTCAATGAATTGAACAAGTATTTTGAAAACTAAGCTGCCAATATATAAATAACGATGGGAAAGTCTTGATGCCCAAACGATGGCTATCATTTATTCTCTATATTTGACATATGCCCACAAAATGACACTACTATACAAAGAAACTGAGAATTTAAAATAGTTAGGAGAGAGCTGTAAAGAGAGAAATTTGACTAAGGTAATGAGATTACCTTGTATTGTTTCCGTATTGATCTTTGTTGCGTGTTATATCGTCAGATGATGGGAATGCCCTTTGAATTGGTGAAATAGACCATGGATTAGACGGTGGTAATTCATCGGAAAAGTATCTCCTCCTTATCAACTGTAGAAACATAAGGTTCACATGAAGATTAACAACATTGTTCAGCCCTGAGAATGGAGGAATGAACATAATCTTCAGAACATCTACTGAAAGCGATAAAACAACACACCAGGCGGAAGAACTTCGTTACAGCTTCTTTGTCAAACCTTGCTTCTTTGGCAGCCTGTACATACGTTAATTGTGTAAGCAACACATGAAAAAGCACAGTAATATTGAAATTATCGTTATGATGGGTAAAAATGACGTTAAATATATTTTTCGGTCTACGTGCCGGAAAATAGGTGAATAAGTACTTGTTTCGACCGGATTTTCGAAAGAGTTGCCTCATAAGGATAATCGCGACGTCCGTTTTTTGAAAAAATATTGTTATGATCGGTAAAAACGACAATAAAGTGCTAAAACACAAGGGTACTATTAGAGGTGATTAAGGATAGTCAAAAAAGTCAAAGGTGATTGTAATGGTCAATGGTCATTTAGGCTGATCAAAGGTCGTTTGGATTGGTCAACGGTCACTGTGCCTGAATGGTGTAGACTTTGATACTTTGGTGGCTGTAGAGTTTGAAATTACTAGAATGCCATATAAGCAGTAGGTACAGCCAATATGGTAACAGGTGAGGGAAAAAACAATTTATTTACTACAAGCTCAGAACTCACAGCTAACAATGCTCCATTGCCAGGGAAACTATCAGTCACCGGCAAATCCTCACTAGCTGGAAGAAGCCCCTGCTTCTCAACCCATTGCCGAGCTACATCTACAAGATTTCCACTGCTTCCATTAACGCCTTCCTTTGCAGCAATATCTGCTTTATTACTGATAACAATGTATGGGACAGGAAGACCACCAGGGCCTCCAGATCCCATTGGAGCAGAGAAAGTCCCAGTTGCTGCAATTTCTGCCGCCCATTTATGTAAACTTGTTTTCGTTCGTCTTTGCGACAGATCATAAACAAAAATAACACCTGCATTTAAAGGTTCAAGATTTTGAAAGCAATTAACAGAAAGTTAACTTTACAGGACTAGTTTTAGGCATTTAGCATAAGCTAGAAGACTAGAAGGCAGGTTATTTTGTATATTCCATATGTAAGATCAAAACACACTTATCAAAACAGACAGTCGTCTAATTACATTTTGTGCTGGCAAAATAAATAAATCAAGCCACGCCATTTCCTTCATGGGACTAACATAAGTGCTAATCATATGTATAATGTACTGAGGATTTTGAAATTATTATGGTTGGATTGGAGGGTTAAAAATTGTTGAGATGTAGGCCTTACTTTCCCATTTGGTAAATGGCGCATAATTAATACAACCAAATAATTCAATTTGAAGAAGAAAATCCAACTTTTTGACTTCTGAAGGATTGAAGAACCTAATAAGCTATTTTGACCCTACATTCAACGAATACTAGCAAGAGCGGATTTATATGTTTGGATTTTAGTAAAAGTCTCGCCCAGCACAAAACCAAGGTCTAGAAGAACCAAATGTCTACCCACCTCAAAACCACTAGTCCTTCCATTGTTCCTCAATAACAGAAGAAAACAATTTATTTATTACTCAGATGAAGAAAAGGGTTAGAAGGGTGGCTTCATCATCAAATAAACCAACATTTCATTGTCCCAAATCCCAATGCCATTAAATGGCTCCCACCTAGGGTGAGGTTTTGAGGGGTTGGATGTACGCAACCTTAGCCTTGTTATACACTCGTTAGTGATAATAAAGATGTTGAATCTAATTAACCCTTGGTAGTAAACATCATTCGCAACTACATATAAATAAAAAGTCCACATGATTTAATGGGTCATTTTACTATTATCCTTTGTCATAATCCAAAACCAAAGAAAGTAAATATATTTATTGACTTCATCAATACAAAAAAAAAAACCTTTTTCATTACATATCTTACCATTAATTTGTGTATAGAAAAGAGATCGACAATCTTTATAACGATCATGACCAGAGATATCCCATAGTTCAACGAAGAAATCTCTTTCAGCATCACCTTTAATGCTATTTGAGGAACTGCTAGGATTTCCATAAGTAATGTGCTGAAAAGAAGAAAGAAACGAATATCAACCATGACAGAATCTGGATTTCAGGTTTTATCAATTCGTTTATATTGCTCAACAAATGGCAAGGAAACTCAAAGTAACCTTCACATTTACAGAGCATCCAATAGTTTGAGAAGGACGAGTGACGGTGGAACCCTTTGTGATCAAATGTACAAGAGAGGTTTTTCCCACACCTAAACAAAAGTACAAAATTGGTTCGAAATAATTTAGTTGGTGTATGAACCAATTTGTATACAAGCATCAAACATTAATAAAGCCCTAATCTAGAATTTGAAATATCCAAACCAGTGTCACATTTCATACTCACATTATGCATTCAACTAACTCGGATCAATTTGAATCTCTTTTGAAAATACGATTTAGGACAGCTTATAACTAGAACTCCTTTGAGTAATAATTATAACTAAAAGCATGAGCCCATATTAGCAACTCTTTAGAGAACTACAAGGCACTAGTCACTAGTCACTACCAGTATACCACTTAGCAAGCATATCCCACACATACAAGTATCTCTTTGGACTTTTATTAGGGCTTGTTCTTGCCAACTTCTTTTGAATTCGGTTTGGTTCAAATAAATTTAGTATGATTCAAACAAATTCATTTGAATTTAGTTGAGGTTCCTCATCACATTTGCTCTTATATAAATATATGACACATAATGCGATTACTTCATGAAGTATATGAATATGGCGATACAATTAAATAACATATGTGAACACTTATTCACATCCTTAAAGGTGGGCATTAAAAGCCATAAAGCATTTGCTAGCATTCTAATTTTCATCAAAAGTTCTACATTTCAACTCCCCTTAACCAAAACCATTTCCTACTATGTCAACCCTAGTTTGCTTTCCATTTTATTTTCCCCCTTGCCAGGGTCAGCCCTGGTGTGGGCAAGGGGGGCCAACGCCCAAGGTCCAAGAATTTTAAGTAAACTTGAGTTAATATCTACCCCTCCAATTGACTTTGATTTCTTGGATACATTAGAATATAATTTGCTATGTAATTGTCATTGAATCGGTTATTGTTATTTGTTATTGTTTAATTTCGTTAGATTGGTTTTCTTTGGAGGTAATTTGTACTTGAATTGGTATACAAAATGGTGGAAATGGTGAATTATTTGACGACGGAACTGACCGTAGCCATGAAAATCCAAAACGCCCTAACAAAGCTTCTTGTTTCTTAGCTATGATTGTTAAGATACCCTTTATTTGTGGCTGCACTATTTTTACAAAAGGCAGTTTATCCGAGAATTGTAATAGTAGTAAGAAAAAGACCAAAAATATTAATAGAAACAAGATAATTCGTCGATTTTGGTGTTCTTTCAATTCAATGTTGCACAATTTTTTTCTTTTTTAGTTTCCATTTGACCATAATATACAGAATTTGATACCCACTTTTAATAATAAGTTTTGCTTATGAGAAATGGAAGATGGAGTGAACCAAGTGAGGTAGTCAACACAACACCCACTTTACTTTTGTTTCTATTTTTTTCATAATTATCCTTTCACGTATGATTTTCTCTCTTGATGTTTACTCTATTATGTATAATTTATTCATTTTAATTTGATATGCATTTTTCTCACTTACACGATTGTCATAGAATGTTTGGTTTATACCTGGTATATCAACAGTTGTTATACTATAATTGTACTAAAATTTCAAAGGGCCCCAACTTGAAATTTCACCCTAGACCCCAAGAAGTTCAGGGCCGGCCTGTCCCTTGCTAGATTTTATTGTTACAAACAAATTTAATATCCAATCCAAAAGCTAAGAATACCTTTAGGTTTACAGGAGCTTAGCCTACTTATCAAAAAAAAATTGTACTATTACATAACCTGAAGTACATCTACAAAGTAGAGGCATAAGGACACACTCTAGTGGGGGACTCAAACTCTTGTATCACTCTATAACACAATTATTAGGACACACTCTTAAAAATGAAGCTCTTACAAGTAAAATGAGCTTACAGCTTTGCTCACAACTCTTAAAACACTTTACAACTCTTTCAATGTGTCTTTGCCACACTACAATAACAACAATGCACTTGTTTCAGAACACCCACTTGATTTATTACTTAGCTTGGCTTCACTTGGCTACTACTCTTTGAATACATATGAGAAACACTCAAAACCACTTGCTATCAAAAACGACATAAATGACCAAGCACCTTGTCTACCAAACTCCTTCATCCCTTTGAATTTACAACACTTGACCAAAAAGCTTGCCACTATTTGGATCAACCGATCAAGTGTTGCAAACTCAAAGGGACAAAATATATTATGTTAAAGGAGCTAGAAGGGCAGCAACACCATGATTTGGAGCTTCCTATAATGTCGGTGCATAAAATCCAATGGTAAAAACTATCCACTTCCTTCTAGACTCTTTAAGTAGTATACCATTGATCTAAAATGGATGGCTGCAACTACTAGGAAAATATATCTCTAGACTTTTTCTTTGCATTCCATCATTTAATTTTTTACACCAATTTTATTCATTAAACTGACATTTGAAAAAATGCCCAGTGTTTCCAAGAGATGTAAACAAATTTATATTTCTCATCATACAAATCACAAGAATAACCTCTAATTCAGTGGTAACCATTATGAATCAAGAACTCAAATCCAAACAATGCCCAAAAATTTCCAATAAATGTGAACAATTTCATATTTCTCATCGTAAAAAGTCACAAGAATCAACTCAAATTCAGTAGTAACCAATATGAATCAAGAAATCAAATCAATATCAAACAAACTAACAAATCCTAAATCATTATGTAACGAAGATCATATAAATGAAGTATTGATCAGTTAAAAGTAATGCAACGAAAAAAAATGAATACCTGAATCTCCAACAACAAGAACCCTAACCTGCCCACAAAGTGGCCCACCATTCTGATCCTTGCTATTACTATTATCTCTCTCACGATCTCTCCAAAACATCATCTCAAATTGATACTTCTCAATCGCATAAAAGAATAATTAGTCTGTTTGTAGATCAACTGCTGGAACCGCAGTATGTCGAGATAACAGATCAAATCCCAGAAATCAAATTTAATATACTACTACATAAAATTAATACCCATCAAATCAAAAGGAAATATAATGTATTTACTAGAAAATGCTGCAGATCTGGGTGTATGGGAATTTGCCTAATTATGAGGAATTTACACTAAAGTAGAATCTTGAACATGAAGATATTGGGCATTTACAAGTGAATGTGAAATCACAATGGTAAGTTCCAGCAAAATTGTTTAAAATTTAATTAAGGCTAAGTATTTGAATTATAGATTGGGATTAATTAATAGAAGTGTAAACTGTGAAGAGATTAATGAAAGCTACTAAATTTGAACCAAAATCCGATGAAAATAGTGTTACTGGGTTATACATTGAAATTTTGACATATAATTTGAAAATTATTTGATCCGAAAAATTTTAAAATAAATTGGGTTAAACTCGATTATTTTTCCTAGTTTGCGTAAATTTTCTAGTTTCACCAAAAAATTTTTGTTGTAAATCACTCCATATCGTCTATTTTATATTTGAGTTCATATAAGTTTTTCTTTATTGAAATTTGAAACTTAAAAATGGCATATAGATTTAAGTTCAAATAAGAACGATTTTAAAATGTAAAGGTTGAGAATGTTTTTTGTTTGATTTTGTTTTGTTACTATATATACAAAAATGATACTATATTACTATATTATAAAGTATGAACATTCTAAAAATTCATATTATAGTTACTTTTTGATGTAACATAATTACTTTTACAATTATGTGTTTTTGGCTCAATCGTGATCATAGATTTTTTTTATTTTGATGAATTTAAGGATATATAGTCCTTCTTACCCTTCTTATCTTCAACATTTTTCTCATTGAATCCCTGACATGGCGTACATGTCTTTTTTTTTGAGTTACATATATGTCTCTTTTATAGGACACTTCTTTTATATTACAAATAGAAAAAATATTTTTGTAGTTTTTTTTTAAAAATAGTGATAAGAAAGAATTTGTTTAAAAAAATCTTGACTTGTTGTGTCGATCGAAAATATTTGATTCGAAAAAAATCAGACTTAAATTGATCTTATTCAAAATGACTCGACTCAATACTCCACTAAACGTCTAAACCAATATGACCAGTTTAGTCGGGGAAGCTATATGGGTGCCGAAAGACTCAAATTCCCAATACAAACGCCCACCCCATCATGTTTTAAACCTAACCCCCATATTGATAAATACTTCCTCTGTTCTGATTTATTTGCTACCATTGTATGGGCACAAAGATTAAGAAGTTACTATGCAATGATGGGCAGTAGGTGGAAAGTTACTTTTTTGGAATTTTTAAATATTATTTGTTGAAAAATGAAAAAGAAAAATAGGAGTAATTAGATTTAGAGTAGGATAAAAATAGGAGTAGGTATAACTTTAAATGATTGGTTTTTTACTAAAAAGAAAATGTAGCAAGTAATATGAAATTTCCCAAAATGAAAAATGTAGCAAGTATTATGGAACGGAGGAAGTACTACTCTATAACACTTCCTATATATATGATACAAGTACTCAAGCACAGGTGTATAATGGAATGTTTAAAGAGTTTCAGTTATGATATTTCGGATTGGTTGATTTAGATACTGGTGTATATGTTAATATCTTGATGATCCGATTTAATTTCTATATGCAAGTTATTTCGGGTCAAGTCGTACCCGTTTCGATTAATCGGGTCAATTTCGGACATCTTTAGATAAAAGTTTGATTCATAATTTGTACCTGAAATAAGATACTTCCTATATACTCATATGATACAAGTAGAGGTGTACAATGAGATGTTTAAAGAGTTTCATTTATAATATTTCGAATTGGTTAATTTAAACATTGGTGTATATGTCAATATCTTGAAAATCTGATTTGAGTTCTATATGCAAGTTATTTTAGGTCGAGTCGTATCCGTTTTCGATTAATCGGGTCAATTTCGGACATCTTTGAATAAAGTTGTGATACCCCAGATTTTTCTTTAAAAAGGATTAATAAACTATTCATATCAACAAGATGCATCTTCTTTTCATGGGAGCCCGTTTGGTAAAAACTCCACAGTTAAGCATGCTTGGTGAGAAGCAATTTTAGGATGAGTGACTTTCTGAGAAGTTTTCTAGGTGCGCACGAGTAAGGTCAAAATGCATTGGAAAGACTTATGTCAGCCTACAAGTTTCCATTAAACTACCAGTGGTCCGCTGGGCCGAGGTGTTACAAAAGTAAAGTTTGATTAATAATTTGTAGCTGATAAATAAGACAAAAAATTATAGAGATTAAAGGTGAGAATTAGTATATGAAAGTTAATTGAGATTAAAACTAATGTGGGAAGTCATTACCAAATTCCAACTAAAGAAAGTGATTAGTTCATACTTATTAATTTTACTTTTGTTACTTCAAAAAAAAATTAAATTTTTTTTATTATTATGCATGATTAACAAATGAGGCATTTCTTTATACTCCCTTATCTTTCTTATTACTTAGTTTTAGTTCATCTATTTGAATGGTGGTGAATATCAAATTAGAAAAAATTTTGAAATTCGAAAATAAATTTATATTAAATTATTTGTCCAACATATTATGTTAATTATTTTAAAGAATTGAGAAAATAAGGTCGACTTACTAATCATTACGGTAACTAACAAATCATGTTATATCATAGACCAAGTTTGAAAAGTTAAAATATGTCACATAAATTTTTTAACACAATACAATACGACAAAATTCAACACCAAAATACGCTGCGTACTCTCAAACCTATTATAATTAATTTGAAAATAGAATACTAGTATATAACTACTATAAATGGTACATGTTCTTGGTTATACACAATTACACACCATGACTATACCTCTTATTGGAGTAATAATTAATTAAAAACACAAGAAAGTGGAGAAAGATAAGTTGTGGAATAAAATGTCGCACACTAGCCATTTGATCATAACACCCCAACAATGATTTTTTTTTAAATCAACACACCAAAAAATCTGATCCGACATTAATTCGACTTTGTATAATAAAAATTAACGTTAAAGATAAATTTACAATTATATAAAAATATATATAGATATAACATTCGATTTTAATTCAAACCGAAATAAATAACCTTAAATCGATCCAACGACTTGAATCAACACGACAAGTGCCAAAACCTTATTTTCATTTGGAAAAATTGTTCTGAATAATCCGACCTATTGTCTATCTTTCGTGAATATCCCAACTATTGATTATTTTTAAATAATCCAACATTTGTATATTTTTTGCTGACTAACCGACTATTATAGGAATCTACTAACCGTTACGCTCATTTCTTCTTCCTTCTTATGCTTCTTTGTTGGTCTACCCCAACTTCTGTTTGGTGATAGGTAGCTATAGTAGTCGGTTAAAATGTGAAAAAGGGTAATGTGAGCAAAAAAAATTCAAAGGTCGGATTATTTAAAAATAATCAATAGTAGAGATTATTCACAATAAATTGACAATAAATCAAATTATTCTAGACAATTTTTCCTTTTTATTTTAATTTTTTTCAAAGGGCAATGACAACTCATACATGTTTAAAGGGTCCTACAAATATTGATGTACCAAATAAAAGTCCTTGAAAGATATTCAAAAATAAATGAATAAAAGTCCTTGAAAAAGTATGCTCATCAACTAAGTTATAAAGTTGAGGATAGCACGATCAACAACTAGTACTACACAATCCATAATAATCAAGCCCCTTCTCTCGTATTCAATTTTTCAAAATTTTAAAAACAATAAAATTTGTCCGACCTACTTAATTTGCCTCATTTATTATTATAATCATCGCAATAAATTTGTTTAATTTTTATTTTTTTATATAACACCACCGCTTTTACTTGCTATATTTCCTCTTATTTTTAAATATCCCACTACTTTAACCCATTATACTCAACTCTTAGTCTCCGTGTCAAAAACAAATTGGCCAAAAGATCTCAAACAATGTTTTAATGATACAACTCATCTTGTCACTAGTTGAAAAAACCTCAAATGCTGTGGTTTTTTGGCCATAATATGTTGCGATTTTGACCCCAAGCATTAGTGATAGCAGCAAATGGTCTATTTTAAATGTCATTTTAAATGCACTAGTGTGTATAAGATCATCTCACCATGAAACAAACACATATAATTAACTTATTTTCTGATTGATCACTTTAAAATCATAATTGATCATTCTAACACAATAAATATACATGAGTTAACCCAATAGAAATAGCCTCGCCATAAGACCGTATTTTTTGTTAATAATAATAATAATAATAATAAATGGTATCACATCAACATTTGTGAAGTCCTTTAATTGTATGAGTGAGTAACAACAACAACAACAAGAAGCTTTCTATTGATCACAAGAAAGTCTACTTTTTAAGCCATTGCTCCCCATCTTAGCTTGCTCATACCAACCAATCCATAAAGTTACCCATTTTTTTTTTTTTGCTTTTTAATATTTAATATATTTAATATCATCACCTTCCTTTTATTTCCTTCATCTTCTTTATTTTCATAAGCTTAAACCTACCTAGTTCATCAATATATACATACATATATATATATATACAACTATATTTTTCCCTATAATATTCAAGCATATATATAATATATAAATATAATATGACGTCGCCTTTACAAAGAACATTGCTTAAGGTTATAGTCCTTGGTGATATTGCGTAAGTTTTAATTTCTATATCTTTGATTTTATTTTTTTAATTTGTTTATAATTAGTATTTATCAAAACATTTCAAAAAAAAAAAAAAAAGTATTCATCAAAATGCATGTTGCATTGTATTGTATTAATGCTTTTTCAATCCTTTTCTTTAATTTTCAGGGTAGGAAAGACTTCTCTAATTACAAGGTATGTACATGTATAATATTTAGATACATACAATTAATAACGGATTTTTTAGAGTCTTGAAGGGTTCGGTTTTTTGAAAATATCTGGGTCGTTTTATATCATAATATTGACTTATTTTAAACATGATAAAGTGGGGAATTCGAACATATCTTAGTCACCTAGTTTTTTGGATTATAACATTAACCTCTTCAACTAACGACTCGAAATCTGCTACAGTATACTATATAATTTTTCATGTTATTTTTATTCGTAATGCTTGACTAATCATATTCTCACATAATATATGGAAGATACGTGCACAAAAAGTTCAATCAACAATACAAGGCAACAATTGGAGCAGATTTTGTGACGAGAGAGTTGCAAATTGATGGCAAACTAGTTAGCCTTCAGGTTAGTTTTGCTACTAAAATTGATATTTTTTTCATTATATATATATATATATATATATATATATATATATATATATATATATATATATATATATATTATTAATAGCAATTTAAAAGGGACAGATGTATATATTTTAAAATTTTTTTATTAATTCCAAATAATTAAGCATGAAAAACAAATGGGTTGATGGAAAATTTTGATTTTATTTCATCATCATCAACCCAATATCCCGATCGAAAATAGGGTCTGGATGATAGAAGATGACGAACGATCCATACCCATTGCCCTTGAAAGGGAATACTAGAGGAAAGCGGTCAATAATTTGATATTTTATAATAGTCCTAATAAAATTGGACAGATTTGGGACACAGCAGGACAAGAAAGGTTTCAGAGTTTAGGACCTGCATTTTTCAGAGGAGCAGATTGTTGTGTGTTAGTGTATGATGTAAATGTCCAGAAATCATTTGAAGCCCTTCAAACATGGCGTGATGAGTTCATTAAACAGGTATGAGCCAAACTTAACTAAAAATTTAAACTGATATTTTATCACGCATTCTTACACGAGAATCTAAAAGCGTAAATGCAACACACGTCCTCCTCATTTATGTTGGGCCGACTTTATAAGAGGGCAAGTGGGGCTCGTGCCTGGAGCCCATCCTAAACAATTAGAACAAGCCTAAATTCAAACCCAAATATACATTAATTTAATCATGGGACTCTACTCTTAAACTTGTATATAATAATTAAGGTCCATAATTGTTATCTTGCCACCTTGGGCCTCTCGAAACTTAGGGCGCTGCATATATGATGCTGAATATTTCCTTTAAAATAAGGAGCGAATGAGATTTGAACATGTCAGATCTTGTTACGTTGACTTGTTAATGAATTAATTCAACCAAATTTCTTAAACTTTTGAGTAAATTAAAATACTAGATTGGTTTCCTTGTACTTCATTCTTATACATATGGGTATATATTGTTAGAGTATATAACATATTTTGGAGCCTCAACCATCAGCTTAAGCTTTTGATTGAGTTGGTTCCTTGACATGGTATCAGAAATCAGTGTGACAAGAGATCACGCGTTCGAATGCCAACCATCCCTCATTTAAATTGGAATATTAAGCACCAGATATGAGGATGATCTGTGTTGCATTCACACTTCTAACCCAAAGGACTCTCATGTGAAGGGGTGTGTTATATTTTTGAATTATTTAATATACTTTTATATTTTTAAATTATCTCACGAAAAAATCGTCTCAAATTAGAATTTGTGTTGTTTTGGAAAAAATAGACGGATATTCCAGACCCAACCAAGTTCCCATTCGTGGTCATTGGAAATAAGATTGATCAAGATGCTGGAGCAAGTCGCGTGGTGAGTATGCATTATTTATTTTATATGCATTTCTTTTAATACTTTCTTTTTTAGTTGCATAGCATTTAAATAAAATAAGATAAAATAAGATACTGTTTATTTGAAATTGTTACTGATAGTAATATGTTGTGGGAAGAAATGTTATTATCGTCTATCAATTGTAATCTGAAAGAGACACACTAGTAACTACTAGCCATAACTAGGGGTGCTCAACAAGACGCGCCCCCATTTTAAGCCCTTAACCAGCCCATTGTAAGGGTCGGTTTGAAAAAGAGTTGGATCTAAAACGGGTTCTATTATAATTAAAATTAAACGTACTATAAGGGCTTGATAAAGATCATAAACAAACCTTCATAAATAGCATATTAATTATTATAAATGATAACCAAGGGATATTTTGAACAGGACCGACCCTAGATATATTTTGGAGCCCTGGTCAAAATGGTATATAAGGGCCCTTTTCCTTTGTAATTAATAATCTATATAGACCCTTTACAACTATTAAATTTGCTTTTTTGACATGGAGCCCTGGGCGACGGCCCCTCTTGCCCACCCTTAGAGTCGGCCCTGATTTTGAATTATTATTAATAACTCATCTATACTATATACTAAATGCATTCTTCAGTATGACACGTGTCGCCTTCATGTTCATTGTTTTCCCTCCAAAAATCTATCTATCTATACTATATACTAAATGCATTCTTCAGAATGACACGTGTCGCCTTCATGTTCATTGTTTTCCCTCCAAAAATTTTCATTTAGCTAAATTAGGTAAGTAGAATAATTAAACTTGAATGTCATATTATTTAAATCAATTAACATGTCAAATGGCAATAAAAAATTGGACAATATGAAATCAATATATGTATGGTTAAAATATCATTCTATAAAAAAGTCAATAAAAAATTGGACAATGTATGGTCAAATTCTTTTCTATATTTCTTTATTCTTTATTTATGTTATTTATGTTATATACATATATTGGTTTATATCATTCTATAAAAATGGCAATAAAAAATTGGGCAACAACTCAAAATTTATGTTATTGATCATTCTACAAGTTCATTTAAAATTATTCAAGCCCAAAGTTTAATTTTAGAGTTTTAAAATTTGAAAAAATTAATGTAATGCAAAGACTAATTGTTCTCACACATCAAATATTATTTTATCTATATTTATTATGTTTACCAAATATCAGAATAATTTAAAATAATTTTATTTATATTTAAGAGATCATTTAAATATTTTTTGATTATCCGTGCTTGGCACGGGATTCAAGCTAGTAGCATACTATTGTTGTTTATTGATTGTGTGAACTAATTATTATGAAGGTTAAAGAGAAAAGAGCAAGAGAGTGGTGTGAATCAATAAAATCAGGGCCATTAGGTACTGAAATTCCATACTATGAGACTTCAGCAAAAGAAGATGTTAATGTGGAAGATGCCTTTTTTAACATTGCTAAAGCTGCACTCTCTCATGATCGTTCCCAAGAATTGTAAGTCCATGCTTTTTGCCTCCATATTAGTCTCTCGAGTTTTGTTAGGATAATTCATCCAACATCGATAAATTAAAAAGATATTGTGCACACTTGATAAGTCATTGGAGCCCTTCTCCTGCTGCTTGGTATGGAGATTATATCTCCTTGGTTTATCAGTGGGTCAGATTTACGCAACCTTACACTTTTCAGTGATAACAAAGAGGTTGTCGTTGATTGAACCTTGGTAGTTAGTAGCAAACATTGTTCACCTAACTTGCACACAAGCTTCCTTGTCTCACCTTGCCTTAACCCCTCTTGTATGCATTGTTTTCTGTTGAAAATAATTCACAGGTGAGGAAGATATCATAGTCATATCACTAAATAGTTGGTTATGCTTGCACTGTTGCACATAATACTTATTGGGCAATCTTCCTAACATCATATGGTTTTGGAAAAGAGTGAACTTCATCTAATGTGTTTGCGAGTCAAGGCTTATTACCCGCGAATTTTTGGGCCCAAACCCACAAAAGCCCCGTGAGTGTGTCCTCACTCCTCACGAGTATAGGCCCACGGAATAATTATATGACGAATTATCACAGTCTAATGCATCAAGTGAACATTTTAATTGGGATAAATGGAAATTAATATCTAACTTACACTAAACTATTTTTTTTTTTTTCATTTTTGTTTCACAGATACTTTGAAAGTATAACCGAGACGGGTTCTCTTTCAGAAATAGTTGAACAACAGAGCAGAGGATGTCCCTGTTAAATTAACAATTCATTATCCTATTTCATAAATGTTATTTAATTCTTTTTAATTTATTTGTACAAAATCTACTTGGTGCACCATAATCCAAATTAAAACTAAAAATATGGAGATTTTATGTCATGGTTATTGTATTGATCTTGTTAATTCTTGTGAGGCTTAAGGGGAGGTTGTAAGTGATCCAATTATATTTATTTTGTATTTGAACATGTAATTCCTTGTGTTGGAAGGTGATTAACCCAAAAATAATAGCAACTTCTTTTGAAATTTTATTGAAATTTTTTTTATTGATAATACATGTCCTTTTGATTTTTTTAATGAGAGTATCAAACTCAAGATGTTCAGCTAAAATGTCTGTTTGAGAGACGTACCTCAAACCCGACCTATTAAAGATTAATGTCTACTTACTGTATTCTTAATGTCTACTTACATTATCCTAAATGTTTACTTACCTTATTCTTAATGCCTACTTTCAATATCTTAAATGTTTACTTACATTATTCTTAATGCATACTTATAATATTTTTATACAATATATAGTGGACTGGCCCAATTAGAGATGGTCTCTCAAAGAGACCGTCTCTCACAAGAATTTGTGCAAGATCTTAGCTGAAAAAGGAATATTACTCTACAATTGAGACAATATCTGATTATCACTTTTTTCTAATCTTTATAATACCAAATACTTTTTTTACCATAATCATTTCCAAAGGTGGAATGTTAAATGTGTTTATGTATATACAAGTTGATTTAAAAACGGTGGTTGAAATATTTTAATTGTGATTGGGTGTTTGTATATTGGGAGTTACGTATTTTATTAAACCTTAATCTTGTCAAGCAAAGAATTAAGAAAAAGGTGGTTATATTAAACCTTAATCTTGTCAAGGAAAGAATTAAGAAAAACAATAAAAAAAATTATCTTGAAATGTTTGCATTAAATAAGAATTAATTTAAAATAAAGTAAAAAAAATGTACAATTGAAAAGTAATTAAATAAAAGCTTATGCATAAGTTTAGATATGATGCATTTAAGCACTACACAACCTAGTGCAAGGGGTTTCTCAAATTGATTATTTTTTCATTTTTCAAATTTTTCTAATATTAAATTTTCAAAATTTGATTTTTTTTTTATATATTTTCCTTACAAGTGATATAAAACAGGGTAAACAGTTATTAGGTGTAATCAGCATAATAGGGTTTAACTCATTGAAAAGCGTTTAATTGAAGCCTAATTAATTAAACGAGTTATAAGAATTCATTATATTGGTGGCATCTTCTCTGTCTGATTTAATTTGAATTTACTATGTTTTTGATCTTGTCTGATCTGATAAATCTTTATAATTTAATCTGATTTGGTCTGAACTAATCTTGTGTTATCTGACCTAGTCTGATCTATCTGATCTCAACAAGAATAAGTAATACGTTTAAAAAATAAGTTAAAAAGAGAACATGACCTTAGCCATGGACAACCAAATTGGATGCAAAGCAACGTATTCTTGTGCATTAAAGCAACCAACTACATTATCATCACCGTCGTCATACCCAGTGCATGATGCGTATTTTGCTCATAAAAGCTACGAATTAAGCAACCATCTCCATTAACCTTATTGCCTTTTCTTGTACATTCCTTAAATCCGTTTTTGCAACATATATAGTTTAGATTAGATATACACTCCAACTCCAATGCCTTTTTCCGTTTTGGTACACTAGACTCTAAAAACTCTCACTTTGATTTAAGGTTGCGTTTGGAAACGTCCATTTCATTTTGAATTGTAGATTTCAATTATGGATTCATTAAGAATTTGAGAATGACAAGGTTTTCTCCAATTCTCATTTTTAACCACTTTTATAACCACAGTGGATTTGACTCAAATCCAAATTTCAAAATTTTTGATTTGCCAAACAATAAATTTGAGCCAATTCCAAATTTCCAAATGAAATCCTTAATCTCAAACATGACATAAGGGAATACCACAAGACGAATATAGGACAACAGAGATCGTCATAATCAGAACTTCATTATTTCTTATGCTCAAAAGATAGCATGATCAACAGATATAAACACATGAAACATTCAATCAAGATCAAACCCCAAAAAATGACTGGTGTCTGGTGCACTTCTCGGCCAAACAAGATGTGATTTATTTTAAAAACAAAATGTGAGAAGGGAAGGTGAGCATTACTATCCATGAGCTCAACAACTGCAGCCTTCAACTCTCTCCAACAAGTTTTTTCCAGCAAAGTTAGAAGTCCAAAGTTGAATCTCAGATGAAATTTCGGATGTCCAATGACTTGGCATCAGCCATCTGCTCGTCCTTAAATTCCTCCCTGAATTTGCGAGATAAAGTTTAGTAAACTACAATGCAATGAAAATGTAATAGATGTAGCAATAGATTTACAGTTATATCTCGTCAATGCTGCACATTAAGATATAGCAATTACACTGGCACTGGGCAACTTCACTTTGTAAAAATGCCAGTTACAGCAGAGGTTTATACTTCAATCATTTTTAATATCAATCGAAACAGAAAATTTCTCGTCACTCATCTACATGAATCGATGTTTATGAAGAAATTTGTGGACCATAAAACATTAATCCTAGTGCTAGTCAAACTAACCACAGAAAATTGCTTACTCAACAAATAACAGGACTGGAAAAGACCAAAAGTGTTTCTCATGTGTCAAAATTCTGAGCCGGTGAGTCCTAAAAAAAAAAATAGTTATCCTAGTGCAGTTTAAATGACCATTACTTTTACATGACGTAGGTGATCTGCTACAATGAAATGCAAGGAGAAAGCACTTCCTCTAACAACTCATCCAATGTGCAAAAGCAGGGATACTAGGCTTTTTTCCTCTCCTCATGATTGTGTTTGCATAGGGAACAAACATGTGTACAGACTTAAGACTTGTGCTCTTTCACTGACTGAAGAGAATTGAGCTCAACTGATCGGACTGAAATAAATATGAACCGAACTAGCCTTATCACTGCTCAAAATCAACTTATTTATACTGAAAACGTACTGAATATTAGTAACAAAAATTAGTACAAAAAAAGAAGTATTATACTAAAAATTGAATGTAAGTACAGAACTATAATACTATCTGAACTGAAATTATTCATACTAAAATAGTAAAATGTACTAAACTGCACTGACTTTCCAAAAGAATAGCCTCTTAATGGTTAATGATGATATCAAATTTCTTACACATTCACTAATAGCAAATGAAAAGCAACAGTGAGAGACAACAATATGAAGAAGCCATAAGCAAACAAATAGCAGCAACAAGAATCCCTAACAAAGTAATAGATTAAGAAGACAGTAACATACTTCTTTGCTTGAGTTTCCATTGCCTCTACAGCTTCCTTCTTCAACTCTTCGAGTTGTGCCTTTGCAATATTAAGCTCCAGCTTCTCCTCATATTTGGGCAAATCATTTTTATTGATTCCAAGCCTATTTTTTAAAAAAATTTGATAAAATTACACATGAAATTTTATCAGCAAGAAAACATAGCATTACCCCAACACCACATGGCTCCCACCTATGTGATTACGTGGGATATGGGATTGGCAAGTCAAATTTAAGCAACCTTACCCTTATAATGACAAACAGATTGTTTCCAAATGACTCCTAATTGCAAATTCATGCGCAACTTCACACAAATGATTCAAAAATTCATTGTCCAAATGTGCAAAATACTAAGCTGGATTTTGCAATTTCCTTTTTCAATATCGTTAACAGATAAACAAAACAAAGAGTCAAAGACTAAATAGATTCTAAGATTCCTGTAACAACATAATAACTAAATGACTGTACCCAATATCAAATGTTGAAATGATAGATTGTCCAAAAAGGTTTTAATAATCTTTACAAACCCCTGTACAATTTAAGCATGTCATTTATTGTGCATGAGAGGTTTTACATAAGGAAGCATCGCATAACAAATGAAATTGAAACTCACTTATAATTAAAAAGAACAGCCACGGTAGATGAGCTAACCAACAAAAAAAGGATCAAGTTGCATTACACTCTCAACAATTTTCTATCAAGAATTTTTGAGGGTAGGGGGCAGGAGCCAGGAATAGTCAAGGCAATTGCAGTTCAAAACTTTTAAAATATTTTAAAGTACAACTTACTTCTTGTTGATCTTATCGAACTCTGCCATTAAACGACTCATTCCTTTGTCATCATTCCTCATTAGAGGTTTCTTAATTTCATTTTCAATTTTATCTAAGGCTTCAAACATCATGGCCTCTGCACCAAGTTCATCAGTAAGACCTCTCCTGCGCAATATTATTATAAAAAATCGAATTAGTTCTAATGAATAAAATTTCTTTGTTTACCATAGACTAGATTGCACAAACCAAATCTAAAGCAACTATTTTTAGTCAAAAGGAGGAGTAATATTGTTCACATACTTCAGACGAATTTCCTTCAAAGTAAGAAGATAAGTACGAGCATCAGGAATACCCTGAGTTCGCGTTTGGATTGTGTATTGAATCCTCTGAGACTCTGAGAAGAGATCAGCCCTGCATTGTAAATTGGCTCAGAAAATGCAGGATGAAAGCTTTAGGCATTATGCCGTAAGAAACACTACAGCAGCAGCATAACATAGATGAAATCCAACATTAAGCAAACAGACATAGCATGACAATCAGAAGGAAATGAGAGATGAGACAAAAGAGCAAAGAAAAATCTACAGTGATGCTTTCTTCTTAAGAACAGACAAAGTAAAAAAGAAAAAGATGAAACACAATGGTAATAGAAAATCCAGCTCCCTTTGAAATAAAGATTATCAACTCCGAAAGGGATTGTTTGGTTCAGTTTTAAAAACAAAAAAAGGAATAAAGAAAGGCAAAAGAGGTGAAAGCAATTAAAAAAGGGAACTTCAAGAAGAGGTTTGAACAAAAGACGAACTAAAAATAATACATGCTGCCAAGTCCATTTTCCATTATGCAAGTATCTTGCAACTCTCCTCTCTTAACTAAGACCAACTACCCTAATTTGGCACCAACCGTGAGATATAATCCTCACCCAGCATTCAGTCATCGGAAACACGACTTGCTTACCTTGTTTTACAAAATTTATCATTGCAAATTGGTCAAATCCACCATCAATACTTAGATTTCAAGAGGTTGGATATCCAATTGGACCGTATAATGAAAAAATTTAGGAAAAATTACTGTAAATAATACAACATTTTATGAATTTCCCTACAATAATACCAACTATTGATTAACCATAGATAATACCAATTTAAAGGGGAGTTTTCCTAGAAAATCCCTAACAGGTTAAAAATCAAAATATAGGTGAATTATAAGACAAAAAAATGGTAAATTAGTTAATAAAATAAAGTTGGTATTATTCTAGGAAAATACCCTCCTAAGTTGGTATTATTTTTGAATAATCAATAGTTGGTATTATTATAGAAAAATTAACAAAATGTTGTATTATTCACGGTAATATTTCCAAAAATTTATAAGATACTTAGACTCCATTAAGCTATAGTTTTATATCTACATTTCAACTCTTTTTCTTCTACCTTAATGGATGTTGGAATAGGTGATTGTTGTGGCAAAATGTAGGTTGTGTAGACAATGGGTTGGGGTTGGGGTTGGAGTGACTGATGTTTGATGGCTTCCACTTGCAATGATGATATTGGGTAGCAAAGTAGTGGTAATAATATTAAAAGAAGTCTATAAATAAGGTCTGGTGGTAGCCTATGGTTGAGTCAATTAATGTAGAAGAAAAACAACTTTGAGAATAAAAGTATAGAACCCTTACAACTCTTTTTCTTCTCCACCACGTTAGAACCCTCTAATGTCATTAAAAGAACAAAAGTAACAAATTCAACCTAATACTCAAATCTAAACCTTTATATCACATTAACATAATGCAAAACAAGGCCATGTCAAAGTGTCGGCCGAGTAAAGATATTCAAATATATATTTTACATCGTAAAGATGTAACAAAATAACATTTTAGTCTACTTCAAGCAGAACTTTGTTTTCACTAATTTTGGTGGTACAAAAAACTTATCACCTCATATCACATCACCATCGCGACCAAAACTTATTTTTGCACTACGCATATTGAAGATGCAAAGTACTAGCATTATGATTACCATAATGCATTTATTACACTAACTTTTAGCCTAGAGCTAATATAACGTTACAAGTATTAAAAAAAACTTTTATGTAGAATTGTGTTTAAAAGTAATAAAGTAAAAAAATGTACATGTAGAATTGTGTTTAAGAGTAATATAAGTAAAAAAATGTACTTTTCTCTTACAGTCTTCATGACCTTAGCATATTCTTGAACAGCAGCAGGGTCATCTGGGTCTATGGTGATCTTTTCCTGGCGAAGTACACCAAGAGCTGTCTCAAACTTCTTCTTAACCTCCAAAAATATTCCTTTCAGCATCTCTTTTAAGCGTACATCAAAATATCATAAAGGATAAGTCATGTAGATATTCATTTTCAGACTTCACAATACATCAAACTTGATAAAAAAAATATCCATTAGTACATTTTAAAAAAAAAGACTGACCATCTCCCTTAAGCCCCGTGGGAGCTGGTTTTTCGGCAAAGTAACGAACAGGAGTCACATGGTCCTTTGGTAAAATGTTCTGAACGGTATATAGCTGTAAAAAAAGAAAATTTTAATTCCCTAAGCAAACAAGGGATTCTAAGTATACAACACAGCAGAAAACAGCCAAACAAACAAGTAACTCCGCCCATAGAGTATGAAAAAACCCAAAGATAGTAACAAATATTGATTTAAAATCACCATCAAGCAACTGAATAGTAAAAACATTATTAGGTACCGGGGAATAGACGCAAATGGAGGAAAAGACGAGATAGAAAACGAGAGGATGAGGCATCCTCATTTGGATAGAATTTGGGGAGGGGAAATATATGGAAAATAGGAATTGGAAGGACGATCACCTTCACATTTTGCAAAACAAATTTCCCATGTCCCCAATAATGCAAAGTTATTTGAATAAGAACACATCAGTCTTCCTTTGCCCTCTCTACCCTCATTTACCCTCACTTTCCTTCCTCAAGTGTTGGGACACATAGTATATTTATTTACGGTTCAACTTCAAGGGATGTATCTTGACCAGTGTCCCATGATTCCTAATCGCGAATCAAAAAAACAAATTATGGTCGGTTTTCGGCTATTTTTGAAACATTTTGAGCGAATCGCGAATCTAAAAGGCGAATTCACGTGAATCGTGTTTTACAGATCTTGACTACCATTTGGATATTAATACCAGCCCAATCGTGAAAACACAAACTGTTGGCGAAACTATAATAGGACAGTGATCGTGGTAACATACTGGTTAAACAATCTCTTATTAACCTAAATTTTCTCATCATCGATAACACCATTCTGCTTAAAACCAAAACAATACCCCAAAAATTTAGAGCGATGAACAGAAAAAAGTACTTCATAAAACCAGCATTGTACACAATATACACTAAAACAAATGCAAATGACCAACCAAATAGACACGGTATATTCAAGACCAAAGTTTTATTGACCCTTTTCACAAATATTAGAAAGTAATACAATAAACTTCAAATTCACCATTTCATATATAATCCCCGACATCAAACATGTTGTTCATTTCATTATGTGAGCTGTATAATTGAACAAAAACCTTTCCAAACCAATCACATTGGATCAATAAGATAACTGTAGTAAATCAATCTACCGATTGAATCAATAAACTCAATCGAGTAACCATGAAACTAAGAACCATCCTCAACACATCAATTTGAAAATCTAAAGTTCACATATATCAGAAACCTAAATCGAAAGAACATTCTTGTGAGTCAACGATCAAAAGATGAAATTCAAATCGAGATCGAGAAACAATCAGAAGTAAATTAAAATCAAGACGATGAACACAAAAGCGGAGAAATTAGAATCAAAAGAGAAATGAGGGAGATATACCTGCTTGGATTTAGAAAAAATACGAGTAGCGAACGCCATGAATGTTGAGCAGTGAGCTAGAGAAGATGGATTGGACTATAAAAGTTAGGGTTTGTTTGAGATGGTCAGGGGCTGCGAACAAGTCGCGGACGAGGGGCAGGAGAACGAAAAAAAGTGCCGATTGATTCACCGGCCAATATTATGTTTTATTCGAAAATAGGCTATATAAATATACAGTAAAAAAAAAGAAAGAAAATTAATTTTTTCCGCACTGACTTATTTCAGGCGAAAAAAAGTGCTGATTGTATTGGAAGTATGACAGAAAAAATAATTAAATATTAGTGTGAACTATGAAGTAATGATTGCAGTGGAAGTATGAGAGAGAAAATAATTTAAAAATAATGTGAAGTAAGGAAAGTAGGGGTTTTGAGGGGTAAAAGTGGGATGAAAATTTTCAAAAAATACAAAGTATTCTAAAGTTGAAGAACTTTTTAAACTACGCGTTATAGTAAGGTGGAAAAACTTAAAAAAACGAAGGGAGTATATTTGTATTTAGGATATACTACCTTCTATTCAACCTAATTGTCTCATTTAGTTTTTCACACTACCGAGGCAACATTTTAACTCTTAATATCTCAAATTATTCATAATTAAAAATTATAAAAATTTGATATTAATAATCCTTGTATTGAGACGAATCAAACAAGATCTCACATGACTATGTTTTAACTTATAAATTAAGAGTAAAATTCAAATTAAGAGTGATAAGTGAATAGTACAAAAAAATGGGACATTTGGGCCGAATAGGAGGGAGTATATTGGAAGTGTTTGGCAAATTAGCTTATTGAGCAATCTTAGCTTATTTTAATGTACATAGAGGGTTGGGTGGTCAAACCAGCTAATGCTAGTGTTTGATGAAACAACTTATTGATATGAATAAGTTGTTTTTCAACAAGTTGCTCATAGCAGCGGGTGTAAAATCAATGGGTCAAATCAACCACTATAATCAGCTATCAGCTATCAGCCGTTAGCCAAACATCCTCATTATATTGTCATATAGAAGTATTTGTAACACTCTCTCCAATGAGTTATCTATTTAATTTTGTAACACTATTTGTCAATCACTTTTAATTTGTATTGCATTCTTAATCTTGATTTCAAAATGTAGTCAAGTGATCTTGTTTGATTCGTTTCAATATAAATTTTATTATTATTTTTTGATAATATTTAATTATGCGTAATTAGAGATATTAAGTATTTAATTAGTGTGTTGGATATAGCGTAAACTCCAAATGGAACAATTGATGTGAATTTAATTATATTATGCACAATTAGATATATCTAAGATTGAATTAATAGCAAAAATATCTTTTATTAACGTTCTTTAATTAGTAGGTAAAATTCAATCTATCTATCTATCTATAATAACTATTACTAAAACAAAAAACGCTTACATCATCAAACCTTTAAATTTATGAGGTGTCACTTTGTAGAAGAAAGTTTTCCCTCCAAAACATGATAGTGATGTCATCCTATTTCAAATAATAGAATTGGAATTTCCATTGGAATTATTGATCCCAATGAATGTTATCATAATCAATACATTCAAATTGTTTAATTTCATCAATAATACCTAAATACATTGGAATTGATTTATTAATCAAAATACTCCCCCTGATCTTATTTTGTTCTTGCACTTTGGGTTTTTCACAAATATTAAGGTAGATAGAATCTTTAGATTATAGTGGGTATTATTTTAATTAAATAGTAGTGTGAAGTAATGATTGTATTGGAAGTATGAGAGAAAAAATAATTAAATAGTATAATTAAATAGTAGTGTGAAGTAATGATTGTATTAGAAGCATGAGAGAGAAAATAATTAAATAGTAGTATGAAGTAAGGAAAGTGAGGTTTTAAGGGGTAAAAGTGAGATGAAAACTTTTCAAAAATAAAAAGTATTCTAAAGTGGAAGAACTTTTGAAACTACTCGTTATAGTAAGATGGAAAAACTTAAAAGAACGAAGGGAGTAAATTGTTCACACCATCTATGAAATTTGTTTAAGAAGGTCGAGCATTCCGGTTCATGTAGTTTGACTCTATGTTCTATTTTAAAAATAAAATTGGCTAATTGAATATGCTGGTATGATACATATGTTCAATTTTTTTATTAAAAAAAAGGCAATTTATTATTATAATTATAATTAATAATAAAAGTAAAATAATGGAAAAAATTATATTTGTAGGTTGATCCGATGGTAATTCATAATTATAATAAGTAAGTTAACCTTCAACAAGTAAAGCTAAAAGATACCATCCAATAAAATTATCTTTCTAAGTATTACTTCTGGTGGATGATAGTTTTAAAGATATATTTGCAACATTTGTTTTTTAAATAGTATAAAGTTAATTTAATCTGTGCATCGCACAGGTATTACTTAGTACTCATAATCTATGTTGAAAACTTTATTTTCTTTTGTTAGCAAGAAAAAAAGAAAAGGTATCATTAGATAAAATTATGTGCATTACTACTTTTGTTTTTTGTTTGCTTAGTGAAAGTTCATCGAAACTACACAACAACTTAGAAGAAGCAATGATAAAACTAATTAGTTTTATTATTATTATTATTATTGTTATTTTATTTTTTTAAAATTTTATTTTTTTTTCAATTAAAAAAATAATAATAAAACTAATTAGATCATTTATACTATCCTTCTATTTTCAATGTGTACTCCTTTGATCTCTTTCTTTGCCTTATTTTCTATTGAGTTATTCCACTTGTTTTGCTTAATTTTAATAAGTTATAGGTGGATTCATCAATTTCTTTTAATCTCTATTGCCTTATCGACACAATTCATTAATTTTCATTAAAAACCATGATATATATATATATATATATATATATATATATATATTTTTTTTGTTGAGTTTGAGTACAATTTTTGAGTACAATTTAATCTTTCTTTTTGTTTATTTATTTATTATTATGTGTGTGTATATATATATATATATATTCTATTGGGTTATGAGTACAATTTAATCTTTCTTTTTATTTATTTATTTATTATTACGTGTGTGTGTATATATATAGGGGTAGGATCAAAGTAAAAACACTTAAAGTGGTGAAAACTGAAAACCAGAGAGAGGTATACATATTGTAGCAAAAGGGGTACATATTATCTTATAACGTGTACATATATTTTGTGAAGAAAAAAATTCATATTATTTACAAAAATGCCATCTAATTATGTACCCCTTTTAAGCGTATATGTACCATTTTTAGCAAATGTCTAATTATTTACAGAATTGCCATCCAAATATGTACTCCATTTGAGTTTTTATACCTGCTTTGCCACCATTTTAATGGTTTTACACTGATCCAAATATATATATATATATATATATATATATATATATATATATATATATATATATATATATATATATATATATATATATATATATATATATATATTTTGAAAAAATTTTTTACCTAATAGTTGTTACATTTCTTTTTACACGTAATTTAAGGTATATTAAATATTAAATATCTTTATTTTGACCAAACACAAAAATATGGAAAGAATCTAAAATAAATGGTGTTATTAGTAAAATGTAACGACTATTATGAAACGGTAATAACATATGATTATTGTTATTATTAGATTAGAAAGCTAGACCTATTTTTTAGGCTTTAAAACCTATAAACCCCATCTATCTAAATCAAAAGGGAAAAATTCAAGATCAAAATCTTTGTGTTAGATTGGACCCATGAATTTGCTCTTAAACAAAATATAGAGTGCCAATTGTCTTTCTTAATTAGGGTTGAAGATTGCACTTTCCAATTTTCCATGGTTACATCTTCATTCTCCATTGTTGATTTTCATCTCTAAGGTTGCACTATACTAGTAGTTGATGTTCATTTAGTACTTTCTCAGGATGGTTTTCTTGTCAACCAACACCTTATCTCTTCAATCACAAACCCACATTTACTTCTGCAAAACCCCAAATTATAAAGTCCTAATATCAACAAATCAGCCCTCTATATCATTCCCCAAATTTCAATCTACCACTGCATGTAATCCTGTTAAAATCTCTCAATCTTCAACTCCCACAACTTTAATTACTCATTTACTCTCTGCCCACAAAATAATCCCCACTTTTTTGACTAAAAATGCTGTAAAACTGCTTATTGGCTCCTTAATTTTGGTGGGTTCACTTAGTAGTAGACCAGTTAGGGCAGTACCAGTTGAAAATGGTGTAAATTTGGAGGAGAAACTAACCCAGAAAGAGAATGTTGAGGATGAGATGTATGTCAAGTTAGTGGAGCAAGAACCCAGAAATGTGGAAGCCTTAAAAGTTCTTGTGGCTGTGAAGATGAGGTTAGGAAAGACTAAAGAGGCTGTTAAGTATGTTGAGAGATTGATTGATATTGAGCCACAAGAGGTTGAGTGGAGGCTTTTGCAAGCCCTTTGTTATGAAATGTTGGGGAATTTGAGTAAAGCTAAGAAGTTGTTTAATGAGATTCTTAATAAGAGGCCTCTTTTGCTTAGAGCTTTGCATGTAAGATTTTGTTTATGTTATTCTTTTTGGTTTCCCTTTTATATCAATTGCTTTTTGGGAAGTTGGATATTTGAAATTTGTTCAAGATAATGGCCTGTAAATTGTCTTGTTTTCTTGGAATTTTGTAGGGGATTAGTAGTTTTGGTAACATTGGCTGGATTGTTGATGGTAGATTGTGTTTGTTTTAATTGATTAATTTTATTTGTTTAGCTTTAACTATATATGATGCCTGCTGAGACAAGAGAACTTGAAAAAGATGTCTGATTATATGTTGTTGAAAACTTACGGAATATGGGAAATCAGGATTTAAGCTGCTATAAGTAGTTCAGTGGTTGATTAAGTTGAAAATTTGATTCTGCTATGAAATTTATGTTAAAAGATTGTGTTATACATGAATTTCAGGATGATTATGCACTATAATTTGTTTTTTTAAGGTTGGAAAATGAATATTCTGGATTATGAGAGTGTATTTTTTGAAATTGATTGGCTTGAGAAGCTCAAATTTCTTTCATTCAGTGAAGAAATATTTCATTTTAGTTGTTGTTCAAGATTGTTATGTATGGAGAATCATGGGTTAGCCTAGTAGTTGAGAGGGAAGCTTTTCCTTTCAACGTTGTTGTGACAGACCTATTGAAAGGATTATTCCCCTCTCCTTATAATGAGATTCTCTAGCCTAACGCCGATTTACAAAAAAGATTGCTTTGTTTGGGGCTATGTTTTTAGAGGCTTAAACCCGCGTTTAACTTTTAATTGCTCTAAATCGAGAAGAATATGACTTGAGAGGATGATTTTAACCGTGAGTAACTATGTTATCAGCTAAAGTTTTGCTATCACTCTTATTTTACCTGTTCTACCTTTTAGGGTTTGGCTATGGTGATGCACAAGAATAATGAAGGAGCCGCAGTTTTTGATATGTTGAACCAAGCTCTTGAACTTGCTATCCGTGAAAAAAGGGTAACTGAGGAGAGAAACATCAAGATTTTGATTGCTCAAATGCATCTTGTGAAGGTGATAGTGTGATACTTATATTATCACTCTTTTTCTTCTGCATTTGTTCCTCACTTTGTTTTGTTCTTTTGTGCTTTGTGGCGTGCTTACCTTTTTTCTTGATGTATCTGCTCTTGAAAATGAGATCATTCTTAATATGAGTGGAAAACCAAATAAGTTCTGATTATATCAGAATGTTAGATTATGACTAATGAAACTAGTGTTTAGAAACAATCCTCTAAGTTTCCTGATCTCAGACAAAAAGTGAAGTTTTTGGAGCGTAGCCAACTCTAACGATTACTAAGAAATAGCTTGTTCAAACACTCTCACTCTCAGCCTTGGGCTATACTCTTTCCAATTTTAATGTGATTGTTATTTTTATGTCTCTTGAGAGTAGTAAAAATATCTTTAACCTGGCCACTTTGGGGGTTCTAACTCTTAAGTTTAGTGCATACGCCTACCCAAGATTACATCAAGTTACATATTTTATCTTCTCAAAGGTTTTGTGTTCCTGAATGTCAAATTTGAGATTTCATTAAAGAAATCTATGTCAATGATTCGTCGTTGCATTGTGGTTGTGCCCATTTGCATCTTAGATTGAAATACATTGCTAGGTAAAAAGTCCAACTGGAAAAGGAGCAACAAAAATAGAGTAATTGTACATAGTAAAAGCAGCAATTTAGGTAACAAAACAATGCATGTATAAAACTTTATATGACAGGAGCGAAATTGCATGAAAAATAAGCGGAAGTGATAAAACACCGTAACATGATAGGCTGGCGATCATGTTAGAATAACAAAATAAGATTTTAAGAAATATGCTGTTTTTCTATTTTTCGTATTGTATACCCATTTTAAATTTTCGAGATCCATGATTGATGTTAGGAGGGAAACTACGTTATTTTTACATTGATCCTTGACTGCCTTTGTCACCTGAGTCTGTCTCTTTCAGAGAGTACCTAAGTTGGTAAAATGCGGATCTGGAGGTGCTAGCAAGCGAAGCAATAGATGGTGTTTGCAATCAGGGTTTTTGAGTCGATAAAAGTAGCCTCTTAACCTCTTTGTATTTACAACGGTAGGGTTGCATGACTTTGACATGCCATCAGTGGCGGATCCAAGGTTCAGGGTCCCCTGGGGCACCAATAAACGGACGAAGTTTTGACAGAGGTTCATTTGATAGGGTTCGCATAGTTTTCATTTTTTGAAATCGATATACAGTCGCATCAATACTAACATTGAGAAACAAATCCTTCTCTAAAAAGGTAACTAAGTTATCATTCAACAATTACCTATGAAACCATTGACAGAACCTCATCTTAACAGTACTAATTAAATACAATGTTGTTTGTTCATTGTTTTATTACCATACAACATTCTAGAAATTTCAGTCAAATCTAAACCCATCTTCTTTTTAGAGAAAAATCTAAACCCATTATTAGTTCTTAATCTTTCATACCTAACATAAAGATTAAATTTATTAAACATAGCAAACAGTGTTTTTTCCTACTACCATGACATACAACAATTAACATTGAAAAATAAGATTTCAAAACATTGAAAAATAAAATGAAGAAACTTATTTCAACCACGAACATTGTATTAAAAAACCAGTAAGAACATTCAAACACATTTATTAAGATTAAGATTAAGATTGAGAGTAAAAATACCTTAAAAAATCAAAATTTTAATTTTTAGGGTTTTTGTTAAGGTATGTGAACAGGACTGGACCAACCACTGGGCAGCCGCAGGCGGAAGAGAGGAAGGTGGAGGTGGATGGCAGGCGCCTGGCCGGAGGTTGCAAGCAACAGGCGGCATGTGCAGTCGGGCGGCGGTGCATTTGTTTTGGGTATTTAGGGTTTTATCATTTGGGGAGAGAGAAGAGAGAGAAATAGTGAGGATTATGATTTTCAGAATTTTGAAACAATGAGTCCCGCAATTCCACCCCCTCTGACTTCAGAATTTTTCTTAATTTTTTTAAAAATTTCTCCTGGGGCACGCGCCAGGGGAGGCCCATGAATAGATCCGCCTCTGCATGCCATAACCCATTTAGTAGGAGCCACTTTATTGGCATTGAGGCAATTTTATGCTGTTGGAGTTGTGAGAAAACGAAACAAGTTTTAGAGGATAGTATGTCTGTTTCAGGAGAGACCGCAAATGTAAACGAGTCTTGTGTAGTTGTATTAAATGTTGTTTTATCACACACTGGGGGCATTGTTGAGGTTCAGAGAGGGGAGAATTTAGGTTTGTACTTGGGTACTAATGGAACCAAGAGTGAAAGTACCGAGTATCATAAATATTCAATACTCTTGGTAGAGGAAGATTTTTCATATAAATACACTATGGACGAATACCGGTCTTAATGTATGCATTTGCATGCAATTTTCTTGGTTCCAAAAAGATTCGAAATGCATTGACTCTTCTTTATCAACTTCTGTTGGAAGGGTGCACGAAACAAGAGACTTTTTATTTGGATAAAACATGTAGTCGTTTCGACTTGTGAGAGCATAAGGTTTATGACTTTCGATTTGAGGATGTCATGACTTTTTAGCAAGGCTTTGCTATATAAATACCTGTGCAGATTACACAAGAACTCTAGATTTTCTCCTCCTTAGAATTTACACTGTAATGGGTCTATTCTTTTGAAAAATGCTTAAGAATATAGCGTCTTTGGGCTAGTATGAACTGCAGCGTACTGGTTAATGTCTCAATTACCAAGGTTTGCTCTCTTACGTAGTTGTACATACTGCAGGGGAACTTTGATGAAGCTTTGAATAAATATGGAGACCTAATCAAGGAGAATCCTCGAGATTTTCGGCCTTACTTGTGCCAGGTCAGTTTTCGCAATCATATTGAATTTTTCATGGCAGCTATCATTAATCTCTTAATTTCACCTTGCTTTCAAAGACTGTTATGCATCTTTCCATTATTTTCCTGTCAAGAATGACAATCAACATTGTATTATATATCTCTAAAAATATTTCTCCTTTAAATACCCGTAAAATAATTATGTACTTGGCCTAACATAGCATTCAACTTGATCATGCTTTGTTCATGTAATGTGCGTGCTTGTGTATGTGTGTGGGATTGAGATGGAGGGAGGAGTGAACAGGGTTTGTAAGACTAATCCTATGTCTTTTACAAAACTTAACTTTTGAGGATTGGGATTGGCCATACATTTAAAAATGTTCTGAATATGGACTTAGAAACACAAATCATGCTAGTGTGCACTATAACTAATGGATTCCAACTTGTTCTCTGTGTTGTGTTACTATTAGATTCTCTAGGCGAGATATTTTCTGGGCTTGAGACTTTGGATCTTGCCCCATGATCGTGTCTCTTTTAGATATTTGCTGGGCTTCATGAATTAATCACGCCATTTTTCAGGGAATAATTTACAGTTTACTGGATAAAAGGAAGGAAGCTGATGAACAGTTTGAGATTTATAGAAGTCTTGTTCCCGAAGAATTCCCGCAGAGAGGATTTCTTGAAGATGTTGTACTGGCAGCAAAAACTGAATCTAGAGAACAGCTGGAGAAGGAATTTAACATTCAATCTTCATATAAGTGATGACTATGCAAACTTTATTTTGCATTCATGGTAAAATTCTTCATCTATGTATGTTCATGTGGATAATGTTGAGTCTTATTAGTTATTACCTGGAAATTGCTCTCTTTTGTTTAAATAGTGTAAACTGATTAATAGTGAGCTGAATGGTGAGAGTTGCATTTTCCAATGAAAATAAATGTCGACTAACATCATGTGTGGATCATACGAGTTTCATCTGTTAATGAAGTACAACCATCCTATTTTTTTGAACTCATGGTGATTAAGGAAAGGGTTGCGGAGATGATAGTGTGAATAGAATGTTACGTTTAAATGCTCTGACCTTTCTCCATTGCTTTCTTGTACAGGTCCTTGGCTGAGTTCATTAAGGCCCTAACCCCATCCTCGTAATTATAGCTGGAGTAAGCAAATCCGTAAGTTGGAAGTTTTTATTTTTTATGACGAAATACCCGATGTTCACCAGGAAGCTGCAAGCTAACTGCCTGAAGTCCACTACTCATCACCTATTATAACGTTGTGATGTACATATCATGAACTTGGCACAACACAAATGCCCTTGCCTCTTCCAGATAGTCTCGTTGACCGTAGCTTTAGCAAGTGCACGAAGATGTTCTCTTATTAATAGGAGCCAGCATTAGGAAGTTTTGGTAAAAAAAAAATATATGGTTAAACTGTTGCTAATTGTAGCAAATTTTATTTTTATTGACAATGAGATTTGATGGTATTTGTTTTGGGGATATTTTAAGTTTTCATGGAGTGCTTTGAGAGTTGGATGACATCTAACCTTTATCATATGTCGATTCAATTTCCTTGATTACGTTTACAGTACCTTGTAAGTTTTCATGGCGAGCTAAGACGGATAAAGGCTCACACGGTGAAGGGAATAACCCTCGAGTATTCTCCAAGTATGTGAACAAGCTCACATGGGGAGAGGGAGAAGATCAAACACAATGGGACGCAGGCATTACCTCGTAAGTTATTTTTATATCTATTAGTTGTCGTTTCTTGTTATGTTCCTAGCTGGCTAAAGATGACGTATTCTACTACTATGATGTGGAAATCAAATGGTCGTGATTTTTGACTATATTGCATGAGAAAATCTAGTAAGTGTTTATTGCCACGAGTCATGACTACATAAAAGCGCCTTACAATAGTACAAACAACATAAGTATAATTCCGAAAAGAATAGTTCCTGTTGAAGCCATGCGAACCCGTATTGCTGCACTGTCAACCTCTATCGGGAATAGACAGTCATTTTTGGAAGCGTTGCTGGAGGTGATTATACCAAGCCCATCGAACTGGCAAGCTTCGACACTTTGATAATTCATCTGATAGAATATGTTGAACGCGTATGAGATGTTACCATTAAGATCAAGGTCATTGCACGAGGAGCCATAGCCTAGCGGCGTGCAATCTGACCTTGAGCACGCGTAGTCAAGGGAGCTTGCTATCTTATCCTGGTTATTTGCATTCGGGTTGAAGACACACCATTTTTGTTCTAAGTACTTGACCCCTTGAGCCCCTATTGGCATCTTATCGGTGGTTTTGCCCGTAAAGTCGATCGCAAACTTGGGTTGTCCATCATAGCGAAAGATCCCCCAATGTCTCTCGAAGTTTCCGGGGGCTATGCTCTTCATGTTCTCGTCAAGCAGGCCGAAGAGGTAAACCTGAAACAAGTACGTTTCACAAAATCTTACTAAATTATCGAATCGAACGCTCAAGAAGGATAGTTTTCGAACAATACCTCCATTGCACCGGGCCGCATTGGGGTGCCCTTATTAGAACTCAACTTTTTCATCAAACCATCATAGAATTTTTTGGCAATCTTAGGATTAGCTTTGATATGCCCATCAGTAGGCCATCCAATCTCACCAACTATAATTTTCATATCTCCATAACCATTCTTCTTCAAGGCCCAAACAAGAGTATCAAAATTAGCATCAAACACATTGCTGTAAGTTTTGCCATTGTCGGTTATACTTTTTCCACCTCCGTCAAAGAACGCGAAATCTTCTGGGAAATTCTCGTTTTGGTAGAGACTAAGGAAAGGATAGATGTTTACGATAAATGGTGCACCCTTATCTTTGAGAAAGCCTACGATGTCTAGCATGAGATCCTTGATATCACCTCGAAAATCTCCATTTGAGGGCGAGGTTGAGGATGACTCATACACGTCTGCATTGAGGGGAATCGAGGCTTTGATATCTCCATGACCAGCAGCTTCAAGAGCCTTCACTATGTTCTTTAAGGCTGGGAATGTTGTTTCCACAAAACTATCGTTGTAACTCTCTAGGAATGGCTCATTCCCTACCGCCACATACCTGAAATAAGGTCGGCTCTGCATGTTAACATCTCACCGACAAAGTTTGATCTCAAATGGTCACTAATGTATAATAGAAAACATAACCAAATTAGATCTTATTAAATTTGTCTCGATGCCTGATTTCATAATATCAATTTTTTATTAACTTTAACGCTTAGACATGCGTACTATACGTACCTTATATCAACTCCTCCATCACGAAGATGCTTGGAAACATTCTTCTTGACCCAATCTTCGGCATTGTCATAGTCGTTCATCCGTTCAAGCATGTCATTAGGAATGGCAACCATAACTTCAATCCCAGTCCCAGCTAAGTGATTTAAAGTATAGCTATCGGCATCGAAAAGCTTCACCTTCTTTATGCCATTGTCTTTCAACATTTCAACCACATTTCCTGGTGGTAATGGATTAGACGCAATGTTACCCCAGTTTACGCCTAGATTGTTAGTAGCACCATTGATCGTAGCCACTAGCATGAAGAATGTGCATAACCATATAGCCATGGCTCGATCCATGGTGCGTGACGGTTCGAACTTGGGATTGTACAAGAAAAATATGGCAAAAAGAGAATATTTGCTGGGTTAGGGGATTGTAGAGGAAGCAATGGATTAGACTAGATTGTAAGAAGCATCTATGGGAATTGGGAGGGATGGTTGGGAGAAAAAAAGGCTTCTTGTTTAACTCAAGTGTCCAATTTTGTTATCACTTACTATTTTAAGCTTTTTCTAGCTTTTTACAAGTAATGATCTTATGTAATCAACTTTCTCACTTTCTATTTTTGGTGATTTTTGCTTGATAATTCTCAACCCTTAATCTAAAAATATAAGTTCCACTTGGTTTTCACATTATGTTGGTTATCTAGAGGTCCTTTGGTTTGACGGAATATTTAGGCCATTAAATTAAGAGCAACCAAAATTACAAGACGTTGAGAAAACGGGTACATAAAGACTGATTGACTGACCAATCCTACCTGAACTCCAACGAGCCATTAAATAGAGAGATGATTATTAGTTTTTTTAAGGAAAATGGAGATGCTAAGGATGGAAGAAGAGTGAATTTTTTTTTTTGAAGTTTTTTAGAGTCGGGGGACTCTCTGACCGCACTCTCCTATATGGGTATGACCTGTTGTTTATCTTCCCTCTCCAGACCCTGACCATAATTTATCTATGAGCGGGACACACTGGGTATGATGATGATTAAAAATAATTTTATGAAACGGATGGCAAACATTTTTGCTCAAGTTTTCTATTTTATAGCTCTTATCAAAACAAACAATGAAAAATACGAAATTATTTTTATGAGAAAATACTTTTTCCTAAATCAAACACTCCTTATAATATTTAATGGGGGTAATTTCGATTTAATTTATGGCGTTGGAGACAGTACCAATAGGAAAATGATGAATTCAACGGAATTTAACAAAAACTTAACGGAAAATACTACGGCAATTAGATAGTGCATAAACTGGATGCTACCATGTGTAATTTTTCAAAATTTAATATCAGAGCTTAGGAGAGAAGTCTTTTTTTCACAATAGCTGAAATATGCACATTAATACATCTATATCAAGAAGATCAGGTTTGAATTAAGTTGGAGCAAGTGCCACTTTTTTTAAACAAGACCATCGATTCAAATCTAATAATCCAGTTTTCCATTTTCCTTAGCCTAACATGTAATAAAAAATATTTGTATCAATCTTAAACTATACAAATTTGTCAAAATAAATAAATAAACCTTAAATATTGGGACCAAGTCAGAGTTAGAAGAGGCTCAAAGTCAAAATCTTATTCCTTAAATTTAAATCAATTTTTTCCTTAAATGGAGTCGAGTTAAGAATTCAGATTGAATCGTCTTTCAAAGTAAAATTTGTGTGTCTCTTGATCACTTAAGACGTGAAATATTGGTTTTGTGAGAATGTAGAAAAAAAACGAAAATAATGAAGGAAATGATATTTATACTTTTCAAATGCCTTAAATGAAGTATTTAAAAAAATCAAAAAAATAAGTCAATGTGAGTAATAGTGATTTGCATCATAATTCTAGAATACTTGAGGACTTATAAGGTACAAAGTATCGTAATTAGTTGCAATGACATTATCATAAAGGAAATTTTTTTTACGAGAACGTGACATACAAACAATTTTAAAGGAATATGATATAGGTGTGATTTGTTTTAGTTATATTTTAGATCATAGACTATAGGACAACAACAACTTGATTGGTTGTTTAGTACTAAACGATAGTAATTAACAGTAATGATAATGATTTGTACAATAAACATGGTAATAAAATTTCGATCGAAAAAAAAAATTGTTCATAACAACTAATACTCTATTTACAAAAGATAATGCATTAGAATGAATTTTATGAAAAAATAAATCAAGATGATTGAAGTAGAATAAACATGATTCTTTCAAAAAATATAGAATAAGCAAGATAACTAATTAGACAAAAGGTTTTCTGATCAAAATTACTCTAAATTTCATTACTATTCTAATCATTTTATACATGCAACCAAACAGATGGCAAGGATTTTGTGGAACTTTGAGTGTACGTGGTGTCTAGGAGGATGTTTAGCTCCGAATAGAGGTGTTCAATAGGGCGAGTCGATCCAACGGGTCAATGGATCATTAGCGAGTCAGGTCAATAACGGGCCTTTGTGTAAAGGGTCGGACCATGTCGGATAATTATAAGAATCAGTTATAAAAAAAAATTTTACCACTTTTTTTTATATATTTTTATATGATATTGTTATATTCATAATTGAATTGACCTAAAAGGCCATAAAGTATAATAAAAAAAACTATTTTACGAACTTTTAAAAACGGGTCAATGTGGGTCGTATTTAAACAGGTTAGACCCCCCGCCCCGCCCCGTTTAACATTTGACATAATCCGGCCCATTTAAATTTTAACCCGACTTGCATTGACCCAGCCCATTGAACACCTCTCGCTCCGAATCATCCCAAGTGTATATTGCTACAAGGAAGGGGATAGAAAAAAAAGACGGAGATTGACAAGACAAAACTTAAAAACGTGGCAAATCTTAAAAGTCCCTCCCTTCAATAAGGGCCATAAACTACCCCATGGTGCCAACTTAAAGCAGTCGTTACGTAACATAACGATCTTATTTTCATTCAATGGTGCTAAGTAACCTGTCCCTAAGTGCTTTAAACCGGCTTTTCCATCACTATGGAAGCTAAGCATCTCATTGTTGTCATTTTTGTTAACCGTGCTACAAGCAGTTGTACCCGCCATTGGCACATTGCCATCCAACTTCTTGCCCAAACTGCTCGCTTTTATCAATTTCAGTCATAAGGATCCTTTTGGGGAGGGGAGGGGGACTATGTGTTGTCAATTATTTTTGTGAAGTTTGCTATGACTTTCTATTGTTATGCAGCTACTTCGAGGCATAAATTCTTATTACCAATGTGTCAAGAAAAGGACAAATTCATCTCTTTTGCCCTCAAAACTTGTACTGATTGAAATGTTGAACAAAAAGGACAATCTGTGTAATTTTTCGTACAGTACCTCCGTTCTGTTTTAGTTGCAACTGATAATATTGTGTGTGAAAAAATGACTATTAGTTGCAACCATTATAGAACGGAGAAAGGTACCAGATCAATTAGAACTATTATGCAGGTTATAAATATTAGAAGGGAGAAAAGAAGTTACCAGATAAATCAGAACTATTAAGCAGCTTATATAACGTATGACTCGTCCACTTAGCCCTGAATATTTCCTCTTATCTGCTGCAAAGTCTGCTCAGCATGAAACATCCCAAATCAACTTCAAAGTTCAGGAGTAAACAGATATGAAACTATCTTGTTAGAAAAAAAAAAGACTTCCAAGTTCCAACTCTAGATATGAACGTTATGAGAAAGCTCAGACTCCAAACCGTACTAGTGTACTAATTTTATCTTAGTCAATAGGCAATAGTATCTTATAAAGAGCATGTAACACTTACCTGCATTTGGCTTCATGCGTTTCGGCTACATAGATTATTTTACCTGGCTAACAAAAAAATTGCAAGCAAAATGTGAATGTGCAAAAGTAGGATCAGAATCGGGGAGTATATAAAAAATTACATCAACAAGCATATATAAAGTTGCATTTGATACACATATAGGCCTTTCTGTCAAAAAATATACTATAACTAAGCCTCCAATAAGAAAAGTTAGTAACAAGAAATAGGTTTTTATCCTATACAGTGACTTCAAAAACCTCCATCTCCCCACCCGCTTAACTTGAAAGCTCAAACTTGAATAAAACCATTTGAGCTTAACTTTACTCTGCCTAATTTAAGAGAGCAAAAGATGGAACTGGACTTAGATAATTTTACCCAAAAACTAACCTAGTAACTAAGTCCTACCATTTGAATGACTAGTTGTTGAATTACAAAATATACAACTTAAACCTGTACTTCATCTATCGGGCAATTTCCAAAATCCTGACTTTGTACGGCCATTGGTAGTGATGGTAATGGGTCTGCGTGACACGAGAAACCCAATGTCAACGTACATGATGATGAAACCCCCTCTTAAATATGTGTGTTTCTTTTCCAATACCATTCTTACGTGGTCAACCGAGGAATGGATGATATACTTGGGGGGAAACGCAAGCTCAGAGATGGAAATTTATTTCCATGGACTGACATGAGATTTCAATGGTTAAAGTGAAATCCATTACGAGCACTGCCAACAATTGATATCAATCAAAGTGCCGTCAAAAATCAAAAATGGCAGTTCAAAGTCCTATCAAGTTGCCTCACAGAACCAATTGGAGCTCAGTGACCAGCGACACCACCTCTCCCAAACAAGTAATCGGAAAAGTCATCCACGCTGACAGAATCTTTGGTGCTTGGTGTACTACACGTGCCCTCTTCCGAATAGCTGAACAAGGAGGAGACCTCACTTGAAGAATCCACCCTTGGAATGCTTTCAACAGAGTGAGTAACCCACTCCTCTACAAACGACGGGTCTTTTGCATAACCACTTTTACTTGACTGACGCTGCATCACCAAAGGATCAACACCAACATCTGAACCACTATGCCTGATCTTAGGCATTCCATATTTCTGGGAATGACCAGCAGAACCAGCTGCAAAATTCATCACACCAGGCTTGCCATCATAAAAACTCCTTACAGATGATGGCATTCTTGGAGTGTTCCTGCAGTAAATAGTTTCGAGATAAGTGTGCTTCTACCAAAAATAGTCTCAATTAGAAAACAATCAGATGCTTGAATATTCAAAGAGACAAATGCCACAAATCCACACGCAACCATAGTTATACTACTAGAACCATAAGTGAGTTGCACACAAATGACTATTTACTTGTAAGCATTCTCTTTTCTGTTTATTGCTTTTCCTCTAAGAAATATGGGCTCTACAGTGAATCATATTATCAATGAAGTAAGAAAATTTCAAATTACAAATACTCTCTTATTCTAATCAAATGCCCTGTTAGTTTTTTGGCATCATTCACCAATCTCTCAATCTATAAATTAAAACATAGTTATGTGGGATCTTGTTTGATTCGTCTCATTGTAAATTTATTAATATCAAATTTCAATAATTTTAACAAAGCACAATTAGAATATTTAGAATTGAAATAGTGTATACAAGTGTGCAAAAACAAATGAGACATTAAATTAGAATAGGAGTGAGTAAAACTCGATGGCTATCTAATTTCATCAAGTTCCTAATGCCCTCCCTCTACTTCTACATAAACATAAAATAGAATCAGGTTAAATTAAATACATCCTAAACATGGTGGAATTTTAAGTAGTAAATGAGCAAATTAATGTCTACTTTGTTCATTACATTTGTGTTCCCATAAAACTAACAAGAAAGCTCATTCTCATGCATGGTAAATCCAACAGAAGGTTTGATTACAAAGTTTGTTTCTCTTCCTCATTCTATTATGGCAAGTCCAGATAAAAAGCAGTAAAAGCAAAGAATATCATCCCTTCCCTTCTAAATTCCATTCACAAGCATATCTGATTCTCCACCAGTTTTCACATTAGGTCACTCTGAACTTTTCTACAACATGAATTTGAAAATAAACTCCTAAGAATATCAATAAACAGGACTCCCAGAAAGTCCATTCAAAGTTGTGCTACAATATGTACATTAGCAACAGAAACATAAGTCCAGTAACTTTCCCATCTACCTTAGAAGATGCCCAAAAATACAAGCTCATTGAAAAGAACATGTACCTTGCATAAAGAAGCATATAAGCCTCTACTGATAAGACCCTCTCCAGATCCACGCTAACAACCTGCAGCAAACCAATATCAATCCCTTGCTCGTAAGGAAACATAAGGCACAAATGATACAAACTATAAAGCAGCATGCAACAACATTGCCAAAGTGTCAACCCCAAATTCCAAAATATTGAGATTAAAAGGTTCCCATATGTGAGTGGAATACCAAAGACTGTAAAAATAAATAATCAAATATTCGAAGAAAAGAGAATATTGTCAAAAAGCAGGAATCCTCAGCTTCTCAGGAGTTAGCAAAAAGATACATACCACACTGTCATCAATCTTGAACCACTCATCACTGTAAGTCTTCACGTAGCAAACATAATGACCAGAAAATTCAGGACTCGAGACATCCAAATGAACTACTACAGCATATAGACTGTATAGAGGGTCTTTATCACTTGAGTGACTCATATAAGGAGTCATGTTCAGAATTTCGGGAAACTTAACAGGTTTTCTTAACTTCGTGAAATTTTCCGCCTGGAAAGAATAGTGAAAAGATAAGCATGCATATCTAAAGCATATTTGCAGATATGAAAAAAGAACACTCCAGATTGGCATCTAGAGAATAACCTGAAATCGCTTAAGCATGATAGTAAGGATGTTTGGCGCTTGAAACACAGTTAACTTCTTCTTAGCTTTCTCATAAGATTTACATCTGCAGCATAATGACAACCAGAAATTAGCAAAATAATGAAATCTAAACATATAATTAAAAGCATATTGCAGGGATAAAAGGTTTTGACATTTTGAGTATATATAACAAAAACCATAAAAATGTTTTAATAAATTAAAAATTAAGAAAACAGTTAGTTGAGGAAATGTGAAAAAAATTTGGAGAACCTGCTGCAATAGTATTTGTTATCTCCCTCTAACATTTCAGAAGCCGTAAATCTTTTAAGTGCTTGTTCCAGAGTCCTGATATCCCCCTCTATCTCTACAGTGAGGTCCATCATCCTTTCATATATCTCTGATTTAAAGTGGCACTTCATGCATCTTATCTGAAATAAAACCAAAAACTTAATATTGCACAAGCAAAGTCAATACAGAAGTTACAGAATATCAATGCTCACTCTCAGCAAAAAGTCAGACCTTAGAATGAAGATAGCCTACAAATGTCATGCCAACCAGAGTGCTTTCATCAGCCACTGGACCTGCAAGTCCAGCCAGCTCAACACAAACCGACTGCATAGAATCTACAGCATACCTGCCATCTTAGCAGTAGGGGCAATAAATACATCCATGATTATGTTAAAACTCCATGTGTAGGAATACATGGAAAAAAGAATGCGATAGATGTCAGAATTTTTCTCACCTCAAAAACTCATGGGCATCTTCTTCTCTTCCATGACCAAGATGAGTAATGTTAGAGAGGATTCGAATGGGGGATAGTGGAGTGTAACCTTCCTTTCCCTTTAGCATAAGATGTTCAAACTCACAAACAAAACACCATTTTTCCTTCCAGCCTGACAGAAAGAAAGCAAAAGAGAGAGTTCTTAAGCACAAAAGTCAAACAACTACAAAAGGATTCAAGTCAAGGTACAATAGAGGATAGATACTTGCATTCTTTAGAATGAAGCCCTTGAAGGAGATACATTGTCAAGGGCCGAGTGTAGGCAAGGCATTGGAGCACAGCATTTGCATAGCAACTGCAAAACATTTAACAAAAAATATTTCATAAGAAGTTGGCTAACACTGGCCAGTGTTAAGTAGTCAAATCAAAACCAAATCACAGAGAACATTATTGCACTTTAAAAGAGCCACAAAGCTCCCCCCCTCCGGTGAAGAGAACTGTTTTTTGGCTTAAAATTATGATGCAATAGTCAATACTACCTCCATGTTTTCAAAACACAACATTTCTATGTATCATGTAAGAACTTTTTATGAAAAATGTTATCATTAAAAAAACACCAAGTAATGTACAATAATGGCCAATCATGCTGTCGGCACTTCTTTCATACTGCAAAGATGTAGCTTATTGCTTTTCAAATCTAGAGTCTTTAAAAAGCATTGTTAATATTCTAGGGGGGCATGAGCAAGGTTGTATATCCAACCCTTGTGGGAGCCCCATTAGAAGCATTTGGATTAGATGTGCTGCAGATACGGAATGATGGAGTATATAAGCCTGATTGTATACAAAGAATGACAAATAACTTTACCGTTACTCAAGCTCAAGCTCTTAACTCTTAAGCACTGTATTGTTCATTTTCACAAAAGAGAAATTTATAAGTGTATTAGTTTGTAGCGTACAGCAGAGAATAACAAATCCCTCTGAGCATTCTGGATAAACAGATAAAACAAAGGGAGTTCTTGAACTCAAACAGCTCCTGTTCCAAGTTCCAACTCCACTCAGGTCACCACTCACCACCAACATCCTTACATCCCTAAAAGGTATTGCCACCACCACAAAGCCCCCAACTTCACCATATACTTCCATGGTAACAAATCACTTGCTACATATGTATAGTAAGTACTATTCATCAACAAAATATGTCTAAATTCACTGTCTATGTAAGACAAACATAGTTAAGTGGGATCTTATTGGATTCAACTCATGATGTGGTTTTCAAATATCATCTTATTATAATTTGTAATCAAACACAATTAAAGAAATTATGATTCAAAGCATTTCATTTTACAGTGTGTCGAGTGGAAATGTTGCACGTAATTTGTTACGGAGAAAGTATATTGATAAAATTAGGCAGTATCAACATCATAAATGCCACAATCTCAACCATCCCTCATCATCTGTCTCACAAACCTGCCTGCTGGTAGTCTTCTTTTGCCATGTCTACAACAACTAAGTTCACTTGTACTTGCAAGAATGATCTCTCTTAGCTCTCACTTTTATTGAAAAATTGTAAATTAGTACCTTTTAATAGGGTAGTTTCCAAATTTTGAATTGAACATGTACAATCAGACCTATGGGTAATTTGTAGGCTGTATGGTGGCAAGTGTTTAGATAGTCTACTGTCTACCAACACATGAATATATATTTATTTCGCTTTAACTGGTGCATTCGGCATCTCTTTTTGACTGGAATAAAGTAGTCAACGGCCTCACCACAGTGATTCTCAGTTAAGACATACCCAAAAATGCGTAGCAAAGGGCATAAGTAGGTAGGTACAACGTGGTCATTCTATTATTCATTGAATAGAGAAGAAGAACACTTTTGTGAGCCAAACAGGCACATTGGGAATCAAGACCCCCTTTTCTCTGACAGGGGCTACAAATCTAAGATATCATAAACTTATTTGCAACTACATCTATATAAGACCAAGTGTGGTTTCCAATGCTGATACGAAGAAGGAAGTTAACAATCAAGATGGATGAAGCCTTAAACATCACCATTCAAGACTTGAAAATAGCACAACTTTTTTGTTTGTGCATGCCAATTTAGGAAAATTATTCAGGAATTACCTGTTTCCACAGTTTGTAAGGCCGAATGGTTTCAATTCAACATCATTAGAGGAGTATAGTTTCAAAAATGCATCATACTGAAATACTGCCTGCAAATTTAAGATTAACCACACGTTAAAGCTTTGGGAATAATACAAGAATTATATTGGGGCCAAGAAGAAAATGAATGTGATAGTAGAGAGACACCTTGTAATTACGATTATCCAATGTTCCGACCAAACTATTATGCGGAGGGGGTTTCTTTTGATGAGAGGTTTTGAAATGATGCACAACTTTTTGAAAAGACGCTTTGAAGCCATTATATGGAATCTGGCTAGAACTACTACTGCTTCTTGATGGCAATAAACTTTTGCTAGAACTTTTACTGGCCAAAGATTTGAAATTCTCATGCTTGATTGAATGTGAATGCTTCTGTCCCTCATCATCCACAAGTGGAACCTCTTTGGGTCTGGAAGAATCGATATTGTCAGGAACATTTCTATCAGAAGAATTGTCTTGTCTAAATCCTGGAGAAAGGTCTGAGTTTGAAAGCCTGGATTTTCTTTTGTCATTTTGTCTTGATTTTTCTCTGTTCAAATTTTTCACATTAAATGCCGAGCCAGGTTTTGAATTTATGTCAGATGTATTAGTCTTATCTTCTCTTAGGCCCCTTGAAGATTTGACGTCAGGGAATTGCATCCCATTTTCACTATATAGACTTCGTCCATTATCAATGTCCAAAGAGTCGTTGGTCACAGTAGATAGACGAGGTACAGGGGAATCCGAAATTTCGCCATTCAGCTTACTATTTTTGTTTTTCTCATCCATCCTTGGAAAATCATCAGCAGGGATGCAATTTTTTTCACGTTGCTGCATAGTTTCTGCATTGTCATTTAAATAATCTCTCTCGAATGCATTGGACACTTGAGGATTGCATTCAAACTTGTGACCTTGTCTCCAATGAATTATTTGGCACTTGCTAGAACTGCAATGACACAAGTAACAAAATGAAAACCAGAAGGTAGACATAGACCACCAAAACAGTCCAGTACTCTTCTCGATCTCTTTCATCATGCCCCCTCACCCCCGCCAGCCACCCCACACCCCAATAACAACAATCCATCACCACAATGACACCCCCCCCCCCCAACACACACACACACACACACACACACACACACACAAAAACTATGGGGCGCAAGAGCCTTTAAAGGGGCGTGGAGCAAAACGACATGGGGCCAAAGTCCAAAGCATAGTGCAAAACAAGGGCTCGTATTGTACCCACCGCATCGTAAAGATTTTTGAATTCTCGCACCTTTAGGGTGTAATAAGCCGCGTTTTAGGCAAGTGCAAGAGATATATCATTGTTTCGCTCCGCATCATCCCCATCACCTCATTACCTCATCACCGTATCCCTTACCACAATCGCGACCATTACCGTATTTTTGCGCTATGGTCCAAATGCAAAACACAATAGAGAAAGGGAAGATCAAGACTAACCCTATCAACAACATTTCATTATCCCAATTACTAAATATGTAGGTTTCTAGTTGCCACAGGAACATACTCCTAGACCCAAAATTAGTTGGAAGATGTATGTACAAATACAACAAAGAGAAGGGCAGCATATTGATGCCAAACTAAATCAACTCAAAAAAGTAGTACCTTGATTGAGTCTTTATTTCCTAATATATTTGCAACATTACACTAAGCCAAAATATTTGCATGGTTTCCATTTGAGGATATACATAAGATATAAATGACACCCAATTGTTTAACAGCAAAGTCAACGCACTAAAACTCTAAAAGCATCTCCTGTAATGATCCACAAAAGCCATCATCAGTGCTTACAGATGTTCCACGTGAATTTGAACTTCATCAAAGTTATCTTTGCTCTACCTAGACCTCTCCTAAAATCCCCACTATCGCAATTTGTTATGTTAAATGTATTGCAATGCATCTCTTGGTTAATGATGCATATACAAAGGCATCGTATTATCCTCACATACATTTCTCAAAATTTGCAACTCCAACCTTAATTAATATATGTTCATTCTTGACTCCTTTCCTTAAAGTCAGTGGTGAAGCCAGGATTCTAAATTAAGGGGGGCCGAATAGTCGAAGTACAAGAAATTATTTACCAGTGTCGATTATTAGGTTTAGACTATTTGGGGTAGCCGACCGCCTAAGGCCCCGAGAAACAAGAGGCCTCAAATATTGAATGACGTTATTCAGACCCGGTTCTGAGCAACACTTTCTAATTAATTTATTTTTAGAATTTTTATATATATTTAAAATAATATAGTGTTACAATATATTTTGTCTTGAATTATTTTTCTTGAATTGGAAAAATTTTAGCTTATAAGGTAATAAAGGGTAACATTTAAAAAATCGTAAAAATAAATATAGCGTCTAAATTTTTTTTCTCAGTCCCTATTATTTTCTATATAAAAATAGTTAAATTATAAAAATTTTAAAATTATAAAGACTTAAATGAACTTTGATCATAGTAAAATTATATTAAACAAATAGAGTTGGATAATCCGTATTGTTATCCATTTGAAAAACCAAGAGTTTTTGAGTTCATCATTCGCTTATTAATTCTCCAAAATATACTATTAAATTAAAATAGCAAAAATATAGATACACACTAAAAACGATGGATAAAAAATTATGAAAGATATAGTGTAGTGACATAATAATATAAATTTTTTAGTTTGCTAAAAAAAATAGGTCAAAATAGGATTTGATCCTTTAACCTTATGTTACAAATGTGTTACTCTAACCATTGAGCTATAGTAACTTTTGTTATATTTTTACACTCTTTAAATTATAAATTATATATTAGTAAGGGGGGCCAAAGCCAAAAATACAAAGGATTGCATTTTGGCAAGGGGGGCCGGGCCTCCCTTAGCCCCTCCATGTAGCTTCGCCCCTGCTTAAAGTGTTCCCACACATCATTCTCAGTATATGCAACAAGACTCATCTTAACAGTATGATATTTTCCAAATTCCCATCATAGCTACTGGTCCAAACCTTGAACTTAAGGATACACTACATTCACACAATATTCTAATTATTGCTTTCTATTTGAGCCACCCAAACTTGACCATGCATTACAAGTCACAAATTAACCAACATTTTTATCCCTCGAAATTCAACCAAAAATACAATAACTTACTTAAGGTGTAGGGGTAGCCTTCGATCAAAAGTCACAACGTCCTACTTTAGCTTCGCTCAAGTATTAAATTGTCAATTCTGAACTTCTGTACCAAAATTGAATTCCTCTCTTGATACTTTAATTTCTACCAAACTCGAATTTTATTGTACACCAGAAATTACACAAAAATATTGATTCCCTTCAACATAGATTAAGAAATCTTTCATTATACTATCTCACAAGAAATCCTTCGCAAAATGTCTAACCTCATATTCACAATATTTGCTCATCAATGGACCACTAAAGTTGTGTATACTAGATGCATCCAATGAATCTCAATTCTCACGATCATTTCCAAGCCAAGTAGAAAATGTCATTATGATCTATTGTTCTTTTGATCTGGAAGATAATAACAATTTAGGTTTGACTAATATAATATTGGGATAGCAGTCAGCCTATGGGTTCATAAATATTATTAGGGAGAATTCAACTAAAGTGATCAAAACTTATGTACACCTTCACAAAGGCAATGACTATGAGAATCATAGTGCAAAAACAAAACAGCATCGCATTGCATATTTTTTGTATTGTATAGGTGTAAAAAATCATGTTTTTAGGCCCTATCAAGGGATCCCTACTTTCGGTCGTATTTAAGCATCATGATAATTCCATAGCTTTTCCATTACCACAATCGTCACTACTAGCGCATTTTTGCACTACGGTGGGAACGCCATTACAATGTGTGTATCATAAAACCTAATTTCTAAATTGCTCAAAATGACAAGACCCAACAAGAGAACACATAAAACGATTAAAGGTAATGATAATGGATAACAAACCATTGAATAAGGGAATGAGTAAGATAATCTTGAGCTTAAAAAATAAGGATGCTTTAAATTTTAAATTGATTGATATTTACCCTAATATCACATGGTTGACAAATTGCAATACCAAAATTGGTAGTCGAAGTTAAACACACCAAATTCATAATGTGGGTCAGCTAACACTTTCAAAACTCAAAACCAAAAAGGCAAAAACCCATGCCTTATTTGCTGCTAAAGCCTAAGAAAGCTTAAAAAGAATCTCCCATTTTCATTTGACTAGTTTAATACCCTAGACTTCACTAAAGGAGACCACAATCTGAAATTTACATAAGATGACACCTTATGGCTACCTAAATTACATAAGATGACCCCTTATGGCTACCTAAACACACAGTACTCGCTCACATGAGGCAAACTATCACCAATCTAGTGCAGTTAAGCATATTTAGTTTCTCATAACATAATTGCTCAACTTTATCATTGCCTATCAAATCACAAGCTCAATATATTATCCCTCCAGGAGTCACAAACTTAAGAGTATCGTCTTCTATATGTTTTATCATTTGGAAGAAATTTAGTCATGTTAGATCTCTCATCTTCAAGCGTCAGAGCACCAAATTGTCAATTTGATTTTCACAATACTAGGAACAGTAGACCACCCATCACTTCGTTCAAATTCAGCCATCAAGAACACTGAGGCATACCACACTATTCAAATGACCAGTGCCACGCCTGCACTATAAACTAGAAAAGGGGATACCTCATATTTTAAAGAACAAACAATTATGACCAGTGCCACACTATTCATATTTCAAAGAACAAACAATTTCAAGGAATATTTAAGATTAACTCCTTACAACCAAAATTACACCTTAACTTCTACACCACATAAGCTCCACATCACACCTGGCTACGATAAACTTATGAACGAAAATGTTTTACCAATTAATAAATTCACACCTTCTAAGTCTCCAATAAAATAGATCGCCTTTTCTTTTCCCTCGTTCATTTTAAATCACACTATATAAGATTTTTCTACTCACTTTGGAACTTCAAAGCATACCTCCATATCTTCTTGTCCAATAAACGCTTTACTTTATAAATTACCAGAAAAATCCAAGTTCAAAACATAAATTGATTTGTCTAATGCTTAATTGATAACAATAGTCATGAACAGTGAAAACACTAAAATTTTCCGCAATTTACGGGAAAAAATACTAATCAAAAATAGGCGAAACCAACGAACTAAAACAATCAAAAATTGAAAATTAAAAATTAAAAATTTACCAATAACGAACAGCTTTGCAACGGGAACACCTCGTAGAAGTGAGATTCGAACAAACAGCACACTCATAATAACGTGTTTTCAACGCAAAATTAGAATCATCATAGCTATTATTACTACTTAATTCTCCCTGAAACGCATTGAAATTCGCCATTGTAGCTTCTGGAGAAACCAAAACGTCGACATTCTTCTTCTCCTCTTCATTTTTCAATGTCCACCGAAAAATAACCGTAAAAATTAACAGCGCCGCCGCAAAAAATACCGGAATCTGCAGCATTTACCCCGCGCCAAGGAGCAACCTTATGAGAAACCCTAGAATCTTACTCTCACACATAAAGCGGTCGATGTTTACGGATCAGTGACGCGGAGTGATACCAACCGTTGATTGTATTGACAGCGGCGACGGCGACGGCGATGTAATACGGGGGAAATCGGATGGAAATTTGGAAATGTATTAGGTTTAACCATCTGATGAGGAGTAAGTTTGGATGTGCAAAGAGGAAATGAGGAATGAACATGAAGAGGAAATTAGTTAAATTAGGTAAAGTAATTACTACTTTTAATTTAACCTAATTTTTAAGCTGAAGATGTTTTTTTCGATTTGGGGAAAAAAGGGGGATTTCTTTAGTCGTGGTTAGAGAAGAAAAAATTGGGGGTTGAGACATGAGGATGGTAGATAAGATTACTTAAAAGTCTATTATAGACTTAGTTTATATTATTTTAGTGTAAAATAATTTAAAATTAATAAATATTTTTTAATAGTTAAATTTGATTTTATTTGTTAAGTAAAAATATTAATTATTTTAAAATCTTTAAAATTAATATTGAAACAGAGTGAATTAAGTTCATACAATACTTTCTGTAAGAGTATCATATGGTACTGTTATTAGAACACTAACGAAAAAGTTGGAAGATTGGATTGGTTGATTATTTAAAGTTTCATAATTTAATTAAATAGCTTGGGTATGACAAAAGCCCTACCAAACCAACCAAACTAATTGAGTGATTTTTTGTTATGGAAAAAAATTTTAAGAAACTACCTACAAAAAAGTTCACTTTTATGAAAAACTATTAGAAATAATTTTTTTGTCAAAAACTACCTAAAAAGTTTAATTTTTTTTGTCAAAGAGTACCTTATAACAGAACTTTTTATTTTTTCGTTAGTATTCCAAATTTAACAAAAAATAAACAAGAAATTAGAATGCATCACGTGACAGTGTCATCTTTCTTCCCAAAAGACGTTTACCCCAAAGTAATAATACTGAACTATGAAATAAGGTTAGGGTCAAGCTTCCCCAAATGCAGCATTATCTTCCTCCAAACGCACAACAATAAGTAGGGATGGGCAAGGGTCTAAGACCCTATTCGGACCCTGTTGGACCTTACCCTTATTTAAGGGTAAGGGTCTATTTTTTTGGACCCTAAGGGTCCGGGTCTAAAAGATATTATAAGGGTCCGGGTCCGGGTAGACCCGGATTGGACCCTTGGACCCTTTTAAATTTTATTTTTTTTATTTTTAGTTTTTTTTTATATTGGAGAGTATTTAAGGTCTTATAACTTCATATTTTACTGTAATCATCTTTTGATCAATCAAGGAGACGAAGTATAAAACACTCCAACGAGTTTTTTTGGGGTTTCGATGAGAGAGAAACCATTGTAGCGCCTATTGCGCTTCTCACCATTGGAGTTTTCTACGATTTGATTTGGAGTTTTCTACAATTTGATTTAATTGTTTTCTTTGATGGGCTTCTACTTTTTGATGGGTTATTATATAATTTGTTAAAAAGAATTGTTTGTTTCATTGTAATTCGGCTCGTAAATGGAGAATCTATTTGTTGAGATCATGTTCATGAAATACTATCTCTTTGTTTTTTTATTACTATGGGAAGTGAAGTCACAAGAAGCTTGTGCAGATTTGGGATTGGAAGGCAACGAAATAAGAGTAGCTAATACAAAACCTCCATTAGAGTTGTATTCTTCCAAATGGATTTGCGGCCTTCTTCTGTTTATCACTCCCTCCGTTTCCTAATGTTTTTCCTAATGATCTATGGATTTTAGGAACCTAGACCCTAAGAGTCTAAAAAGGGTTCAGATTAGGGTCCATATTAGGGTCTATTTTTTAGACCCTTTAATCTCACTCAAGAAAATAAACTTTTTAGGGTATGGTTTTAGACCCTTAGGGTCTGGATCAAGGTCCAATTTTTTAGACCCTTAATATCAGGGTCCGGGTTTGGACCCTATCCTAAAATTAGGGTCCGAATCCGGGTAGGGTCCAGACCCGACCCATACCCTTAAATGCCCATCTCTAACAATAAGTCTGCCATCTTTCATTATTGCTATTTTCTCCATTGATACAAATGAGGTTAGGAGATGACCAATTTAAAGCATAGATGAAGAAGGAGAAATTTCAAATCTCCAACACGTCATTTTAATGGAGAAGAAAACAGAAGATTAAGGAGTGTAATTTTTGAAATTAGGGTTCAATTGAGTTGAATGAAGAAGCTGGCAAGCTGCTGCTTCAGATGTTGTCTTTCAAAATTAGGCATGTGACTTGCACATGACAGAAAAATGAAAAAATGGACGGTTCCATTACAAGGTACTCTTTGCAAAAAAAAAAAACAAAAAAAAAATTATAGTTGATTTTTGACAAAAAAAATTGTTCGAAGTAGTTTTTCACAAAAGTTAATTTTTTTGGTAGTTTCTAAAAATTTTCCTATGAAAATTGTGGTCAAATTATTTCAATTTTGAGTTAAACTATCACAATTGTGTCTAGCATTTGCAATTTTTTTTATAATGTGTCCTACTTATGTATGATATAAGGACCTATTGTATGTTAGGTAGTTAAACTATCAAAAAAGTGGTCAAATTATTTCAATTTTTTTACAATTTTTAGTGTTTGTCAGATGAATTATATATTTCCACTCAATTTTACTTTTGTTAGAGAGTTCAGTATTCCTTTGATTTTTACGGCTTAACATAGCATATAAAAAGTGATAATGAACTTTATTGAATCACGAAAAGCATCTTTATTACTTGCAGAAGATAAATCGAGAATATAAGAAAAAGGCTAAAAAGACTTATACATGCAGAGGACTTGAGAAAAAACCCGATGCTTATTCACTTTTTAATCACAACTTTTGATCCAAAAGTCAAAAATTTGTAAGACTAATTAATGGAGTTGGAAGCCATAGACTACAAGTTGCTTCCAAAAATCTACCCACATGTGAGTTGTCCCACATCGGAGAAAGAAAAGAGTATGCATCACTTTATATACTCAAGGAGTAACTCCTACCATTACCAATTGGTTTTAGGTCCCACATATGAGTGGACTACTTCTTCTCCTCCTTGTTTCGGTTGTCCAGGCCCATTTTCTAAATTCTATCATTGAGCCAGCTCAAAACTTGAGACGTCTATTGTACAGACGGTCTCAAGTAAGAATTTGTGTTTATTATTACTTTTAATATAAATTAGATGAAAATCTTAGATTGAGTTTGTTGTACGATTTCATTTTTAACAAAATGATAGATTAAGAAATGTTAAATTATTAAAATAAACCTAAATGTTTTTTAATTAATTAATTTAATTAAGGTGAATAGGTGATGATATACAATTCTTAGGTTGTCTATAAGAACTATTAAGAAGCTAAATGTAAAATTATCTTAAAATCGTAAAATAACTCTATTTTGGAAATTAATTTAATGCTTATTTACAACATTAAGAATTGTATATATTAATTCAATTGGTTAAAGTCAAAATCTACCATGTGTTTAAATACACATTTCACACACATATATGTAAGGATAAAGATACTTACAGCTCTAGTGTTGTACATAAAATTAACAAATGCTATTTATTATCAATGATTTTCATTTTTCAAGAGAATTTGGTATAAAAATTGGGGATAGTTATTTTTTTGTAGCTATTTAAAATTTTCAAGAAAAATAAATGAAAAATAATAAAATGTAATGAATAATCTAATGTTTTTAAAGCAAAAACAATATCAAAAAAGATGCAAGACTCTTTTTTATATATAGACTTTAGGCTATATTGTATATATTATTTTCTTGGGTAATGATATTTACAGTCCTTAGGACTGTACATTAAATTTTACAAATTCTCTTTAAAGTCAATAATTTTAACTTTTTAAGAAAATCTGATTCAGAATTTGAAAAACAATTAATATTTTATATATTATTTTAACTTTCCATGAAATAATAAATGGTAAACTAATAAATTATAATTGTTCCTGTCTGATTATGAGAACAATCAAATATTTAATTAATCATCCGATTATAGGTTAATCAGAATGATTAAGCTGGAGAAGGCCTTTAACTTAATGCTTTGCCAGTTATGCTGCCAGATCTTTGTGAGTGAAGATGCCTTAGATCCTACAAAACACCCCAAATGTCAGAAAGGTCCGGGAGCTGTTCCCGGAAACCTTCTCCGATGCTCAAGTCAGTTTCGGGTTCGATAAGAGTATTGCCTACCAAGTCCTTCAAGATGCACTATGGCAATCAGGTGGATTATTGCGCAGGGCTTCTTTAGACGTGAGGTCTTTGATAATAAATAATGACAATAAACGCTGTAATAAATGTAAAGAGAGAGAGAGTTCTTAGTTCTTTTTTCTCTAGAATCTCCGTTACCTCATTTATGATGTTGAGCTCGGTATTTGTAGTCAATCATTTGCGGAAAAGAAGCTTCTTCCTCTAATCCTATCGAATAGCTTTTCACACACGCTATATCTTTTTACACTTTTCTAATTCTTACACGTTTCATTATCCAACAGTGGAATGAAATACATTATTTGTCTTTTCTAGTCTAACTACTCCTAGTTAGGTCCATTCAGCAGTCGACATTTGTTCTAACCCACGTGGGGTCCTTGTACCAAGAACCCTGAAACAGCTTCTAAGGAGTATTCCAACTGCTGACTCGGGTCTTCCCAGATTCGGGTCTGAAGGCTCTTGAGCTGCCAGATTTGATGGAGCCTCCCTCCTAAAGCCAGGATTAGCCTTAATGAACTTAGGTTCACATTTCTACCTATACAACTTGCCCCCCAGACCCATAAATTCTCTTTGAGAATTATATGGGTCTGTTTCCGGGTCGCGTCTTCCTTCTGAAATATGTTGCTTCCTTGTCTCGACCCCTTCCTGTTTTGGCCATGGGAGCTCCTTCCCAAGATTTTCAAGGACGCTTCACAAATATTTTGCATTTTTTCTTTGTCCTTGATTCCAACCTGTTGTCGCCTGGCTTCTACAGTCAACTCATAGCCCTCGTACATTATCTTTGATATTCTGGCACCTGGGCTATGCATAATATCTTTTAAGCATTCTGATGTTCCATTTATGTCTAAAATGACTACCATCTGCAGTTCTTAGCTTGTAGGTGTCGTTGTCGCAGTCTTCAGAGATAATGTAGGGGCCTTCCCATTTTTCGGACAACTTCCCATGCTCGTGCTTTTGGGTTGCCTGTGCATTTCTGAGAACTAAGTCTCCCACTTGGAAGGATCTGTGTTTCACCTTCCTGTTGTAGAATCTGGCGATTCGGTTTTGGTATGCCGCCATTTTTAGGGCTGCATTTTCTCTTACTTCCTCGACCAGTTCCAGATCTAGCAGCCTTGATTCTCGGTTTTCTTCTGGGTCTAGGTGCTTTGTTCTCATAGTTGGCACACCAATCTCGACCGGCAGGAGGGCCTCTGACCCATATACAAGCCTGAAAGGGGTTTGGCCAATTGCCTCCTTCACCGTCGTTCTTAGTGACCAAAGAACATCATAGATTTCCTCAATCCACTGGGCCTTTGCGTCCTCTTTTTCTGGAGCCCGTGCAAAATTTGTTTGTTTGCGGCTTCAGCTTGCCCGTTGCATTGAGGGTTGCAGACTGACGAGTAGGCTACAACAATTTTGAATTCTTCCAGGTATCTTCTCAGAGCTGCACAATCGAATTGGGTTTCGTTGTCTACGGTCAAGATTCTTGGTAACCCGAATCTGGTGATGATGTTTTGCCAGATGAATTTTTCCACTTTTCTAGAAGTGATTGTTGCCAGGGATTCTGCCTCTATCCATTTTGTGAAATCTATAGCGACAACCAGGAACTTTTTGCCTCTGGCTGCTACCTTGAATGGTCCTAACAGGTCCATCCCCCATTGAGCGAAGGGGACTGGATTATGTATGTATTTTAGCTCAAAGGCGGGTTGTATGATGTTAGGGGCGAACTTCTGGCACCTTTCGCATTTCTGGACCAGGTTCTTAGCGTCCTCCGCTGTAGTGGGCCAATAGTACCCGATTCTGAGAGCTTTGTGCGCCAAGGCCCTTGCTCCTAGATGATGTCTGCAGCAACCAAAGTGTACCTCTTTCAGTATGTAATCAGCTTCTGATGGGGTTACGCATTTCAACAACGGCCCGTTTTTTGCGATTTTGTACAATTCCCCATCTATCAAACAGAATTGAAGTGATTTCATTTTCAGCTTCCTGGCCGGAATCGGGTCATCTGGCAGCTCTCCTTCTTTTTTGTACTGGATGATGTTTTTCATCCAATCTGAGAGGTCTTTATTTTCCAAATTGAAGACTGACGTGGCGTCTTCATGAATCGAGCTGACCGGTTTGACTTCCACCAGGACAGATCTTTTCAAGTTTTGCATGCTGGAACTTCCCAATTCGGAAAGTGCATCAGCCTGTTCGTTTTGTGATCTGGGAAGTCTCTCAACCTGAACCGCTTCGAACCAAGAGATCAATTCTTGAACCTTCTTTAAATATTTCTGCATGTTTGCATCTCTTGCCTCGTATTCTCCTTTGATCTGGTTGACCACTAGCTGGGAGTCCGTTTTCAAACTGACTCGCCTTGCCTCCAGGGTTTTGCACAACTGTAGTCCGGCAATGACAGCCTCATACTCTGCCTCGTTATTTGTTGCTTTAAATTGGAATTTTAAAGCATATTCAATGATCTTTCCTTCTGGGGGGATCAGTACTAGGCCGGCTCCCGCGCCGATGAGCCTGGACGACCCGTCAGTCAGGAGCTGCCAGGTTGGTTCTTCGCTTTCATCTTTGGTGACCCATTCCGCAAATATGTCTGCCAGCGCCTGCCCCTTTATCGCTCTTCTAGGTTCGAACTGTACTCCCAGACCGTTAAGTTCTACAGCCCATTTAGCCAATCTTCCCGATCTTTCAATTTTCGCCAGGCTTTTTCCTAGAGGCAGGTCCGTTAAGACTACTACTTTGTGGGCGTCAAAGTATGGTCTCAGCTTTCTGGCAGTCGTGACGACTGCAAAGACCGCTTTTTCAATCATGGAGTATCTGGTTTCAGCATCCAGTAACATTTTACTGACAAAGTAAATTGGGTACTGGACTTTGTTTTCTTCTCTGATCAACACAGCACTGACTGTTCGCTGAGTTGAAGATATGTACAGGTACAGATCTTCTCCGGTGACTGGTCTTGCCAGGGTTGGCAGGCTGTGTAGATGCTCTTTCAGTTCTTTGAATGCCTTGCTTTGTTCTTCCCCCCATTCAAAACTTTTATTTCCTCTTAACACTGTGGAGAATGGCATGACTCTCTCCGCGACTTTTGAAATGAATCTAGAAAGTGCGGCCATTCTCCCTGTTAATTGCATGATCTCGTGTCTGTTCGTAGGCTCTGCTAGGTCGATGACTGCCTGAATCTTTTCGGGGTTGGCGTCAATCCCTCTTTCGCTGACTAAGTAGCCCAGAAATTTTCCATACTTAATCCCGAATACACATTTTTTGGGATTGAGCTTCATTCTGTATTTTCTCATGTTATCAAAAGTTTCCTCTAGATCGTTTACCATTCCACTTTTTGTTTTGCTTTTCACAATGGAATCGTCTACATAAACCTCTAAGTTCCTTCCTCTCTGATTTTTAAAAATTTTATCCATCACTCTTTGGTAGGTTGCCCCCGCATTCATTAAAACAAATGGCATC
>CM033452.1:7555981-7635981 GCA_019425755.1 Amaranthus cruentus
GAGGGGAACACGTATAGTTTGTTCGCATCTTTCAGGAATAAACCCTCCACCCGGACCCTGCCTTGTGCGGGATACTTGGAGTATCCTTTACCTTTTACCTTATTTTATTTATTTATTATCTATTTTATTATTTATATGTTTTTGAATATTGAGGCTTTATCTGAGGATTCATTTGTGCATCTTTTTTGAGCCGAGAGACTCTTTGACCGCACTCTTCTTTTGGGTATAAGTTGCCACCATCCTTTTCCTCCTTAGACCCTAATCATAGTTTTGATCTATGAGCGAAATATACTTGGTATGGTGATGATCATTTATAAGTTTTGGATAATTATAGTTGCATCATGTTCATCTGCATGTAAATCATGAAGTTGTTGAATTCAAATCAGCATTCCCTATATACGACCTAATTCACACCAAGACTAATTTTAGATAACTGATAATTATCGTTAATACAGGTTTATACGACTAGACCGACATAAAAGTTTTAAGGACGTTACCGAGAAACACTACAATAAATTTAGCTTTTTGCGACATTATTTAGTGGCATTAATAAAATGTCACTGATTCATATTTTTAGTATAATAATTATTGGTTTTTATTTTAAGTTCCATCATAAAGTGATTTAGCGACACTTAATTTGGTCTTTAGTGGCATATGTAATTGTCACTATAGTCTATAGTGGCATTTGTGAGAAATGTCACTAGATCCTATGTCGCTAAAAGCTTTAGTGTGACTTTTTAATATGCTGTTAAAGGGTCTAATAAATGTCACCAAATCCTTTATATACACTATAAGAAATTTGAAATAGCAACATTTAAATTAAATGTCGCTAAATATATGCCACTAAAAGCAAATTATGTTCCAGTGAAACAAAAGTTAATTTTGTCGGTAAGCTCTATGTTTATTCATCTCTTTTTTGTATTTTCCTGATCTGATAATACGTAGAATACTAATTCTAAAGCTGAAAGTGATTTTAATGTCAAATAAGAATACGATCATAATTTCTCGTGTGAAAATTCATTTAATTTTTGTGCTATTAATGTTTCTATGTAATTTCCATTCACAAAAATTAGATTGTAGTTTTAAAGTAAGATCATTTCAAGTTCAACTTTGTATCTTTTGTCTTTTAATTGTCTCAAGCAATCAAACTAGGTATTTTATCGAGCTTTTGATTGTACACAATGAAGTTTTGGATGGATAGCCATGTTGCATCTCCTCAATGAATAGTTTTAGCGTCTAAAACAAAAACAGTTCGTCTTGTATGAGATCACCTCACCGTGAGACGAGTCAATATAATAGCTCATTTCATCAATTTATTATTTTAAATTTATAAGTAATCGTTTTAAAATTATAAGTAATCATTGTAAGTGATCATTTTAAGACAAAAAATATATATTGGGTCAGCCCAATAGAAATGGTCTCACCGTTAGACCGCCCTCTCCTTATGGGTATGAGACGCCGTCGACCTTCTTTCCCCAGACCCAGACCATAGATTTATCCATGTGCGGGAACACTGGGTATGATGATGATGATGAATTTATAATTACTTAAAATTAAATTTAACTTGAATAATCGTATGTTTTTAAATCTTCATTGAGAAAAATATACAGCCTAAAAACCCTACACTTCCTTTGAGAAAACACATCAATATGAAAATTATATTTACCTTTTAAGATGTGTTGTGTAAATTCACTCTACGTGGGCATAAGCCATGAGTCACAAAAATACAAGCAAAATGCTAAAAATATTCACAAGAAAAATCAACTTAAAACTCAAACTAGCAAGCATAATTTGTTAAAATCATTTAAGCCATGAGTCACAAAAATACAAGCAAAAAGCTACAAATATTCACAACAAAATTCAATGTAAAATCTCAAACCAACAAGGCACAAGCATAATTTGTAAAAAATTTTAAGCCATGAGTCACAAAAATACAAGCAAAAAGCTAAAAATATTCACCACAAAATTCAATCTAAAACTCAAACCAACAAGCATAATTTGTAAAATCATTTAAGCCATGAGTCCCAAAAATACAAGCAAAAAGCTACAAATATAAACAACAAAATTCAAATAAAACTCAAACCATCAAGCATAATTTGTATAATCATTTAGGGTGTTTGGCACAAGGAAATGCGACTTGTGAGATTTTACAATGAGACTTTGGAAATAAAAAAAGTTTTATCTCTTATTTGGCTTGTTAGGGACTTGGAAGAAAAAGATGAAAATGAAAGTCTCAACTAAAATACTTACCCTCTTTCACAACATTTTTCTTGGGGACTTTTTGCTTTTTTAGTTTCATTCCCTATTCTCATTTCCTTTATACTAACAAGGACTTAGATATTTTTGAGACAAAGTCTCATTTCCTTCCTTAAACTCTACATGCGAAACACCCCCTTAGAAATTCAGTATGTACTCCCCTCTGTGCCCTTCATTTTTTTAAATAATGAAGTGAGAGGGGATGGATTAGGATCCATGGATCCAAATTTTCAGGATCTAGATACGAATCCACATATCAGTATCGGTTCCGGGTCCAAATCGAATTCAAATAGTTGTGTATTTGATTGAATTTTGCTTCATATTACGATATTCACGAATCAATATCGATTCCAGACCAAATCAAATCAGTGTTGATTCCTGGTCCAAATTGAATCTAGCTTGACGATCCATTGTCATCTCTAGGTTGGATAAGATTTGATCCCGGAACTTTGTTTAGGGAAGATGACACTTATATCAACTGAAATAAAATTTAATTCTACATGCTTTTACTTTATTTATTCACAAATTCTTGTGAGATACTGTCTCTTTGAAAGATCATCTCTAATTGAGTCGGTCCATTATATAGTTGTTTAATATTGTAAGTAGACATGATATAAGTAGAGATTTATGATATTGAAAGTAGGCATTAGGGAATAGGGATACGGTAATCAAGCATTAAGAATAATGTAAGTAAACATTAAAAACTGTAATGAATTGGACTTAAAATAGTCTCAATAGACTAGCTATTATTTATTACTTAATAATTAAATTTTTTATAAAAATAACTTTTTCTTTACTCTATTTTATAGGGGGTGTAGAGGGTTTACTACTATTAAAAGATTCCCTTGACAAGAAAGTCGCTTTGGCCGAGTGGTTAAGGCGTGTGCCTGCTAAGTACATGGGGTTTCCCCGCGAGAGTTCGAATCTCTCAGGCGACGTAATATTTTTTTAAAAAAATAGTCAAACTTTAAAAACTATCTGGTCCAACTGTCCACGTCAGGTGCGAAAGACGGAGCATTATAAAAAGAAAAAAATTAGGCTAGTCTCTTGATAGACCATTTCTTAGAGTGACATATTTCAAGCTCCAACTCATTAAAGATTAATACCCACTTACCGTATTCTTAATGTCTACTTATATTATCCTTAATGTTTACTTACCGTATTCTTAATGCCTACTTATATTATCCTTAATGTTTACTTACCGTATACTTAATGTCTATTTTTCATATCTTAAATGTCTATTTACATTATTTTTAATTACTACTTACATTATTTTTAATGTCTATTTATAATAATTTGAAAAAGTATATAATAAATCGACTCAATTAAAAATGATCTCTTAAAAAAATTGTGTTTCACAACTAAAAAAAAATAAGCCACAAATGAAAACCCTTCCTTACCTGAATCCGACCTGGCTGTATCTTCCTTAATTTAAACCTTCACCACTGAAAACCTTCATAATGGACCATCACTTTATTAAAATAAAAAAATAAAAAAATAAAAAAAGCAAAACCCATTTTAATGAACCATCATTTTATCAAACAAAAAGCAAAACCCACTATTAATGTACATCATTTTATCAACAAGAAAAAAAAACAAAACCCTATCATTAATGGAACCATCCATTTCTAGTGGATCCATAAATTTCCCAGTTGCCACCCATATAAGATATATTTGGTGTTGTTCCATATTCCTATTCATATTCTTATTTGAGAAATTCTTATATGAGACCGTCTCACCGTGAGACACGTTTATATAAAAGATTTATTAATAAACAACTGGTCTTGGACGAGACAACCTCATAATGAGACCGTCAATTTGGGTCGGCCTAATTCATGCATGTAACAACGTGGGCATTTTTTTTTTCATTTTCTGGGCATTTTTCAATTTTAATCTTAAAGGCAAAATTGATACATTTAAGGTCAAAATTGATAAATGCTAAAAGAATTGAAATGTTATTACACGCACAAATTGGGCTGACCCAAATTGATGGTCTCATAATGAGACCGTCTCGTCCAAATTTTTGTGATTAATAAAAGCAAACATAATAAAAAAGGAAAATTTAACGTAGTAACCCTAAGGTTTGGCGTTTTCCACATGGTAACCAAAACTTTTTAAAATCAATGCGGTAACCCTTAGGTTTACTAAATTGTTCCAACTATGATCTTTTTCCACATAAAACATTAGCAAACGTTAATTTCGAAGCTTTAAAGTTGTTATACGCCTGTTTATGCGACTCATATTTTCAAATGTCATCAATATCAATATTTTCCCCCAAAACATTAACCCTAACTCTACCCACTTTGGATTTGGGGGAAAAAATATGATTTGGATGAAAGATTGTAGAGTTAGGGTCTATATTTTGGGGGATAAGGTTAAAACTGATGACATTTGAAATGGTAAGTCGCATAAATAGACGTACAACAACCTTAAAGCTTCGAAATTAAGGTTTGCTAACTTTTTATGTGCAAAAAGGTCATGGTGAAACAATTTGATAAACCTCATGGTTATCGCGTGAATTTTCTAAGAGTTTTGATTACTACGTGGAAAACTCAAAACCTCAAGATTACCACGTGAAATTTTCCTAAAAAAAAAACATTGAATTCACACTTATATAAGAAGCAATTTTTTAAAAATAATTTGTGGTGCTGAATTGATCGAACTATTCGCCTTAACCAATCACTTTCTTTCTCTTTCATCATAATTATCCTTTTCGTTAAAGTTATTTATATTTGTTATGTTGGGTCGTTTTATTTATTACACCTTAAAAAATTCTAATTTTTTCACAAATTTTAGGCATAATTAACATTGTTCATCTAACCCAATCACTTACTTTCCCTTTTATTTTACTCAATATACTTAAGTACTCAACTAGACTTATTCATCAGATTTTTCATATTATATTGGACTATATTAACTTTTAAGTCATACTCCCTCCGTTCTTTAATGTTCTTTCTGCTTGAAATATTTCAACTTAAGGAGAGGGAAACTTGATTAATGGTTTTGAGACATATTTAGAAATAAAAAATATCGATGTGAGATAATGTTAGATTTGTCTTAATATATACTTTTTATTATGCATTTTTTATAATGCATATTTAGAGATATTGAGGCTCAAAATTTGCTTTAAAAACTGTGTAAGAAGCAAACGAGAAGAACAAAAAAAATAGTGGAGTAATACTTTTGCGTAATATTGCTTTTATTAGCCTTACTAGTACATTTATTTTTTTACGCTTATTGTGACAATATTTTAACTCTTAATAAAAATATTACTAACTATGCATGATTAAAAATTATAAAAATTAATATTAATATTGCATTGAAACAAATCAAACAATAACTAATAAACAAATTAAAAATGTGAATAAATATTGTTTAAAAAATAAATGAAACTAGTAGGGAAAAAAAGGGAAATATTGACTAAATAAATAGAATTAAGGAAAAAAATAATTTATTATAATCCAAAATTATTGAAAAAAAAATATTCAAATACCCAATTTCGATCAAATTAAGTTCCATTTGATTTGCGATCAGATTAAAATTTGACAGGTCTATAATCTGAACCTTTCTTCACTCTTTGTTGTATTAGTTACCTTGAAGTGGTCATCCTCAGGCATAAAGTAAAATTTCAAGGAAAATTTAATTTTAAAAATTCAACCTTTTGCTTGTTCTCTCTTAAAAATTCCACTTTTTGGTTATTTTTTAAAAATCCGACCTTTTGCCTCCGTTTTCTTTTATAGTACATACCTCCCTAACTTACCTGAACAACCGGTTAATTTCGAAAATAGAATAGGAAAATTTACTTTTAAAAATCCGACCTTTTGCTTGTTCTCTTATAAAAATCCTATCTTTCGGTTGTTCTCTTTTAAAAATCCAAACATTTGCTTGTTCTCTTTTAAAAAATGATGAATTCTCAAATTAATCCGGTCACCGGTCCAAATGTTCTATAAAAGAAAACGGAGACAAAAAATCGAATTTTTATAAAATAATCAAAAGATGGGATTTTTAAAATATAACAAGCAAAAGATCAAATTTTTAAAAGTAAATTTTCCAAATTTCAATTTTGTAATAGTTATTTACAAAGAAATGAAGTTGATTACGCAACCTAATTTCGTTTGGGTTAATTTGGCCCCTCCTTTCTCAATAAGTCTATTTTTTGAAACTCCAACATAATTTTATCCTTACAAAACTCCATTAGAAAAGTCATTCTTCTTCCAATTATAAACGGGGTAAGTGAGTCGAAATCAAGTCAATTTGATTTGTTATAGGTCGGGTCAATGTAGTGATTTTCGGCCTAATTAACAAAATGGGTTGGATTTGGGTCAATAATTTTCTGATCTGTTTATTTATGACCCGAACGCAAACTTGTCCCATCCTAATATGTTTTACCGGCCTACTCAACATAATTCTATCCTTACAAAACTCCATCAGAAAAGTCATAATTCTCCCAATTTACTTGCAATGTTTGCTTTTTCACGTAGTTCAATACATTAACTTAATAATAAAAAATTATATAAATTTGATATTAATAAGTTTTGTCGTGAGACAAATCAAACAATATCTCACTTGACTATGTTTTAACCTATAACTTAAAAACTAATAACAAATATGAGTGATGAATGAATAATACGATTTTTCTAATGTTGCAACTAATTTGAAATGGATGAAGTACTTAATTTTAGTTTTAAATTTGGTATTTACTCCCTTTATTTCTTTTTATTTGTCTATTTTAAGTTTTTCAGATAGAAATATAAATTAAATTATGAAGTATATATATTATGGTAGATAAAATTTAGTATTCATGTGAGATTTTATTATATTTATTTTAATGTATAGTTTTTAATATGCACTATAATTTTTATACTAATTTTTTTTTTGAGTATTAAAATTGCTAGTAGACAAATAAAAAGAACAAAGAGAGTATTAAAATTGCGTTAATTATTAATTTCTATTAAATAGAAAAGGACACTCCCCCAGTATCCTGCATAAGGCAGGGTCTGGGTGGGGGGTTTTATTTTTCCTTAAAGATGCGGACAAATCATATTCATTCCTCTAAGAAAAGAGTGATGCGCGAAGTCAAAAAACCCCCAAATCCCAAACCTTCTGGTCCACATGCAGATGCTCTATTTATTGAGCCACAAGCGCTTTTGGTAACTTTGCTGACTTTTTGAATTATAGAGAATAATCAAGAAAAAATTGCTAACTTTTTGAATATTTTAATTCCCCAATTGCTCTAAGAATATTTAGAGAGTTTTTGTCTTTTCAAATCCCAAAATTTCCTCGACATACAAATATAATAAGTATACAACATAGGATTTGGTTATTAATTTGGAAGTGCTTTGTATTCAAATCATGAACAAATAAGGAAAGGATTTTGAATTTTTGATACATTTAATTTATATATGTTTTTTTTGGCAATAATAGCTTTCTTTCATAAATAATGATAATAATTTATGGAAAAAATATTTTTCCAATATATTCATTCATTTATTTTATCAGAAAATATATTTTGTTACCATAAATTTTATTGTATTTATTTGAAACAATATATCATCACAAAATACTTGTATTAGAAAAGTAAATCCTATATAAATTAGTCAACACTAAAATTATATGCATCAATCTTATATTTTCTCATTTTATACTCAAACTATTAAATTACTTGATTTTACTCTTTAATTAAAAAGAGTGCATATAATATTATTATAGTAGTATAAAACCCGTGCATCGCACGAAGTTTTATAGAATGAATTTTTTTATGTGAAATATAACTTTTAAATTATTGTGCAATTGCATATTGTCACATGAAACTACAACAATTAAAATTAAATGTAATTATATATATAAACTATTTATAACATAATTATTCAATAAATGATTAAGTAATTGATAAAAAAAGTTGATTATATAAAAAATCTCATTTAAAATAATAATTTATAGGTTTTGAAATACCTCTTTAAATAAAATATTTTCTGTCTGACATAATTCACAAACCTTATCACATATTAAATTTGCAACCTGTTCCTGCTAATCACTCTAGAAACTACAACGTAAAATTCTCCATGAATAAAAACAGGCTTATATAGAAACAATCCAACAAAGAATAGCGATTGCCCTTAACTCTTATTAATCGTCATTGCAAAACACAATGACACGGGAAATTGTCTTCTTTAAATGGCAACTGAGATTTTAAAATTATCTATAGGTGTGAGAGTAATCCTAAAAATTTTTTGAATTATTGTTATTCTGTAAAAAATTAATTTTCACTCATGTCTTGTTGGCCTATAATCATCTCCGAGTAAACTTGCACCAAACATTGTTAAAAAAATAAGACTCTCCTAACTTGAATAATTTTGAGCAGTCTGTCCAATTGATGCCATGATTTTATTTCCCAGTAAATTAATACAAAATTACTTTGTTTAATAATATAGAAACATATTCAAGATTAATAATAATTTGCATAACCAAAGCAAACTCCTTGTTCTAAATATTCCCACATGTTGGTGATTTTAGCTTTTATTCTCCAAGTACCTCTATCACTCGTAATTTTTGTTTAGATAATGAATACTCATACTGCTTCTTTGTTTGCCGTCTAATCATACAATCATATTATATCATACAATATAATAAAAGACTTGGAAAATTCCAAGTGTCAGCTTATTAGAGCTTCGATAAATCATACAATATAATAAAAGACTTGAAAATTTCCAAGTGTCAGCTTATTAGAGCTTCGATAAATTGAATAATAGGTTTCTTTTGATTACATGACATTTTAATTTAGGAAATAATATTGATTCAAATAATTAAAATTTTATAATACAATATAATAAAAGACTTGAAAAATTCCAAGTGTCAGCTTATTAGAGCTTCGATAAATTGAATAATATTTTTTTACTAATATATTTTCGAAAGGTTTATTTTTTCCTATATCTGTATTTTAATCTGCGATCTATAACTATTGTATTAAAGAAAAATAATTTCTAAAAGCTTTATATTTGTGGTGTAGAATATTTTCTTACTTCTATTGAATTTGCATGTAATAAATGCAGTTATATAGGAAAATAATATTATTTTCTTATTAAAATATTTTCGGAAGGTTTTTTATTTTTCCATTTCAGTATATTAATGTGTGATCTTATAACTATTGTATTAATTGTATTAATGTAAAATAATTTTTGGATTTTTTTAAAATTATTGTATTTTTAGAAATAAAAAGTTTTACTATTAAAGGACCAATAATCCTACTGCATTTGGCAGATGGCTGTGAGGCTGTCATTTGTCATTTTGCAGCAAAATTATAGAATATATATTTTAGAAATAAAAAGTTTTACTATTAAAGGACCAATAATCCTACTGCATTTGGCAGATGGCTGTGAGGCTGCCATGTGTCATTTTGCAGCAAAATTATAGAATATATATTATATTATATTATATTATATATTATGATATTATGATTATGATTATGATTCTTAATCCATATAAAACTTTACCTTATTCCAAGTTGAAATCAAATCAAACTATTAACTAAAAGAACTAGAAAATTTCATGCGACATCCATCATTTTCAAAGATTTGTTATATGAAATAATTAAATTAATTAATTAATATACTATTTATTAAACTAAATTGAGTAAATTGCCTACATTCCTACATTAATTAATTGCATGTGATTTTGACCAATATCTCTACCATTAAATAATTTTTGACTAGCATTCATTTATTGTTAAAATCATCAATATCAATAAAGTAAAAAAATACTCCTTCCTATTCACCTTAAGTGTCTCATTTCCTTATTAAGTCAAGTCATCCTAAATGTCTCATTTCTATTTTTGGTATGTTAATTTTATCAATTCATCCCTACTAAACTCAACCTTTTTACATCTTTACATTTACTAACCGCACTTTACACACCTATACAAATTTAAAAATTTTACACTTTTCTCTTACACATGTGGTCTCATTTGACCACCTAAAAATGGTGAAAAGTCTCCACTCTCCACTTAGGAAAAATAGGAGGGAGTAAATATTTTGTATCATATATTGTTGACAATTTCTAAATTTATAAAGTTAATTTATACATATGACTATCAAAAATGAGTGTTCTTTTTCATAATATCTTTAGCTTTATTTTTTTAATATATATGTTTATATTTGCCGATAGAAAAAAAATTGTGCATTGCACGAATTTCTACACTAATTATTGCTATCGCCAATCCTACGTCCAACCACAAACTTCAAAAACATTGTTATTTTATATATCAAGATAGGCTGAGGAATAAATAAAAAAGATATAAATGAAATTCAAATTTAAAACTTATGAACTTCATTGGAGAAAGTTTTGACTTTAACTAAGACAAAATTTTATTTTACAAAAAATTATCTAGAATCATAGAATCTTTTGTTGATCATCTCAAAAAAAAAAAAAAAAAAGAATCTTTTGTTGATTGGTTTAAAATAATCTCAACTTTTGATTAACCATAATAATCTCAAAGTTAGGGTCACTTACCCATAAACATTATTGCCTAAATGGTGAACGATTTTTGCAGGTTAATTGCTTAAACAAAACAGAAAAACAAAATAAAAGATTTAAAATATTAATTAAAAATTAAAAGTTAAAAGCTTAAAATAAAATTATTTGATTTCTTATTAATATTTTTTTTCCAATTTTTTAAAAATTTAATTTATATTTTACTTTTTTTTTTATTTTTTGTGCAGAATGACTACTTGTAGTTGTATAGGTAAGATATTACTTTGATACATCCTTAGCAAACATCCTTTATAGTTAAAATAATTCATATTTAATCAAAAAAAATAAAATTATTAAAAAAAATCAGTAAAAAGTTAAATTATGATAAGTAATTTTTCCTTATTACTAAAATATACTTTTAATTTTGAATTTTACATTATGTTTCTAGACACATAGGGGTAAAATAGTAAAAAAAAAGTATAGTCCACCAAAATACAACTCAACCACGCGTTAAATTAGGGAGCACCAAAATTCAAGGAATAATAACTCGCCCGGCCCACCCGATTCTTTGCGTTGAACCCACCTTTCCAGTTTCCACTTTCCCACCCGCTTTCCACCATTTTTATTCTACACCTTCGCCTCACCCTATAAATACTCCCTTCCACCCACAATTCTCATTTCCTGATTCTCAGTGAGATGTTCTCAGTAATCTAATCATTCCCCTTTTTTGATTTTGAATATATCTAGTTATAATTATAACTATACAATTTTGTTTTTGATTTTTGAAAATCTTTTTGTGTTCATAATTTTTCTAAAAAATGGGTGTTAAGGGATTTGTTGAGGGTGGAATTGCTTCCATTGTTGCAGGTTGTACTACTCATCCTTTGGATCTTATTAAGGTCCGAATGCAACTCCAAGGTGAATCCACACCGGCGGCTGGATCGACGACCCTCCGTCCATCTCTTGCTACTGTGAATCCACATCCAACAGTCCCATCTGCGACCCAAACGATTTCTCTGCCGGCGCCGCCACCTCGCGTCGGGATCATCGGTGTTGGAACGCGGATCATCAAACAAGAAGGAATCCCAGCGTTGTTTTCGGGTGTTTCCGCAACCGTTCTCCGTCAATGTCTCTATTCAACAACTAGAATGGGTCTATACGATATTATGAAAACCAAATGGACCGACCCGAACTCCGGTTCCCTTCCATTGGGTCGAAAAATATCCGCGGGTTTAATCGCGGGTGCAATCGGAGCAGCAGTCGGAAACCCAGCTGACGTGGCAATGGTCCGTATGCAGGCAGATGGAAGACTCCCAATCGCCGAACGAAGAAACTACAAAAGCGTATTGGATGCAATTCAAAGAATGGTTAAAGACGAAGGAATTACTTCTCTGTGGCGCGGGTCTAGTCTTACCGTGAACCGCGCCATGTTAGTTACAGCATCACAGTTAGCATCATATGATCAATTCAAGGAGATGATATTAAATAATGAGGTGATGAAAGACGGGTTGGGAACCCATGTAACGGCTAGTTTTGCGGCGGGGTTTGTGGCGGCGGTTGCGTCAAACCCAGTAGATGTGATTAAAACAAGGGTGATGAATATGAAGGTAGAAAGTGGCGAAACGCCGCCGTATAAAGGTGCAATTGATTGTGCATTAAAGACCGTTAAAGCTGAAGGGCCAATGGCTTTATACAAAGGTTTTATTCCTACAATTTCAAGGCAGGGTCCTTTTACTGTGGTGCTTTTTGTTACATTGGAACAAGTCAGAAAAGTTTTAAAAGATTTTTGATTTATTTAGAAAAAAAAAATTGATGATGAAGAAAAATACTTTCCTTCGTTCTTTAGTCGAACCCAAATCCATTTCAGCGCGTTTTAAAAAAAAACCTCATTTTAACACTTTCTTATTTTGCATATTGCGATTAGTATACGAGAAAAAATATAATCATGTCGAATTTTGTTTTATTCGTCTCGACGTATATTTTTATAATTTTTGTTGTGTATAACTCAAAATAATATTGATTTTAGTAAAAAAAAAAAAAATATAGTATTTTCGATTAATGTATTATGTTTGATGGGGTTAAGAATAGTAACACAGCTGTTGTATGTTGGGCGGATTATATTGTAGCGCGTGCGTGTAATGTTGTTGTGTCATTCTTGACATGTTTTATATTGGAGTTGATTTTGTTGGAATTAGCTATTGGTTAGCGTATTCAAGAGCGTATTGGTTCGTATAAATGTATATTTTTATAATACTCTTTCCCATTTTATTATTAATGTATTTTATCTATTCTATTTATTGCACTAATTTAATTCTTAATATCTCTTATTGTGTATAATTAAAAATTATGCAAAGTTGACAAAGAATTTTGCGTTTAGACGAATCAAACAAGATCTCACTTGACTATGTTTTAATTTCAATACAAATTAAGAGTAAGAGATGAATAGCGTCCAAAAAGCAAATTAACATTAGTAGTGACTAGTGAATTAACCTCAAAAAAACATTAGTAGTGAATTAAAGGGACTAAGGAGTATTCATTTTAAAAAACGAATGGAATTATGAATTGGTTTTTCTCCTTTAGAAGAAGATAAATAATATGAATGACTTAAACTTACAAATTAAAATACTAGAAAATAGGAATTAATGGAGAAAATAATTCATGTGAACAATCATTAGACGTGATATCTTAGTTTATATAGTCAATCCCAATCTTTTGGAATAAAGACTTGAATATTATTGTTATAAGCCATTGTTGTTTCCTCAAAAAAATTTACTAGTTTTTTTTATGCATGTTTTAACATCTGTCACATTATGATTTGAATCAATATTGAAAGTCAATAGTATAATTTAAGACTTCTCAAAAGTCACATGGCAATATATAATTTACAAAAGACAGTCTTTTTGAGAGAGTATCTCTAATTACGCATGTTTAAAAAGAAAAATATAGAGTAAGTTTTTTGGTAGGCATTAAGAATATTGTAAGTACTTACTCAGTGGACATTAAGTAAGTAGGCATTAAAGATATTGTAAGTACACATTAAGGATATGGTAAGTAAGTTAGTGGACTAAGTTTCTAGGTAGGCATTAAGAATAGTTTAAGTAGACATTTTAAATACTTTTCCGGTGATCATCTAAATAGAATCGGAGGGAATATTATATTGTATCTAGGGTTTTTTATGAAAAACAGCCTCAAAGTTTACCCTTTTTATGAATTACAGCCTCAAAGTTTTTTTTTTATGAATTACAGCCTCAAACTTTCAAAACCGTTGACCAACCCTTCTTCCGGTTACTAACCCTCTTCCTCCTTCTTCTTCATCCTCTTCCTCTTTCTTCTTCATCTTCTTCATCCTTTTCTTCCTTCTTCTTCATCTTCTTCATCCTCCTCATCCCATTTCAAATAAAATTTCTGAGTTTATTTTTAAAATTAACCCAAATCTTTTTGTTTTTTTTTGTTTTTCTTTTTTTTAATTTAATTCTTCATCCCCTCCACTTCTTCATCTCATTTCACTAAACTTTCTAGGTTGATTTTTTAAATAAACCCCAAATTTTCCCCTTAAATCAAATCTTCCCCTTAAATTGACCCAATTCTGAATTGACAAGGAGTAAAATTGACTGAATTGACAATATTTCAATAGATACAATATTTTTGTAATATGGGCTGTGATGTTTACAAATTTTGACAATGATGTTCACACCACGCTTTCTCTCTCATCTTGTTCTTCTCCCCTTACCCTCCTCCGTTTCTCTTTGCTGTTACTCATTCTCATTTAAGTTTACTTCTTCAATTTAACATCCATTCTTCAATTTAACATCCAGATTTACTTTAATTTCAATCAAATTATAGAGTTTGATTTTTGGGATAAAACTGGTTATTGCTCAACTTTGACTCTACTTGAATGGCACAGTGAAGCGCGTAAACTCCGATTTAGACGGTAAAATGGATTAATTTCTTCTTTTCTGTTAAATTTAACGTTGAAATGGTCGAATATTTAGTAAATTTAGTGTATTTATTTTAGTGGGTTTAATTTAATTTTTTGTGGGTTTGTTCTGCTTCTTTGCATGAGATTAATTGGTGTAAAGTATAAATTTTTGAACTGTTTCAATCTAAAGTTCCAATCTTTATTGTTGCAGATTAATTATTCTGGTGTTTGAATTTGTGGGTAAATGGGGTCAAAAATTTGACAAGGAGAAGAAGGGAGAAGAAGGAGGAAGAAGATGAAGAAGTGGAGGGGATGAAGAATTAAATTAAAAAAAAAAAGAAAAACAAAAAAAATAAAAAGATTTGGGTTAATTTTAAAAATAAACCCAGAAATTTTATTTGAAATGGGATGAGGGAGGATGAAGAAGATGAAGAAGAAGAAGGAAGAAGAGGATGAAGAAGATGAAGAAGAAAGAGGAAGAGGATGAAGAAGAAGGAGGAAGAGGGTTAGTAACCGGAAGAAGGGTTGGTCAACGGTTGACAGGGTGGTCAACGGTAACTTGGCCGTAATACTGGTCAGTTTTGAAAGTTTGAGGCTGTAATTCATAAAAAAAAAACTTTGAGGCTGTAATTCATAAAAAGGGTAAACTTTGAGGCTGTTTTTCATAAAAAACCCTTGTATCTAATACTAAACAAGAAAGAATATAAAAAGTCACAATTAATATGATAGAAGTTAGAAGAATGAAAATGGTAAGCAACATCCTTTTGCATTTGCAATTTGCAAAAGTTTTCCATTTGCGTTTGTTATTGAATAAATTGTTAAGAGCAATTAATGCTATTACTATTTGGTATTAGTAGGTACTCAACATGAGTACAAGTCTTCCCCAATCTAATTGAAGTCTAACTTGCCATCATTGTTGGAATAAATCAACTTGATAAATCTTCCAATCCTATGCAAAAAAAAAAAAAAATACTTTTTCAAAATTAAATTTTATCTCAGTTCAAGTAAGCGTTATTTTTTCAAATAATTAAGACCTTAGATCCGATTATGTTAGAATATATAACATATCATGGGGTATCAACCATTAGCTTAACCTTTTGGTTTAGTTTATTCCTTGACATGGTACAGAAGCCAACGTGACAAGATGTCACGGGCTTGAATTTCAATTACCCCTCACTTAAGTGGAATTCAACGCTAGGTATATGAAGAGAGCCTGTGTTACATCCACACTTCTAGCCTAAAGGGAACTCATGTGAGGGGCCCATGTTAAATTATATAACATATTCTAAGGTGTCAATTACTAACTGAAACTTTTGGTTAATTTGGTTTCTTGACATATTTCTACTGCCCCTCAAAAACAAAAATTTGGGTTGAATGATGAATTCTATTGTTTTTTGTAAAATCGAAAACAAATATTAAAATTAGGTAATATTTCTATAAGCTCGCAAAAGTAATACTTTAGATTTGAAAAAAAATAAAAAGTCAAAATTATAAATATGGAACCAATAAATTGACTTTTGAGAATTAATTAGATAATTAGTACCTTAACAAACTCTTAAAAGTAAAGAATCGTCATAATAATAAGGTCAACTTCTAGTTAATTGCAATTTCAGACTTGCTAGGGTCAGATTTCTTGTATGCCCAATTTATTCTTGCATTTGCTTTAAGTATGATTTAATAGACTAAAATAAATTTTCCCATTTGCCAAGTGCCATTATATAAGTTGTGGACTTTTTCTACCCTACTACTTGGGAGTTGAAACTTTATTATTTCTGGTAATGGTTATGTGATGAAATTCATCTTAGTGTTCCGCACAAAGTCAGGGTTCAGGGGAGAGGTAACGGACATGTCATATTCGAATTTTTTCAGAAGAGAAGGCAGGAGAAATGTGCGTAATCAAGAAAATCCCCAGGTAATAAGAGTTATGCAAAAGAAAAAATAGTAGAATCACGATATCGTTGGAGAAATACCTGCAAAACACACACAACAAGAGCATTTGAATTTAAAATAGATGTTGTCATATAACTTGTAAAAATAATATTAAAAAATACGTGAACGAGAATTAAAAAGCGAACGAGACATTTTCATAAAAAAACTAGTGAAATAAAAATAAACTAAAATAAAAAGAGTAACAATTTTAAAGTACTACTTTCTAAGGTGTTTATAGCGTAAAGAATTGCACAAACTATAACTTGCTCCTGCGAAGCTGGATAGTGAAAGACAAGGATTAATTAATTAATTTAACATCATGATACAATTTCAACTATTGCTTTTCCAATAAATTGTAATTAAATAATGTTCAAATCTCTTAAGTCCTACAACATTACTAAGATTATGTCACAATTAGTTTTCCTTTTTCATGATTAATTACCCAATTAGCTCTTCAAGTTGACCATTGGATAACGGAGGAGAAGTGCAAATAAAAGTATAGTGAAATAACTAACACTCAAGGGACTAAAGGTTCAAACTTTATTCCGAAGAAACACCCAAGACATTTGGTAAGGGTGTTCTATGCAACTAGTAAACAAACACTTCAATATAAGCAATGAAAAGCAATAAGAAAGCAATAAACAAAGACACAAGATTTACGAGGTTCACCCAATGTGGGATACGTCCTCTGGTGGTGGTTAGTTTGCTTGTATTATGTGAAAATCAATGGAGTTCAAGAGAACTATTACAATGGAGTATTACACTTGGAGAAGAAGAAAAGAGAAAAAGTAGGGTTTGTGTTTAGGCTTAGGGTTTAGAATCATCTAGAAATGGGTGTATGAGAGTCTACTTACACATGTGTGTTCATATGCTAATGATTGGGAATGGGCCCAAGGCAAATAAAACCCGTATCAATTATTGCAAAACAGAGACAGTACACTGTTGAAGCCCGCTCGACCTGGTCGAGCAAATTAGGGGGGGTTGAGCGGTATTGGTCCCTGGTCGAGCAAACCTCTAGATAGTTTCTGGAATGGTCGAGCTTATAGTGCTCGGGTCGAGCGACTGTGCAGCTGGTTGAGCGACTGTCTCAAGGCTTCCCAAGCTGCTGTCTTGGTCTCACATGATTTGGGACCACTCCAAATTCCTTCCAACATGCCTTACACACATCCTCACACACACACACACACTACCATGACCATACACCATCGAGGTGGACTCGAAGTCACACCGATACTCCAACATATAGAAATTTTAATGGCAATTACTATCTCGCGTTTCATTAAAATCGCAACATTTACTCTTAAAAGCTCTCACATAAATTTACGTAATGTTGCAATCTCAATGAGACAGATGAGTAAAGAAAATACATTTAAAAAATATATAACTAATTACTTTAACACAATATATGTATATTTTTTACTAATCTATTAAAAATAATCTCATCATAAAACCGTCTCAATTAAAAATTTGTGTATAAATTATTTTATTATACCCTAATAGACAATAAAGGGGAAGGTAGAGGAGAGGAGTGTGGCAAACACATGGACATGCAAGTGAGATAGGCGGGCGGATCCCGCCATGCAATGCACATGAAGTTGTCCTAAATTAGTCAAATACTACACCCTTAGGCCTTAACTTTACAAGAACGTTCCTTTTTATCAAAACAACCCTCCCCCAGTTTGTACCGTCCCAATTTCTTCCTAATTCACCTCCCTAAACAGTACTTCTACTTGGTTCAGACATTCAATTTGCTACGTCACTTTTTAGATTTTTTTATTTTTATTTTTTTATTTTTGTTTGATTCTTAGGACACGATTAGACAATGATTAAATTTTGAAATACTCCCGTTTCATATAGTTTGAAACAAAGAGAAAATTGTTGTTTTTTAAGAAAAAGGTAGATTATGGTTTTAAATGAAGAAAGAGAATGAATTGTGTGGTTGAAATTAAAAGAGAGTTAAAATGTATGGATGAGATTAAAAGAAAGTGGTGGACTATAGTCTAAAAATAGAAACGATACAAATTAAGTGGGACGGACTAAAATTAAAAATGCTGCAAATTAAATGGGACATAGATACATTTGAAGATTTGACGTTTATCTTATCTTGTATTTGAATTCGATTTGACATGTGGATAAATATTAATTTAAAAATCAAGAGGTGTTAATATATTCTGGACATTAGATCAATTTCGGGTTAGATGTTTTGAGTCGGTTCAAAAATCGAGTTTTGTGTTCATGTTATTTTTTTACATTATTTTAAATTTATTCTGCAGCTAAGTTACTAGTTAACGTTAAGAGCGGGCCTAAATACCATGCTGTAGTTATTTGAGGTTTAGTATAGTGGTTAAGGTCATTTCCTCTTCTCTCCTTGCCTATAAAGATTATTTAACTTACTCTTGAGTTAAAAAAGTAAATAAATAACAATTATTCTTGTGAGAGATCGTCTTTTAATGAGACGACCTTAAAACGAAAAGCCCACATTTTTATTTTCCTTTTAATTTGTATTAGGTTGGCTATTTAGCATTTTAGCCCATATATTTAATACGTCTTTCGGAAAAACCGTCTCTCACAATAATTTGTGAATAAAAAAGGATAAGATAACTCATTGTCAATTTTAAAAATATAATAATACAAATAAGAAATTTAAATTACTAAATATTACTAAATAAATACTCTATTTGCCCCATAAATCAACCCCATTTACCTTTTAGAATTTTACTCTATATTGTTTAGTATGTTTGCATATTTCGTATTTGTGATCATGAATCATCCCCTTTTTTCTAATTTTCATAACATATTTAATTATTTTTTCATCTCATGCACACAATTCTATTTCATTCCATTTAATATTTTTTCAACTTTTATTATTTTTTTCATTTTTACTTATTTTTTGTATTAACCTCCTTTAGCACATAATAAATAGAGTATAAGATGTAGAAGGTGTTCATTCAAGTCATCATATCGATTTTGGGTTAAATGTTTTGAGTCGATTTATAATCAGGCCTTGTGTCCACATCGATTTTACATCTTTTTTTCAACTCATGTCAAATTAAATTTAATTATAAAATTAGATAAATATCAGATCATAAGATTTATTTCGAACACCCGGACATTGGATAGGAAGAATATATGCCGTAAGTATACACCGTAAGTATACAATCATGGGAAGTGTCCACCTTGCACCTGGCACATGGCTGAACAATTTTGTTGGGAATATTTTGATACCAAAAGATATGGCGTCGTTTGTTAAGGGGTTTATCGTGTTGGATTGGTACACGGTATTTTATTTACTAAATTAACTAATCATATCATATGATACATCATACAATCATCATATCATCATACAATACTATAAAAGTCTTGGAAAATTACAAGTGTCATTATTTAATCATACAATACTATAAAAGTGTTGAAAAATTTCAAGTGTCATCATTTAAAGAGGCATAAAAATATTTATCAAATTTAGAATCTAATATTTTTTGTTTAAGTTTGAAACTAAATTAGGTAAATTATTTGTATGATATACTACAGCAATTGTATTTTGTTAACTTAGAATTTAATATGTTCAATTGAATGAAAAAAAAGTTATGTATCGTAAATAATTAAAATAAACATCAGTAATTATGTTTTAATTTAAAAAATCATGAATTTGGTAAATTTAAAAACGCTAGTATATAATACTTACATTATTATTTGAAATTGTTTTTATATATATTTCGCACTAACAAATTCGTGCATTGTACGAGTTTCTATACTAGTTTATGATAATTTTCAATGATTTTTATGTAGGAGATTATAAAAATACGTATTATTCTATTACCTAAATCTTAGCAAACAACAAGCTTGATGATCAATTATCACTCTGTCTAAGCATAATGTTGTTCGCTCGATCCAGTGTAATTCCCGACTATTTTGAGTCTTAGAAGAAATATAAAAAAGAGTTATTGTATAAGTAATATTTCAATTTTAATTTTCTCCAACTATGCGTCATACTTCCTCCGTTTCATAATACTTGCTATATTTTCTATTTTTAACAATTTCATATTATTTGCTACATTTTTATTTTTAGTAATAATATCTACTTTACCCCTATTTTTATTCTATTTTATACCTCACTAACTTTTTTCCTTCTTCAATTAAGATAAAGTGGAGGGTATAGTTATCCTTTATATGTTGTACCCACCTTTTCTGAATTCCCGTGCCCATGCAAATGTAGCAACAAAGACAGAACAGAGGAAGTATAATTTATTTATTTGTCCAACACATTAATGTCAAAAAAAAAATTCAAATTTAAGATCATATAACAATAAGGTACTTATGCACAAACTAAAGTTAAATCATAAGGATTAATTCAATTTGGACCCCTTTATAAACCGGACCCTAAGCGATTGCAAATATGGCTCTGGCTCGATCATTCAACTATAAAATACAACCTCTTTCGATCTGATTGACACGTAGTGAAATAAGACAAAAACTTATTAATTGATTGGTGAGTTACTGTTAAACTTACTTTACATTCTTGTTATTTACACCCAAATATTTTTTCGCATTACGTTGAATTATTTGTATATTTAGATTTATAAATAACTAAAATTATAAAATTTTGATATCATGAAAATATGTGATGATATGGATAAAGTATGATTTTACATTACTATATTTTGTTCCCTTATGATTATAGCAATATGCAAAATAGTTCAAATAATAAATAATGTAAAAGTCAATTTTGATGCAAGTAAACAAGAACGGAGAAAGTATTATAATTTGATTTGAAGCTGAACAATAATATTTTAACCGCTCGTTTGGTTAGTGGTATTTGTAAAGGGAATGATTGATAGTGTAAAAACGACTTTCTAATAGTCATAAAATTGATTAAAAAATAAAATTGGCGTAAAAACGACTATAACATAATTTCAAAATAAATTTACAATGAAATAAAATCCAATGTGAACAATATAACTCGAATTTAATGAAATCGAAACACTTAACATGAAACCGATGCAAATAGTGTGAATGAGCATGTATTCAACTAACTGACAAATGCAACAAATATCGACGCGTTAAGACCTTCTGAAAATAGTAAGGTTTTTGGAATGGCAGGTCAACTAAATTTCCCAATGGAGATACTAATTAATTAAGTTAGAAAGACATTATTTTCACTATTAATAGTGGTTTCGTGTTAACAAACAAAAGTGACAAAGCAAAAAAAGTTATTATCATTACCATTATCATATCCATTACCATCATCATATCCTATCCAGTGTATTCCGCTCATAGAAAATTATTTAGATGAAAGAATGACGACAATTCATACCCATAAAGGAGAGCACGACCAAAAGAGTCCCCCAACTCGAGAAAGAAAAAGAGAATTAAAAAAATATTTTTTTGAGAACCGTGAGAACCAATCGCCTTGATAGAAATGTGTTACTTTTTTATAGAAAATGTGTTACTTTTGAACAAACAAATGTTACTTTAGTTTTAAAAAAAAGTTGTTACTTTTTAGCATAAAAAGTGTTACTTTCATAAAAAAAATATTTTTTTAAAAAAATAAAAATATTAAAAAGTAACACGTTTTTTTCGAAAAGTAACACATTTTTATGTAAAAAGTAACACCTTTTTATGTGTTTTTTTCAAATTTTTTTTCTTAAAGTAACACTTTTTTGCCCAATAGTATCATAAAACACAGTAACACATTTTTGCCCAAAAGTAACACCTTTTTAGTAAAAAGTAACACTTTTTTGTAAGGCTGATTGGTTCTCACGGTTCTCATATAAGGATGGTTCTCACTGGAACTTCTTCCTATATATATATATATATATATATATATATAAAAGAAAACAATAAAATTGATGGAAACCAGAAAAAGTTAGAGAACAAGAACACCAACAAGTAATCGAAGAGAAAATCATTAATCTGAAACAAGAACACCAAAAGTTAATATGCTAATAATGTCAAATTGCATTTGCAGCACAAGATGCTTCACTTTTGACAGTACGACGAAGTAGCTCCCATGCATAGAGCATGGCCGGTTCTTAGCATAATCTGGGTACGAAGCCGATCACCTAGAGTCCCAAAAATAAGGCCATAAATATTAAATAGTGCTATTCAGGTCTGATTCTGAGATATACTTTATAAGTGATTTGTTTATAATTTTTTTTATGTGGTTATCAGCAAGACGGCAACCTAGAGATGAATATTTTTTGCTATCTCCAAAATTTTTGCTATATCCCTAACCTAGAGAACGAGTTTATGTGGTTATCAACAACCTAGAGATGAATATTGGAGCAAGTCATAGTCAACAGACCAATAAACATTAGCTAATATATAAGAGTTTGATCTAAAGTAAAGTAAATTCAATAAGATTACAACAATTTGATTTCTAATTTGATTGGATGAAATTTAATTTTAAAAATACAGAATATAATTTTGTTTAACTTACGAAAATTTTGGTTAAAACTAAACCGTAATTTTAATTCAATTTGATTTAATACGTAAAATATATATTTTTGCAACTTTACATTTATACTCGCATTATTATAAAGACAAAATAACAATATAGCAAAATTAGAACAAATCGATTAAAAATATGTAGCAAACTTATGGTAACATAAGGAGTCATTTGTACCTCACAATCCATTGAAATTAATTCTTTTACTATATATAGAATAGAATATGAATTGAATAAAACATAAATGGGAAAAATGAGTAAAGGACAAAGAAAAATGGTGTTACTTTAAACCCCATTCCCAATTAAGGGCAAAACCTATCAACCTATATACATAAATGAGCAAAATTTGGAAGATTTTTTGTTGAGGGAGAAATTTCGTAGATATACATCGCGACTTTGGATTGGAGCTAGCACATCTTCGTAGCAGATAATGTCGCCACGCTACCAGAAGTCGTAATAAGAAAAGAAAATATAGTATGTAATAGATGTCGTCTCTATGCTGCTTACGGAATTACTACTGAAGCATGGAATGCGCTTCGAGTATCGACCTTGGCGGCTCTAGATCCTTTTCTTGAACACGATAATTCAGCAACTGTTGTATTTGTGAACTAAACGTTTCATCTAAAACCTGCAGTTCAGTTTCGACTTTCATATATAGCTGTTTTTCGATTAACATATTTTACTTTCGTGATTTTCCAATACGTTAGATGTAGAGAAAGAAGAAATAACGAGACGAACTGGGGAACTTACATGAAGAGCGATACGCAGTCCCTTATACCAGGGCCTCTTTTCATTGTTATTCTGCAAGCAGTTTAGAACCTCCTGCCGTGTGCAAAACAAGGAAGGATTAAGATCAAGTATACTAATGGACGGGACCCTAGAGGTGTTCAATGGACGGATAAGGACCGGGCCTGGCCTAAGTGAATATGCGCCGGGCCAAATAAGTGCCTTTAAAAAATTTTATATGGGCTTTATTTGGGTAGGGCTTGATAGGCCCAATCCGGCCCATTTTCACTAATAAAATTATTATTATCCCCATTGATCAATTTATAATTTTTAAATTTTCGTTTATACTTTTTAAATTGTAAAAATTTAATAATCCCATTGTCATTGTAATTTATAATAATTATAGTACAGCTAGTATTTTGTAAATAACGGCCCATTTCCAGCCCTTTTTAGGCCCTTTTATAGCTTGCACCATTTTGATTGTAGTAGGACCATTTTCGGCTCGGTCCATTTTCAATCCAGCCTTTACAAAACCCTTATAAAAACTGGCCAAATAAAGGCTCAAAATGGGGACAGGCCCATTGAATACTCCTAGACGGGACTAAAGGAGTAGATAAACTAAACTTGAGAGGAATTGTTACCTGTCCCATCTTATCCCAGAAACCTCGACAAACAGCTATGAATACGGAGTTTTCGAGTATTGAGTGGAGATGATCCATAGTTTTCATCATTAAATCTTTCAGAGGCTCCATTCGGCTTTGAACATCCGACTCCACAGAAGTATCTTTAAAGTCTTGTATTATTTTCTTCCATTTCGTTGAATTTTGAAGTCGTGTCTGAAAATCAAGAAAAGGAAATGATGAGCTAAGGCCTATATATGAACAGGTAGGGATTCTATTTCCATCTTCATTGTTTCTAGGTTCCACATTACCCTCAAATTCTCTGAACTTCTATCAAATCTACTTAAATGGTTCTTCGCTTTTTTTTTTTTTTTTTTTCTTTTTTTTTTTTATCTTTTTAAACTTACACTAAATTACCCTAATGTCGGGGGGGTGTTTAGCAAACGAACTGGTAGTCAATTGCTGATAGCTGATTACATTGGCTGATCTGACCAGCTGATTTTATTAACTGGTTTGACCAGCTGATTTTGAATTGGTTGCTATATGCAGCTTGTTCAAAAACAACTTATTCATAACTATTAGTTGTTTCAACCAACTAATTTACCAAACATAAACATTGGATGGTTTGACCCAACCCTCTATATGTATCAAAATAAGCTACAATTGTTCAATAAGCTCCCACCTAGGCAGGGTTTAAAGGGGTAGGATGTACGCAACCGTACACTTTTGAAATAGAAGCTTGTAATGTTATGGACGCTTGATAGCAAACATCATAAGCAGCTTCACATAAACAAGAAATTCACATGATAAGCCCGAAACCAAATAACTAAATCTATGATCCCATCGAGAAAGAAGCAATGAGTTCAGTAGAGAGTTTTACACTTCTATGTGCATGTTGAAGTGACTAATCATTTTAAGTTTAGCACTTCTTGTGGCAAGAGTATTGAATGTTAAAAGCAGCTGAAAACATTTTGTAGTTGCTTTCGACTCATGTTCATCGGGACAACTTATTGAATGTTAAGATATCGACTTTACCGTTCTATATATGCTTCCTTCTCAAGGTAAATCATCAGGAGGAAATATAATAGATCTCTTACCCTACATCTACAAATGAATGGTTATTTTACGTATACAGTTTATCAACTTTCCTAAAAGTAATTAGTTGCACGAGGTCAATTATAGTGATTGGTAGTCACGACTCATGAGTCCAGTGTCACAAAAAAGCAAATTATGGTCAATTTTGGGATATTCTTGGGAAAATTTGAGCGAATCGCAAATTCAAGAAGCAAATTAGCTTGCGAGTTATGTTACACTGCACGAGCCACTACTGCAGAGAAATGTTAAAAAAAAATATATTCCACGAGATAATGTATAAGAAATAGGGTGCATAAGGTTGATTGCATTAGAGCTACTTACATTCTCCACAAGCTTCTCAAGAACAGCTTGAATGTAATTTCTGAACTTTGTTCGGAGCATAATTGCAACTTCAGTAAGTCGCTCTCCCGGAACAAGATTTCCAGCATCGTTGGTGTAAGCACTACATGACTTCAGCTGGGCTTCAATCTTGGGAAGCAGTACGTCAAGCATTCTTCTCATAGAATTCAAAAAAATTCCCAGCTGAATAGTTTAACCGGAAAATGTTACCATCTTCAGGTAATTGTATCACAATTTACATACGCACATAATCTAAAACACTTTTCATGTCGCTCACCTCTTCAGGTACCGAATAAAAGCCGTCAGTTCTTTTAGCAAATTTTTGAACGTATTTAAGGCCCAGATTTGTAAGATTGTCCTTCAACGGTGACAAAACATCAGTATACTGTTTCTCTAGGGCCTCCACTACAGCATTCTGGACATCCGCCAGCACCTGAACGAAAAAACGCAGAAAATTGTTTACAAAAAACGAAAAAAACACAGAAAACTCAAAGGAATGAAGAGAGTATATGTTAACAAAAAGCAAGGAACTCGAGCAAGAAAAATTATAAAAGGAAACATTGTGTAAACACTCAATGAAGCTCCATAAGTGATATGACAAGGTGGAAGATTCATATGCTGCACTTACACTCTCCAAGACAACGGCATATTCTGGCCAACGACGAACAATAATTTCGTATTCACTTAATGTCTGGCTTAACTGATCATATACATCATCTACCGACGGACATGTCAAATTTGAAGCCTGGATATCAGAGGATTTCACCTAATACCACACAAACAATCAATCAATACAGTGTAGTAGTTAATAATGCCAATTCAAATACAAATCAAAAATTCGATATTAGTGATTCTCCTCCAATTGATGTTGTTGATGAATGACAAATAAAATGATTCTGATTCTTCCGCAGAAATTCCCTCTTTTTTCCACTGAGTCCCATCCCCCCCCGCTCCCAACCTAAAAAATATACCCACAATTTATTACATCAGTGTATCCATAGGTTTTTGAGTTCACTTATGAACGAAATATAGGAAGCATTGACCGCGAATCTGTTCGCGACCATTAGCAAAACCGTATTTTTGCACGATGACCCACACAGAGAGGAGAACGAAACCTTTCGCCCATAGCATGTGTCAATAGTCAATAGATTTGGCTCAAATTAAGAACTTCAGATAGGCACAGGATTAAGTTGTATCCAAATCTTTCCAATGGGCCGGGGCCCGCTGGAGGTCCAAATCAGACCCTTTATTATAAGGGTTTTGAGAGGGCTGCGCTGAAAACAGGTCAGGTTGAAAACATGCCTTAATGAAGATAAAAGGAGTTGGGACCACTGTCACATGATTCGCTAATCTCTCTGCGAATCGCGAATCGAAAAAAGCGAATTTTGGTTGGTTTTGGGCTATTTTTGGTCCATTATGAGCGAATCTCGAATCGAGACATGCGAATTAAGTAGCGAATCATGTGACACTGGTCGGGACGGCCAGACCCATTTCTAATTTGTTTTAAAGGAAACAACTTTGCTGAAAGTGGGATTGATAACATTAAAATCAAGGGAGGATGATTCAGAATATTCCTTAGCTTGTGATTTTGACATTCTTGGTTTTAGTGAGAATATATATATTTGTTGGTTTGATTAATGTTGCCGGGTAAACAAAGTAGGTTTTTCCATATAACGACACTTTATCACCTTCTACTTTATTTTTTAAGATTGTACAAAATTCTTTTTCTGATTGATTTTTGAGATTGTAAATGGAGTTCAAGTTCTGTTCAAAGCATAGTGTTGTAGATGTAGGTCAATTGCTTCTTGATTTGTATTAGAATGCTAATTAATGCACTGTAAAAAGAATTGTCTAAATCTGTTTGTAATTATACAATTTGGTAGCGACTAGTGAGTTTTTAACATTTCAATTTTCATATAATAGCCTGCAGCAGGGTGGGCCGGTGGGGAGGTTTGAATGAGGCCAGCCCATTTAAGCCAATTTTTTTACAAGGCCCCGCCTCATCGGGCCTGGCCCTTATCCACCTCAATGCACAGGCCTAATTGTATTCTATATAGGGTATTAAAAATCAACTAGATTAAGGTGACTGATTCATACCAAGCTAGCTCGGGAGAAGTCAAGTAAAGCTACATGCTTTTCCTTTATCCAGTTGGTTATATAGGAGCCAAATAACATCTTTGCATCAACTCCACCCTTGACAGAGCTGGAAAAGTCAAATAACATCAAGTCATCATCAAATTTACGGCGTAAAAAAACCCATTCACAATATTCAAAGGAAGACAGCTTACTTTATGTTCCACAGAGCAAGATCTCTTTCAAAATCAGCTACAGTTATAATGAGTTCAGTGACAGGAGGCGAGGGTCCAGTAGGAGCACTAGCTTTAAGAAAGGTGCACAACCTGGTGGAGAGCTCTGCACTATATATCGACGAAGTGAGGTTGGGAAGGTCCAAGAAGCTGTCACAAAAAGGAGTGTGAGATTTAGATGGAGACAGTTAAATCAAGCAATTTGAATCCGCATATTCTTGAATGATGTGATACCCCGGAAGAATGTTTTGTTTGTTGATCTCTATGTCTGTAGAAATTTCGTTTTTCATGGTCAAACAAAGAGATTTCATTTTTTGATAAGCAGTTGCGGATGCAACATGATCTATTGATGAGCCCTCGTTGCTGACGACAAGTTCATCTACTTCTCCCAAATGTCTTTTTGATCTTTTCTTAGCGGCAACCTGGAGGACGACCAAAACTTAAAACTTCGAACGAGTAGAAATCATGTAAACCAACACCAATAAAATAGTTTATTGCACCTGAAAGAATTTGCAAAATTTTAGTCTGACTTCTGGGGATTGCAAATCATGTTGGAGACCATAAAGTTTAATAGCCGGGGCAATAGCAGGAGCAACACGTCCTGTTGCTGAATTGGAAACATCATCCAACCCCGAGAGTGAAGACTCGTCCAAGGACTTGTAATTTTCAAAAACCAGAGCAAGAATTTCTTCAACTTTATCGCACATTTCACCGTAGATGCGTTTCTGATCATTAAAAACATCAGGGATCAGCTGCAGAGATCAAAGTATTGACTAGACACTATAAAACTGGAGTAAAAGCATGAAGCAAAATGTGAGAAGAACAAAGTACCTATGGGGGCTAACAAAAAGATCAGGTCATATGCACAAGCTAGCAGAGTACTAAAAAATTTTTTTACATAAAGATGAGATTAAAATCATATACCGTATTTCTTCAATTTTTGACTGAGGGAAAAATTTGTTGGAAAATAACTCACATGTGATCTCAGGTCAAATAATCAAAGAGAGGTTGACTAAGACTAATATATGATGGGCTATTCCTCCTATTACCAATTGGTTTTGGGATGGAACCTCATCGAGTTTATGTGCAGTCAAATTTCCTTTTATGCGAGTCTTGTTGTGAACAAGCACAATAACAAGTTTATCAAAATCAACATTTGAAATCATCCTTCATAAATAAGTCAATGACCAAACTAACCTCTTGGTGACTTAAGGTACTGCCTTTTGAAATTACAGGAGCTAGCAGGTCATGAATTAAAAGCAAACAATCGGCAGTTGGTGTAGCAACATCCATGACATATGAAAGATATCTGCAGAAATGACAGATAGATTTTTGCGAAGATATACAAACCAACCGAGGCAAATGCATGGAAACATTCAATCAATAACTTGTACCTCAACTTAGTATATGCATCAGATACGCCATAGAAAGACACAAATTCAGTCACAAGCCACTTCCACTGACTATGCAACAGCAAGTTCCTTTGCCGAAAACTTTGAGCTTTCATTGCAGTCTCCAACACAAGATCATAAGCTACAGTTTCTGCAACAATACCACACTAGAACACAAGCCAAAATACGGAAAAAATTACTGACTATGTAAATTAGTTCAAACAGAATGCAAAGAAAACAAGAAGAAACTGTTCCGAAAGACTCATTCAAAAGGGAAACCAATAAAAAACTATGAGACAGGAAAGCATAAAAGTTTCCATATTAAGAGAAAGGCGCAATAAATTAATACCCACACTAAAAATCACAATAGATAAGATACTAGTGAGTTAATTAGGGGTATTAATCAAGAGTCCATTCAACCAACAAAATGTTAAGTGACGGGGGCCATAGGAAACCAAGTGATGTAAGCATGCCTACTATTCAGTAATTCTAGAAAAAGAAACTATTTTGATCAACTTCTTGAATCCTAAGTTCCTAAACGCACTACTGATTTCAAATATGAGCCATGTCAATACCAAAAAAATTGGTCATGTATTTACTACATTACAATACAGTATGTTGATATTCTCATCCCTCGAGAGTCCATAGAACTTGGGATTCCGTGTGCCTTCCCAACATGCCCATCACATCCATCCTTTTTGTTGCATCTTATTAGTAATACAGTGAACCTCATTATATCGCTGGTCACCGCATCCATCATTTTTTCTGTTTTGGTAGAATTGCACATCTGATAAAGTAAAAACCATTTCTGTCACCACAAAACTCTAAGCACTTCGTGACTAAATTGGTATTATTATACACCCTCTTACCTAGTCATCACTTGATAAAATTTTCCTTTTTAACCGAGAAAAGTTTTAGAAGTTTATTCAATTTACAAAAGAGATAGCCAGATAGGTAGTTAAATGAAGAACAAAGAATCCTGTACCCTCACTTAGTACTTATTAAGTGAGACAAGATTAATTTTTGACAAGTGCCTACACCTTTCCTCAGATCCCTTAACAACCATCATCCAAATAAAACCAAATTTTTTGATCTATCCTTTATATCATCCTAGCCAGGTTATAAAATAAAACCCCACGAAAATCACAAACCAAACATCCCTTCCATCCAACCATAAAACTGTAACATTAAACCGAAAAAAGATAGATCTAATATTTTACTCCTACAACAAATAAAACCATCCCTAAATTGCCTCTCTGTCACACCCCAACTATCAGAAGTATAATCCCATCTGATAATCCTTCACACGCCTAACTAAATAAACTCAAGCCTAAAACCCTTACCCTGTTACACGTCAAGTAACTGAAACACATTTGTCATCCTATGCTCACTTCGCAAACCCAAACCCCCTGATCAAACTAGCCCACACTGTAACACCCCGGCCCAGCGGACCACCGGTGACTACTCATAGAGACTGTAGACTAGCCCCATAGATCAACACAAGACTTTCTAACGCACTTTGACCTCACTCGTGCGCACCTAGAAAAACTTCCCAGGAGGTCACCCATCCCATTTCACCCTACAATATAAATTCCCCAAACATTATCCAAATCACGTCTATACCTTAAACCTTCATCAACATTTCACAAAAATTAACCTCCCTAATTCATATACTAAGACATCATCTGTACAACCTCGTTTGTTACACAGTCCTACAACAATATGTCTATATAACTAAAATAGCTTGCTATGTTCATTGCATAGTTAAGGATTAGCAAAAAGTATCTGAAGAAGAGCTAATAAAGAGCAAAATGATCGCCAAAATTAAGATCTGGAAAAAGAAGGCTAAAGAGAGATTGATAGTAAAAAAATCAAAATACCTTTAGATGGCTATTATCATCAAGGGTTGTGGAGTAGTTCAAGTATAATTGTACTTTGCCAATTGGTTCGTGATCAGACTCATGATATATTGACCACCAGCGGATTTTGTCATTCTGCAACATCCATTGCATGAGAAATGTACCAACATATTCATCTAACCTAACATTATAACATAGGAAATTGATGCATGCTTACATTCGAATCCATAATCGATGAAATTTGAGCCACAACACATCCACAATGATTGCCTTTTGAGTCAAAGAGTGTAATATTCAGATCATCAATATGACTCTCTGGAAAACTGCAACAAAAGTATCCATAACATCATCACTTCTTGGTACTAGAAGAATAACTGAAGCAGCATATTAAAATACATACAAAATATGAGTTTCACCAGCTCCTGGCTGCATTCGAACGGCATCTTCAACAGAAGAGCTTTTTAGTCGCACCGAACAAGAGTATGTTTCTGAGAATTACCAAAAAGAAAGTTAGGAACCATGAAACTGTCAGCAGTATACTAAAATCCTCTGAGATTCACTATTAACCTTCCACAGTTAATGCAAACATCTTAAAATCTAACAAAATACCTTGTATAACTGGGGATGATCTTTCTGGTGAAGAGGCCAATCCAGTTTTCAAAACACCGGCAATTTCCTTCATATATTGAGCACCAACATGCACATATGCCAAACTCTTGCTAGAAAGAGAACCACTTTTTGGTATGTGACGTACTACTTGGACTCTTTGTATAGCATCCCATTTCATTGCAAGTTTTATTTTTACATTGGAGACGTGAGATTGGAACTTTTCAAGGTCCAACTTGGACATCTGTGGTATTACACAGCCAGAAGGTGGATCCAATGCCATCTTCACTTTTCGCACTACACAATATTTATAGTTTAATGCTTTCCATAAGATAAGAAAATTTTTCATATGATATTGATGATTCATATATAGAGATATACCTTGAACTTTAAGTTTTCCTAATGTTTTCTTGGGTTTAGAAGCAGCAGCTCCACTGACTAGCTCCGACGTTCTTCGTGACATGATCTCCTCCTCTGACTGGAGAAGAACATGCCGCAAACTAGCCAGAACGTTTGTATATTAGTGATGGAGGTAGAGAAAGTGTAGCATAATTAGAATATAACTTACAAGGTAAGAAAAAAATAAGCAATTCGTGAAATATTTTGCACATAAAAGAAGATAAGACAGCCAGAAAGGGCAGACGCCTTGCAAAATCAATAACCAACCAGCTCATGATTCACTAATCTCCCCGCAATAGCAAATCAAAAAAAGCAAATTATAGTCGGTTTTGGGCTATTCTTAGGCAAATTTGAGCGAATCATGAATTATTTTACACTAGTCATACCTAAAGGATAGAGTTTACCAATGACAAAGCACATTCACCAATGCCATACAAAACAGGGAGATGACAAGCATCAACATATGATTTGTTCAAGCAGTGATGATGCTCATTAAGCATTAGAAAAACCTAGATACCCACCCAGGACCCACCAATGTCCTATAAAACAGCATAGGCATCCGTGTATCGCATTTTCACTCACGAGGAAAACTGGGACACGTAACCTATTAAGAGCATGTATACTAGACCTCATTGAGAAAATAAGCAATCCAACGATTTCAAGACCCAACTCTACCATGGTTCAAGCCATGTTAGAAAAAGAACTCACCTAAATGCATCACGCAGAGCAGCACATTCATTATTTAAGAAGAACGAAGCTTCTTTACAACCCTTGCCCCACGAGCGGAGGCACAACCGTACACAAGCATCATATGTTACCACGCCATTCCAAGGGCTAAGATCACTGAATTCATTAAACGCGGTGATATGTTACTGAATTGTAATATATTTAATGATATTCATCAAGTCAAACAGAAACTCTACAACTATCAATTCACCACAATACCTAGCATAAAAGTTGGGAACACGGGCTGCCAAAGTATCAGAAGATCTTCTCTCATCCATATCAAGAGATCTCCTGAGAAGAAAAGAAGCAATATATTAATTAGTGCTTATATCTTCACATCAAAATGATACCATAGTCTTCAGAAGATAGCACAAACATAAAGGTTGAGTTCAAAGGAGCTTATACTACACAATGTATGGCTTATTTGCTGTATCACTTCTAAAACGGATACAGTCGATCAGTTTTCAACATGTAATTAGTAGTGGAAACAAACCAACATGTGAGGATGTGAATGGATCAAACATCATAGTTCATGTTTATCCAAACACCCTCCTCCCTCTTCCCCTCACCTACAGCAAGTATGGTCATACTGCATTACACTCAAACTGCACAAAATTCAGCAAAAATTCACTCAGTTAAGCAACAATCCAGAACCTTAAAACCCAACCTTATCACCAACAAAACCACCACTCCGCTCAGCCAATTATCGAATTTATCAGCCAAACCACCATAAAACTCTTCATCCAAATCAGTGCCCAAATCCATTTTGAATCAGACCCACAGTTTCTGGTACTCACATTCACTGGTTTAACTGATCCTATAACATTTGTTTTACTGTAATCACTTTCCTGATTCAAAAATCACATATTAAAGTAATCACACTTGAAATTTAATACTACTCCACCATTTTTATGCTGAAAATGAGCAATTTTTCAGAATTATAAACATGGGTCTAACTCTTATGCATATACCTAAGTAACCCATAAAAGACCATCCTTTTTAAGCCCCCCATAAATGAATGGACTCGAAATCATACACTTACACCGTAAGATTTGCGCAATTCTGACACAACCCACATCAACAAATCATCATAAAACCCCATGTAATCAAATAAAATGCTACAAATCAATTAAAAAAAACACAATTTAGCATTCTGCTTACCTTAAATTCCAGTTCTATGCATTGAATAGCAATTATAGAAACATAGAAGGGCAGAGGAAGAGAAAAAGATGGGTGTGAAAATGGGTATGAAGTTACTGAAACGGCATACCTAGTAGTCAAAGAAGTTGCTGAATTTTGAGAATTTTGATGGGTTTTCTTGCTTCTTAAGAGTTGTATGACTACGAGAAATTGAGCATATTGATTTCAATTGACAATTATATTCCAAATTTGGAGCTAATAAATTTCCAGTTTGCACATGCAAAAAAAGGTGAAGTGTAGGGAGGCAGAAAAGGACCTCTTTTTCTTCTCGTCAAAAAAGAAAATAGATTCTTACTTTCTTTCCTAAAAATATGATCTAATTACTACTTTTTAGTCCCATTTAATTAGTTTTATTTATTTTTATTACCGATATTAATAAATTAGGTATAATGAAATAAGGTAATAAAAATAATAAAATTTTTATATGTACAAATTAAAAGTATAAAAATAAAAATAATAAAAATAATCTAAAAATAAAAATATACTTCCTCTATTCCATTCCATGATAGTTGTTATATTTCACTTTTTTACGCAATCCAATGCATAATTTTGAGCATTAATACCTTAAACTACACTTAGCTAACAATTATAAAAATTTTAATGTTATGAAAATATGCAATTAGACGATTCAAACAAGATCCTACTTGACTATATTTCTTCTTACACATTAGTCGTTATATATATAATAAACTCTAATATTAAATAATACTCATAAGTTAAATGTAGCGAGTATTTCAGAAAGAGGAAGTAACAAATTTATTGAGACAATTTAATATATAAAAAAATTAGAGCCAAACCGAATTAGTCGACATAGACATTGATCAATGTTAGGCTGTCACCACTACAAAATAATTATTTTAATATTCTCCTTTTGGACCTATCCTAATTCCTAATCTCTCTAGTTTGTTTATTGTTTCTTGTTATTATTACTCTTACTTTTTTTTTTGAATTAATTATTATTACTCTTACTTTTTTTTTTTTGAGATAATTATTACTCTTACTTGGCTACTTGTTCATTTTGGACATGTTGTACAAGTAGTATTAGGGTCTTTTAATAGTTGTTGGTCACTATAAATTGTTTATTAATTGATCTTATTTAGCAAATATTTCTCTCTATATAATGTAAAGCATAGTTAAATTATACTTAAATAAAATTTTATTTGATTCGTTTTAATACATATTTTTATTATTTTAACTTTTAGAATTTATCGTATGAAACTAAAGATATTAAGAATTAAAATTGTGCATTGAATAACGTGAAAAATAAAAATGGTGTAAATATTAAAAACCAGAGGAAGTATAAAATAAAAGTATTCACTAAACTTAGTCGGCATTGTGTTAGTGTATAAAAATTTATAGAAGTATATCGGTAGATTAGTGATTAAAGAGTAGAATGTGTAAATTATTATAGTGAAGAGTAAGGAGTGTGTGTAGAGTGTGCAATGGTGTGCAATAAATTAATGTATACCGTCTATACCTCATTTTTTCTTATATATGAATCGGAAATTTTATTTTATATATAGAGAAAAATAAGTTAATAATAAAAAAAATTGGTCAAAAAAGTCAAAATTGTTTGTTCGCAGTTAACAACTTTGAATTGCAAATTTATCTGACCTTAAACTCAAACATGAAGATGCTTATTTTTGGAATTAAGTTTATCCGAAGCTTTTTTTTTGTTAAAATTGCTTATTTGTTCGAGTCTTTCTCAACATGCACGATCCCTACCCACACCATAACCTACACAAATCCATCAACACCCTATCCCAATCGCCCCCAATTGGCAATGATGTAAAGTGGGACTTTAATGGGTGCGGGTCGCGGGGCTTCGAGTGGGTGTGTGAGTTTATAATGTGGGTGGGTGGATGAGTTTAAATTCATGGGCGGATAGTCTAGCTATGAAGGGGGTGGTTCGTGGTGGTGGGTAGGGATGGTTTTTGAGGGAGGTGTGGGAAAGAGGAGTTTAAGATTAAATGGGCGCTAGTGGTGTTGGGTCACAGTAGGTGTATTGGTGATGGATGATCCGCTGGTAGTGATAGGGTCACGATAGGTGGTAGCCGGGGTCATGGTGGTTTGTCTAGCAGGTAGTATTAGTTGTGGATGAGAAGGTGATGGTGATGTGAGAAAATAAGGGGTAAAATTGTATTTTTATATTTAAAAGTCAAAGATAACTGATATAACAAAGTACAAGTCATTTGACTTTTGCAAAAAATGAGCAAAATTGAATCTTTAAATGAACAAAACGTTAATCCTTTATGTGCATACAACTAATACGTTGTCTTATTAAAAGCAATTTTTCCTAAAAGGAAAACAATCATAAAAAAAAGCATGAAATTGAAAAAAAAAACCTTTTCTTTCAATGAAAATGGTATAGAAAAGCCCCTAGGAGTGTTAGAACCCATAAAAAGACTTAAAAACCTAAGAATAGGATGATAGAAAAAGATCAAACTAACTAAAAGATACAACTTTGATAACATGATAGAAGGATCAAGATTCTAGACACAAGGATTAAAATATAAATAAGATCCGCAGCAGCCCGTATGGGTCCGGGAAACATCTCCCAAATATTGGGTAACCATTGTCAAACCAAACCAGGTCGAATACATTATGAAATAAGCGGAATGAATTTCTATCACCTCGTCAACATTGCCCACCAACTTAGTTCTATACTAAACCATTCAGTTCTAAACATTATTTTCAAGGGGAAAACAGATTTTGAACAGAACATAACCAGTCTGCAAAAAAAACCAAGAAAGATTCATTTCCTGTATGATAAAAGGATACAAGGATAATTCTGTTTGTTCCTATTTATTCACAACTATATTTGTTTTGTTTTCCAAAAAGCCTCTCATAGTAGCAACTAGCAGCAACTACAGTCTAAACAGGCAAAAGCAAAACTCTGGACGTCTCTATTTATCGGTTGAACCTAAAACCTCACGTTTAATCTCTTCAATCTTGGATCCGAGTTCATCTCTATTTTTCTGAAAAAACAGAATAAACCACAAGCCTATTAGCAAGGTTTCAAGTACTAGGAACTCAGGTCAAGGCTCTTGACATTGTAATGTACGTACGTACCTTAAATAGCAGATATCGTGTGGTGAACCAAACTGAGTAACCAAGTCCTACAACTTCCAAAATTTTTGGCACCTGTTTCAGGTGATTATCCAACTTGATTTAGGCAACATAACAGAGGTTTCTAAGAACAGAAAAAAAATATGAATTTTTTTTTTGGGTTGAATTTCTCCTGAGTTCGAGTTGAGAAACATTACCACTGGGATAGAATCAATGGCACCAACAATGGCTGAAAGCAACCACACAGAAACAAGGGCGCCACCACCATATAAAAGAATTGTAGGTGTGTCTTCAACATCCAACTGCAAAAGGAACAGTCACATACTCACATTTAGCGACTATCAAAAGCAACACAAAATGCAAATGCTTTGTAGCATGTGATCAGGTGCAGGGGAAACCTCTATCTAGAAAGAGGAGGGGAAAGAGCTCATACATAGCAAAATAAACCAAAAATGAATCAATATATCGCTCAAAAATGAACTATTGAGATTAAGCTGGCTCAGGTGAACCACTCAGGATTGACATTATCGTCAACCAACACCAAGCATTTACTAATTTCGTAACCTCAATGAATTTCATCATGACAGCATGTAAGACATAGAAATTTAGTTTTTTAAGCATTTGGTTTTTTCATCTCATCATGACACTGCTAGGTAAAAGGTATACTAACTATTTCAAACAACATAAACGAGTGTAGAATATCTACTGTGTAGCCATCCTTTTTACCTAGACAAGATGGAAAGCCATGATTTTTTAAAAATTTCCACAAAACAATCCTAGACAGTGGACTGAAACCAATTACTACACTATCACAGAATCAACCAGAAAAACAACGAGATTTAAAGAGAAAGAATTTCAACAAAGAATTTAAATAAAAAGGATTACAATTGTGATAAAGATGTTGATTAAAATTCAGAACCATGTTTATATCAAGTGCACTCAAATAAACAAGCATGACTCGAGGATGAATGAATGCGAAAGTGCAACACTTTTTGGATAAGAAATGAAGAGAATGGTAGGGTATGGATCGGAAGGAAGACTAGCCCCTCGCTTGGATAGAGTTGGGAGAAGGAAAGTAAAGGAGAGAAAAAAAATTACATATTCCTTTCCTCTTCAATAAATGCCATTCCTCCACTGTTGGAGAGATATGGAGGGAAAAGAGGCCCATTTTCCCCCTCCTCCCTCTAATTTACTATTAAGAACAAAGTATAAAATTCAAGTAACAGCATAACATATTAACATCCCACAAAACAAATAATGCTAAACACTTTTTGATGCTGGGTGCACGTGACATATCATGACAATGTTCGAATATTTCTTAATGAGAAAGCTGGTTGTCACCTTTGACTGGAAAAAGCTCTGATGGATCAAAAATTGGAGGAAAAAAAGGATTTATCCCCATATCTTTCAGCCATCATAATGAGGAAAAAAGGATTTTAGACAAAAAAAAATCATGAGAAAAAAGGCACTGTGTTGCTCAGGTAACCGCTCAGACCAGCATAACTGCTGATAAAATCATCCAGCTTTGGAACAAAGCACTCAATAAGCTTTCCTTTCATCACAGCAACAGGGTCAGGAATCATATGGGAGGAAAAAGAGCAAATCTTGTACGAGACCGTCTCATTGTGAGATATTCAAAGTAAATCTTTTTATTTAGTTAGTTGGACTATTTAGCCCAATTTATTCAAGACTGCTTCATAGTAAGACCATTTTAGATGAGAATTTGTGGAGGAAAAATTGATGAAGAATACATTAAGTGGATGAAAACTGCTAACAGTGTGACAGATATATACACGAGAACATTACTTTGCTTCTCTTAAATGAGAACTATCAAAACTGAAAACACAGAGAAGGGATATATGTTCCTCAGGTAACCGCTCAGGTTGGCATTTGCCGATTTGTCATGAAACATTGGCATAATGCTTTCCACAAATTTTACTTTCATCATGGCAACATCATCTACAGTATACCACTAGTAACAGCAATAATCAGCAAATGGATAAGACGGAATACATAAAAGGAGTGCAAAGTAACTGCTAAAAAAACTTTACGCAATCGACGATAGTTGAGTCCTAATGCTCAAAACGCAGCCATTTGAAGAATTAAAGATAACCAAAGTATATGAAATGAAGCGAGTAAAATTATAGCTCATTTAAGGCAACAAGCTCAGACATCATCAACAAAACAAGGCAGTGTTAATATCCAACAAAACCACAGTTATTTTTTTCATTATTATTGCAAACAAAACATGCTCAAGCTATGACATAACTATGCAAAAGACAAATTTAGGACCATAAAAGATTGAAGAATCCAATTTGAAATCAAACCTCAATGTCAAGCTTGTTTAAAAGCTCCTTAACCGGCTGCAAAGTATCATCATCAGAAGAAGATTCTCCAACTTCCGAAGACTCGCCTGATTGTTTAGTTTCACTGAGCAATACTCCATCATTATCGTTCATACTGGTATTCACAGGCGCAGAAGTATCAAGCCTAACATCATTCACATCATCTTCTAGACTTGCAACGACTCCACTTTTATCATCTGTGAATACATTAGATTTCTCATCATCTGTTGTTGCCCTCAACAATGTGCTTCTTCTAATTGGTGTATGGGAAACAACCCCTATTCGCAAAATGAACAATATCCGCTTATCAAAATCAAATTCAAACAATTAATTACCCATCAAAGAAAAACTGTAATTTTTTTTATTCAGATCCTAAATGTAGCCCGTTATCGAATTATCATCCTCCTTACCTCTCAATTTGCTTAATTTTCCATTGTTGACTGTCCCAATAGCAACAAATTTTGGAGTAATTTACAAAAATCGACCCACATTCTCTTCTATAATATCATCCACTAAGTCGATATTACATCCAACTATCTCTTTCATCCACTTGTTTTTTTAAAACCAAAGTTAATATTCTATTCTACCAAATATCCGATGTAGCAAATAGAAGGCCACGGAGGGGAATATAACAAACACAGTATAACAAGACAAACTTTATAAGACAAACCCACCTCATTTTTTTTTTTGTTCTTATTCAATTGGAATAGGCCATAGAATCCTAAAAACAAAGGAAGAGTATATAAATTGTAGATGTTGTAGACGGTGAGAAACCCTACTCTATCACAGTGAAGCCATCAACCACTAAATCAACACAAGAATCTGCCCATTTCATATTAGCTAGATTTTTATTTCCTCGATTGGAATAGTAGTGTTAATTAGGACATTTCAAAAACAGAAAAATCAAAATCAAAATGCAAAAGAAAAATAGTCAAACCTGATAAATTGGAAAGCTTTGTATTAGGTAAACGGAAAAGAGGAGTTGTAGGAAAGGAGGAATTAGTAAATGAAATTGGAATCGAAGGAGTTAAAATGGCGGCAGTAGTAGTACAAAGCTCCATTATAGGAGTATCTCTCTTCGTGTATGTTGTTACTACCAATCTGAAGCTCAGAAATGGAGGAAAAAATAAGTGGAAAGTCCAAAGGCCGAAAAAGGATTAGGGTTTTGTAATTGAATTTCTCGGTTGTTTTTGTTGGAACTTGCTGGATGGTGGTGTAGTGGAGGAACGGCACGAGTATTGAGTAGATGTTTGTACAGGCCTTGTTGGGGAAAAATAGAAAAAAAAAATAAAGCTTATTAAAAACATGTTCAACATGTTCGATTGCACATCGCCCTCGAAAATTTAAAAATTTTAATATCAAATTGCTATATTTTTCATTTTTGACAATTTCATATTACTTGCTACATTTCTATTTTTAGTAATAAAACAATCATATAAATATCTACTTTATCCTTATTTTTATCCTACTTTATACCTCACTAACTTTATCCTACTTTATACCTCACTAACTTTTTTTTCTCTTCAATTAATAAAAAAAAAAGTGAAGGGTAAAATAATACTTTATGTTATGCCCACATTTTCTTAATTCTCGTACCCATGCAAATGTAGCAACTACAATGGAACGGAGGAAGTATATGTTAGGTGTTTAAAAATACAAATTATCAAAAAAATATTACTCCCTCCTATTTACCATAGGAGTCCCATTTGACTTTTCACGGATTTTAAGGAGAGTCAAATGGGACTACATGTGTAGGAGAAAAATGTAGAGTTTTTGAATTTTTATAGGTGTAAAGTGGGGTTAGTAGGTATAAAGATGTAAAAAAGTTAAATTTAGTAGGGATAAATTGGTAAAGTTAACATACCCAAAATAGAAATGAGACATTTAGGGTGACTTGACCCAATAAGGAAATGGAACACTTAAGGTGAATAGGAGGGAGTATAATTTTTTTTTTTTGGAAATAAAATATCATATTTTTAAAAAGTGCACAGCAGCACAGGTCTTTTATAAAATTTGTTAATTTTTACTCTGCCCCCGGTTAAAAAAAATTATAAAATAAAATTTGTGAAATTTAAATTAAAATTTTTAACATGTCTTTGGTTCGAGCATAAGGTTAGGTACATTCATTGTTATTTACAACGAATAAAGAAGTCGGTCCAAAAAATTCAAAATTTTTGTTCGTTGTTATAACAGGGACAACGAACAAAAATGAGACAATATTGTAATGTTGGACATTGTTTTATTTTATTCGCGCAACAGCTAACATACATGACCCCAGTTTTGACATGAAAATGCGTATGTTAAGGTGGACGTGTGGTAATATTATGATGGATAGGATGAAAAATCAGGAGTTTAGGGAGACGTTAGGGGTTGCACCTATCTCCGCAAAGATGTGGGAGAACATGTTAAGCTGATTTGGACATGTGCAGAGAAAGACACATGACGCCCTAGTAAGAAGGATCAAATGTATCATAGTGGAGGGCAAGAGAAGTTGAGGAAGACCTAGGAGAACGTGGGATGAACAAATCAAAAGTGACTTGAATGAAATTCACCTCGTTTGTTATTGTTCTTTGCCTTTTTGTCATAATTTACCCTTTTCTTTGCTCTTATCTTTGTATTTGTGCGTATGTTTTTTCTCTCTCTTGAAGACCGTTTTCGAACTGGGGGACTCTTTGATCACACACTTCTCTATGGGTATGCGCCTGCCGTCGTTCTTCCCTCGTCAGATCCTTATCATAGTTTTCTATGAGCGGAATACACTGGCTATGATGAAATACACTGAGTGTGATGATGATGATTGACTTATGGTTTGGGCCTAAAAAGTGGATTTAGTTTATTCTTTGGGCTTTTTACGGCCCAGGAAAACCGCTAGCCTTTGACTGAATTTGAAATCTAATGGGGTGTCAGAATCTACTGTTTACTTTGCCAACTCATTGATTCAATCAGACCAACTCATATTTCGGCTGCCGTCACTACTTCACGCGCTCTACATGCCCGTGTCTCTTCGATATTAAATATTAATACTCTCTGAGTTTCACTATACTTGCTACATTTGACTTTAAACGCAATTTAATGTGTTATTTTGATCATTTATATATAGAATTATATATGTTTAAAAAGTAATATTATGAAAGCATGCGATTAGACGATTCAAACAAGATCTCACTTAAATATATTTTTTCTTACACATTAGTCGCAATATATAAAATAAGCTTGAACGATGAATAGTGTCAATAACAAAAATGTAGCGAGTATTTCAGAACGGAGGAAGTAATAGAATGAAACAAATTGGTAGAGGCAGATAAAAAGAAAAGTTCGACAAATTTTGTGAGACAATTGGGAGTGCAATAAGTCTTGTTTGATACGGTCTTATCATGATACAAATTTATAAAATTATTTTATTTTTCAAATTAATCACTTTCAGGTTATAAACAATCAGTTTAAAAGTGTAAAATTTATTTACTTTAAAATTATAATTAATTTTATTTAAGACAATAAGTGATTATCGAGACAATCCAATATATATAGTCTAATCGTGAGATTAAATGATAGAAAATGAGTTGTTCACATTAGTATTACCTCCATTAAATAGAAATATAGTAAATTTAAAGTAGATCATGGGAAATTATAATATTTTGTCTTTTACGGTCTATTTGATATTTGATTGTCAATATTAAATAATACTTTCTTCGTATCTTTTTAAATGTTTTATTTGTTTTTTTGCACGTTTGTCAATGTACTAATTTAATCTTTAATATATATAATTGTGCATTATTAAAAATTATAGAAAATAGATTTTAATCTATCTTGTCTTGAGATGAATCAAACAAGATCTCATCTAACTATGTATAAATTCGTAGATTAAAAATAATTACAAATTAAGAGTGGTTGATGAATAATACTCAAAAAGCAAATAAGACATTTGAAAAAAACGGAGAGAGTATGATGATAGTATTACCATTTTGACGAATGATATTATACTAATAGAGGTAAATGCAAAATGATGATTTTTTTGTTGTGATCAAAATTTTATTAACATAGAAATGATAGGATATTTATAGTTTACTCCATTTCTTTTCAAACATTTCATTTGGGTTTTGTACATTATTTATAATCTATTTAATGTGTTTTTATTACTAATTTATAAGTTAAAACATAGTCAAATAAAATCGTATTTTATCATCTTTGAAAAGAAAGGGAGAAAATAAAAATTTTATGAAATTTTGAATTGAAAAAATTGTTAGAAGAGCGTAAACTCCACGCGAGGTAAATGAAAAACAGGCAGAAATCGGAAGCGATTAGCCACGTAAAAGCGGGCCTACTGTTTTGTCATCATCATTCATTCTTATCATCTTTCTTTTAAAATCTCTGTATTCTCCTCCTCCCTTCATTTCACCCAAAAATCAATTTCTCTCTTTCTTCACTCTAACAACTCTACTCTCCCCATTCCTTGATCTCTCTTATCACTCCTCATCAATGGCGGAGACAACCCTAACCAGAGATCAATACCTTTACCTAGCAAAACTCGCTGAACAAGCCGAACGTTACGAAGAAATGGTTAAATACATGGATAATCTCGTTGTTTCATCTTCCGGAGAACTTTCCGTCGAAGAACGTAACCTACTTTCAGTTGCTTACAAAAACGTTATCGGATCTCTACGTGCTGCGTGGAGAATTGTGTCGTCGATTGAGCAGAAGGAAGAGAGTCGTAAGAATGAGGATCATGTTCCATTGGTTAAATCTTATCGTTCTAAAGTTGAATCGGAACTTTCATCTGTTTGTGCTTCTATTTTTAAATTGCTGGACTCGCATCTTCTTCCGTCTGCTTCCGGGACGGAATCTAAGGTGTTTTATTTGAAGATGAAGGGAGATTATCATCGTTATTTGGCTGAGTTTTTGGTTGGTGATGAGAGGAAAAGTGCTGCTGAAGAAACTATGACCGCTTATAAAGCTGCTCAGGTTTACGTTCTTCTATTCGTTTTTTTCTAGAAAATAGTTTTTTTATGCAGTTTTGCTTGAAGTAAAAAGAAATATTTTGTGGTTGCTGTGAAATTGGTTGCGATCTGGTTAATTTTCGCTTACTATATAGATGTGTGAAATCAATTGAGTTCAGAATTTGTAATTTTGTGGTGACATTTATGAATTTGAAAGGTATATTGGTTGCTTTTCGCTGAATAATTTGGGTTTTCTGTTAGAATTTTGAAGTTTTACCTTTGGGTTACTGATAAATTTGTAATTTTGAAAAAGGAAACTTTGAACAGAACAATCAGTGAATAATAAGATATTGATCACAAGGATACATAAATAAGGAGAGCGCTAAACCTTCATCAATTTGAAAATCAATTATATGTTATTACCCACTTTGATGTGTATGTTAATTTATAGTCGTAGTTTAATACTTGAAACATGACATGCTATTGTAAAATTATGTTATTACCCACTTTGATGAATCATGAAAATTTCATATCGAAAATAAAAGGGAATTTAGTAGATTCAAAGAGAAATTTAGCAAAAAAAGTTTCTTTTGTTTAATTTTAGATGTTGGCTTTTTCATGGAGTGAAAACGCATGTTTTAGGGATGTATGTTGCCGTTCTCCTTGGTAAATAAATAAGATGCATAGGAGTAATTGACTTTGCTACGCTAAGCTGACTAATGTTGACCGTAAATTTGTCAAAGACCGAGTGAGGTGTGAGCTTTGACAATAAAGTATCTAGCCAATGTTTATATGGTCTGAAGGTAGAATTTTACGTTCAAAGTGTATAATCTAATTGTGGACTTGTGATATACTAGTTATTTAATATATCTGACTCTCCTATCTCTAATGTGATAGGATATTGCTCTTCCTGATCTTGCTCCCACACATCCTATCAGATTGGGCCTGGCTCTGAATTTTTCTGTGTTCTACTTTGAGATACTTAATTCAGCTGAAAAAGCCTGTAGCTTGGCAAAACAGGTATGTTTGATCTTCAATTTCCATGGTTTATAACCAATTGAACATGGGCTTCTAAATTTTGGAGGATGTCTCTTGATTCAATTTTACACTTATATAGTTCTTGCATATGAGAAAGCTTCACCACTTGACTTTATCTCTGATAGTCTATAGTAAAAAGATTAGCTTGCTCGTCTATACACTGTTGTCTTGTGTAGTGGATTTAGTTTATGGATTTGGTCCGATCACGTAGCTGTAACTTCTAAGATGGTCATGACACAGATACTCTCAGATAGGCTAAAATCAGGGAGGCAGTGGCCAAGTTTTAGGATATTTTTATATTAACTTTACTTAGACTTGATGCTATGGTGTGTTTTCCAATTTCCTTTAGTTTGGTAACCAGAATGCTATTTCTCAGGGCTGTAGTAAAACATTACAGTTTGATGCATTATTCCCGATGGCTATATCCTTATTACTTTCTAGTTTCTGTACAATGAACTCTAGTTTTGGCCTGGTACCGTTGTGTTTGTTCATAAGAGGTACCAAACATAAGGGAAGAAGTATAGGGTTGGCAGAGACGAATAGTTTAGAAGTTCTAAAGGAGGTGCCTAGCTAAAATTTAGGCTAAAGTGGCACCTCGAGGAATACGTAAAACTTTATGAGGTCGGATATGGGTATGAATATGGTAGGTTGTGAGTGTGTGGTAGGTAAGGCATTGAATATTATTTTTTAAGCTGAACTAAACATGATCTTACTTTTTACTACCATTACATGATTGTAATATTTTAATGGTGAAGAGTAGCATATTTAGCCCATGTTGCATTATGAGTTGTCTTCTAGAGGAAGTCTCAGCTTTAGCACTAATTGATAATGTTCACATTTGAGTGAATACGAAGAAATCTGTTTGTATGTTGTTTAGGATGATATAATATTTCACATCGTTGGTGTCATCAATTTTGTTTTATTTCTTATTCTTCATGTATAAGAAAAAAAATAGCAAGTCGAATTTTGTGTGATTTTTTGATTATTCATTATGTAAAATTAAAGATAGCGGTGTCAAAATTGTGCATTTGATAGCGTAAAAATCAATTACTGTTAATTATGAACTTAAAAATACATGCAAACATGATAGTGGATTAAACTACTTAGTCATACATTACCCGTTGTATAGGTAAGTGCTTGTATAAAAGCTTCATGAAGTTGTCGCCACTGAGATGAAATGCTCTTGGTTGCATCATGAAGAGGTGAATAAATGAGATATTTTTTTGCTTTAATTGAAAAACCATTTTGCTAATACCTTTACAATAGGTATCAAGAAATCAACTTTTGTTTTTGTTTCTCTATAAAATTGTGATGACTTCTTGATAGAACATATATCCAAATAAATATAAGGTTTAAAAGCATAGTGCAATGAAGTAGATGACTTCTTGAAATTAAAATTAATCTATTGTTTCTCTATCGATTGTGATGACTTCTTGAAAGAACATTTATCCAAATAGGTGACTTCAAGATGCATACACTTAAATTTAAGGAAGCACATACCATGAATTAGAGCTTATTTGGATAAAGTAAGGGGAGGGAATAGGAATAGGAATAGGAATAGGAAAGAATAGGATGGAAGGCGAGGGAATAAAGAGGAAAACAATTTTTTTGAGGATAGGAAAATAAGGATTGAAGGGAAAGAAAATTGTTCATTCTTTGTTCGGATAATATTGACTTGTGAAAAAAAAGGAAGAGAGAGCATTATGACTAATTTTTATTTCTAAAGCTAAAAAGATTTGCTAGGAAAATCATGAGCCTTTCTTACCTCTTTGATACGTTTATATGGCCATTTCAACATTCTTGTAAGTAATGTATCACTTGCTTTCCTTAATATTGAAAAAACAAGATGCATGTAACTTTTTTTTTTGACAACAGATGCATGTAACTTCAAAGGGATAAAGTTTTGCCATGTTACCAAGTCAACAATTGAAATTATTCACAAACTGTATGACAAATCTTACACTTATGAATACCCATTAGTTTTACTCTATATCACTTCTCTCTCCACTTGTTATCTAAACAAAAGATTTTCATCCCTCCAAATCTCTCCATTTCTTTTCTCTTTATATCCCATCTTAAAAGGTAAGTTAAAAGCTTGAAAGTATAACATGATTCATTATGTGCAACATACCCTAGAAATGAGAGTCTGAGATAACAATCATTAATTTAGCTCACCAAATCATAGAGGTAAATCAGACAAACACATAGGTAAGATAATATAAAATACCTCCACTCCAACAGAGTAAGTGATAACAAAAACAACCTGATTTACTTCCTTACAATGTACCATTGAAGTTTTCACCATAATGAATCTTTTTAAAGGAGGGAAAAAATTGAATTATAACATGCTTTTAGAAGATGATATCATCTACATCATCGTACCACGTTCGCATTGCAAACTCTTTTAAGATTATTGCAATTGAAATATAGAAAAATAGAAATGTAAAAACATCCGCATTAACAACCAAAGTCATTTTGCCACTATGTTTTAGAGATGATCTCTAGTTAATTCTAGGTAATGGATAGGTAAGAGGTCATTAGGGCCTCGCTTTTTGCATTATGGCTTCTTTGCTACATTTACGGCCCGTTAGGTAGGTGGTATTAAATTATGGTAATAGGAATGAAAACTAGTGTAGTTTTGGTTGAAAAATTTCTTGATACATTGATGGTCATGCTTGTCAACTTCAAATATCTAATTTTCTTCATAAATTTCATTCCAATGCATTACCATTGGGCGATGCGGTATTAGGTGGCAATGAAAATTTATAAACAAAAAAGCTTTTTTATGATCAAAGTTTCATTACCATGGAAATGACATAGAACTTTTGATGAAATCTTATACTATAAATCATTCTCACTACCACCATTTAGTACCGTAACCAAACGGGCCGTAACAGATTTGCATTCCTTGGATGATTAGGAATTTCTTAATCAATCTTTCACCCAGCTTTGTGTCTGTTCTCAATCATAAACAACCTCATTTTTTTTACAAGAGGAAGCTTGTGTACATTTGAACCCTAAACTTTGCCTAGGTGTAAGCCTCTTAATGGCTTTGGGGTATTGCTAGTTCTTGTTGTATTTACTCATTTTTGGAATTCTTTCCTTTTTTTATTTAACTAATAAGAGATGTCAAAACTTAGATTGTTGAATTGCCAGTACAATTACAGCTTCTTTACTAGAATACTAGTATATGCCAACCACTAATTTTAGACTGTTGAATTTTTTTAATTATGCATGTCATTTGATCTCTAGCATTGATAATGTATTGACATCTTGGGTTACAGGAAAAATACTTGTATGGTATTTCAGTGATTTTCCTGGTCCGGTAAAACAGTATCAAGTTGTTTATTTTGAGGCACCATATGGCCATACCTTATAGCAGATCAGGCACTAATTTATTTTGATTCTTGAGCTTAATTTTGGTTGTCAACTTTGAAGGCCTTTGAGGAAGCAATAGCTGAGCTGGATACGCTGGGTGAAGAGTCCTACAAAGACAGCACCCTCATAATGCAACTCTTGCGGGACAATCTCACTCTTTGGACATCAGATATGCAGGTAAGCGACTGCTGTGTTGTATACCAAACTTAATTGGATGGTGGTTGTTCTTGTTATTGCTTGCTGCTGTTATTCAACCAAGAACATAAATTTAGAATCACAATTGTTACAATTTGCTAGCTTAGTAAATTCCTTGGAGCAGCAAGGGAATCTATGATAAATGTCTTGTTCTTCCAGCAGCTTTAGAACACACTTTGAACTTCGGTCATACTTGCATAACCTTACAATTCCAGTCTTGTCTAAAAAAAATCAGGTATTCAGGTTACAACATTTGTTTTCTGGTGTCACTAGTATGAGCAGATAGTTTGCTTTGTCATGTCTATTGAAAGAATGATTTTATCCTATATTGCTCAAGACTCTTCTTTTTACCTTGAGCACTTGTTTTAGGTCCTTGTTCCCTACATTCTGACTTGAGTATTTTGACAATTGACATTTTATTTCTGACTGAAAAACAAAGAAGCTTGTCCTGAACTAGCCTTTTAATTTCTCCTGTCCAAGTAACATAGTTTGTTCTACTTTAGTGATGCATAAATTGTTTGCATAAGGAGCATTGAAACTTCCTTAAATGTAATGTGGAAGAAATGATAATAATTCCCCTGTATGTCACATACTTATTTTTGAAACAATTTCCCTTTCCCCAAGTTAGTCGATTTGGGAAATTATATTTTTTCTTCCTTTCCTAACGTATCTCCCCTGTTCTTTTGCTCTGCAATGAAATTGGTTTAATGTTCTTGAAATTTTCATGCATTCATCAACAAATAAATTCGAATCCCAGCATCTTCCCAAGTTTGCAAATTAGATTGATTGTGTCTACTTTCATTGCATGAATCACAGCAGCTGTTCCCTCTGCCTTTTCTGCTCTCGTTCTTTGATTGGAACTTTCAAAAATAATTGTCGCAGAATTTGTAAAATGGCAAAAACCATTTGATTTTTAGTGTGAAGTACCGAAAAGATGCTAAGTCATTTCACGATTAGTTAGTTTCAATTTGCTTCCTCTATTATCTTGTCATTAATATGTTTATTTAGTACAAAATATTTTGAGTTCTCTTTTGGCAATGCATCATTAGCCAAGGTTACAGGATGAGTTATGAGAAATGATGGAATAGTTTTTCCACCTCTTATCATCTTTGATCTTCCTTTTATCTGTTTTCTCTTCTGCACAGTGGCTTTTTGGTTAGAAATGTGTCAATTTTACACGATACCCTTAACAAGCTCTCATATGTTTTATTACATAAGGTCCTCTGAATTAATGATCTCACACTAGCGTCTCTTAATATGTAGGACCAAATGGACGAGGCATAGAATGGGTGAACTCACAACTGTGCTCCTTGAAGGAGGTGGGCTTGAATGTCATTAATTTCCCGTCATCTCAAGAAACATTTATGCACAAAACGTATGTAAATGAAAATTTAAGATTATTAAACGGAATCTGTCTCGCAGGTAAACGATAGCATCCATTGTACTCTGCTTCTTATTACAAGCATGATAATTGTCTTCTCTAATTGTAATCTTCAACCTTAATCTTATAACACTTGTATGCACCTTTTCCTTTTATGATCCATCCCTATATCATTAGGTCTCGAGTCTCTTTCTTTCGAGTTCCCGATTCCTGTCTAAGTAATACTATAACATTTGTAGAGTTATATAGTATATGATGGTTCAAGTATGGAACTTTTTCTTCAAAGCAAAAGCCTATGCCTTTTTCTCTCCTACATCTTTTCCTTCAAAGCAAAAGCCTATGGTGAAGATGAAGTTGATAAACCATTAACCCCACTCAAAAGCTTCCATTTTTTTAAAAAAGTCATGATTTTATTTTAAAAAATAATTTAATTTTCCCAAGTGTAAATTGTTTTCTTTGTGTTGATTTATTTTTTGTATTGATTTAGTGAGGGGCTTTTGAAGGTAATGAATGATGGGTGTACTTGTATAACAGAAAAAGTATAGAAACATTTAGTGAGAATTAAGAAACTGAAACTGCATCAATTGTTGGTGTTGGGATGAAAACTATGGTTCATGCATTATTTTACTCGTGTCAGATTTCTTTTGTGCTATTGCTCAGTCTCACCATAACTTTTGGCCTCTGTTCTCTTTTAATAATCTGATTTGAATTATTCGATATCCAGTATTTTTGTGAAATCTGATATTTGGTTTTAAATTTTTTATTTAATTTTTGTGATTTTATAATAGAAAAACTCTAAAAGCTAATGTGTAAAACCCTAACGGCTCGGTTGGTAGATGGTAATAAACGATGCTAATGGGAATGAAAACCAGTATAATTTTAGTTGAAAAATCTCTTTGCTATCTTGATGAACATGCTTATCCAACTTCAGTCATCTCATTTTCTTCATAAAATTCATTCTAATGCATTACCATTGGGAGATGTGGTATTAGATGGTAATGGATATTTGTATAAGTTTTTTTTGATCATAGTTTCATCACCATGGTAATGAAATAGAACTTTTGATGAATATTTACACTATAAATCATTCTCATTACTACCATTTAGTACAATTAACCAAACGGGCCGTAAAGTAAATTTTAAAAGGTTGCACCTTTTTAAATAGGTATTTGAATTTTATTTATGAAGATGCTAACATTTATAATTTTTCCATTACTACAATTTAATGGCATAATTTATTATTTGTTATTTAATTTAGTTTTTTGAATATCTAATGATATTGTTAAAAGAATTTTTTTCAAATAATAATAAGTGCAACATATTTCTCATAATATCTCATTTTCAATCAACATTCCCAATGAGATAGAGGGATAGAGGGAGTATCTATATCAATTTGGAAGATGTAGCTCAATAGTGAATAGTGAATAGTGAATAGAGATGGGGGAGTGGTAAGGTCACATGGGTTGATGCTTTCCTTTAAGATATGTTGTTGTTTAGAATCCATCAGCTTTCTGCTTTAGAGATAAAGACTTGAACGTGGTTGATGATATGTTTGGATGGAAATTGGAATACTAATTACTATCACAATATGCAAATTACAAACTACACCTTCTACTTGCATTCTCTATATTTATACTAAGTTTACACTTATTCAAGCAAACCTAGCAAACTTTATGTTTGTGTTTGTTTTTCCATTTAACCTCCACTTTTCTACTATGAAAAATGTAAGGTAACACATTTTATTTCCTTTTATTTCGAGTGTATTAGATAATTTATATATGTAAAAGGGAGAATGAATTAATCCTTTATATGGGCAGTGAGAATTGAACTCTCAAGTCTCAATTATAAAGTTATTTTACTTAACATGGTATCAAAAGTCAATTTGATTAAATGGTTACTACTTATAAGTTCGAATCTGATCCACCTTTTTTTAAGTGAAATACATGTATGAAAAAGATCTATTGCATTTGATTTTTTAGCCCTAAGGGCTTTCATGTGAGAGGGCGTAATAGAGCAATAAAACATATTATGAGACGTTAATCGTTAGCTTATAATTTTGGTTGAATTTGTCTATTAACAAAGTTTTTTATAAACCTTTATTTCATTCTTCAATTGAAATCAATTGTTCTTCAAGGTTAATGAGTTTGTACGGTAAAAATTTTATGCTTAATATTTATCACTAATGAAGATTCAATTTGATAATGCCTTTTTCTTAAAGAAAAAAAAAGTTATAATTAATTTATTGATGATGAACCGTATGTAAGACATTCACATTAAATTTAACCATAAACACATACAAAATAATTGAGATCAAATAAGAATCTTAATGAATAAAATCATGGATGATATCGAATACATTTGTTTATCCTATATTTCTATTTCATACCGATGTTTAATACAACTTTTAATGTTAAGATTTTTCTATTTGATTAAGTTTTCAGATAGAATTTAATCTAATAAATTTTTTTATAGATACAAGAATATATTGATATCTTCTTGACACCATCACGATCTTTATCAACAAATTAAGTTTTACCATTAAAATTAAATCATGACTGAAATTCTCACACAGTGAGACATACAACTCAATGAATAGACAGAGTACAATGACTTTGCTCTTGAGAGCATGAGAGGTTCTGAGCATATTCAACATGTTCGACCGCACAAGGCCTCGAAAAATTAAGGGCCTCAATATTAATTTACGTAGTATATATTTATTGTCTAAAAATACAAAGTTGTTCGAAAAGTATCATAATTTTTGAAATTGTACAGGGTCTTTAAAAAATTTTTCAATTTTTGCTCCGCCCTTGCTTGATTGAGAGGTAGTAAGAAACATAAAAGAAATAAGAGTTGGAATAAATAAATTAAGTGGGTTTACCAGCAATCGATAAGTTGTCGAAGCTCCAATATTGACAATGAAACTTAGGGTTTCAAAGAAGAAGGAAAGAGAGTAGGCGTTCTAGTGTTTATACTCTAATTACTTCTATCCGACCCCAAACTCTTACTATATACTTCCTCTGGATTTTATTAGTTGCTACAGATAGTGACATTTTGTGAGGAAAAATATCACTATCTGTAGTAACTATTAAAAACCAGAGGAAGTAAGAAAGTTGTAGCCTTATAGTTGCTAACTTGCTATATAAGGTCAGTTTGGTTCAAGGTCAAAATTTTAGTTGAATTAACTCAAAAAATATTCATTAATTAAATGATGTATATCAGATAACCATGGATTTTAGATGTTGTAGATTACATAAATAATGATAGAAACTTTATACTCCCTTTGTTTTTTTCAAATGTTTCATTTAATATTTGGACGCTCATTCACACTTAATTTGTATTTTTATTCTTAATCCTATAGTTAAATCTAGTCAAATGTAATCTTGTTTGATTCGTCCTAACATAAATTTATCAAATATCCAATTTTTATAATTTTTAATTATGTACAAATTTAGAGATATTAATAGTTGAATTAGTGTGTTGACAAACATGTCCAAACTTAATGTGACATTTAAAAAGAAACGGAGAAATAGGTTTTTCGAAATTGTTCAAGATTTACTACTCAAAAAATAAGTAAATTCATGTAATGAAAGGGAAAGTATTAAAATGTCTTAAGTATTTTTAAAGTTATTACTCTTTTAGTCTCATTAAAAATACATTATAGTTATTATAAAATTCTTATATTGAAAATTAAATGTTGTATTTTCAATTGGATCGGAGGATTATATTAAATACTTCTAGAATTGACCGTTAAAATGAGTTTTGACTAAACTCTAATTAAGTGCACGTGACATTAGAGGAATAAGAATAAAGCTTTTACAATTTGGTAGAATTTTTGGAAAATTACCCAACTTATCATTTAACAAACAGACCCGATCTCTAGTTTCTTGAGAGACCGTCTATAATATAGATGCTTTTTAAGAGCCCAGTCCATATCTTCCTTTTAACTTACAAAACCACCAATCAGTTTTGTTTTCTTTTTTTTTTAATTTATAAATTGGGCAAGGCCAAAACTTGAGACGTCTATTGTATAGACGGTCCCAAGTAAGAATTTGTGTTTAACAAATGGCATGTTAGGGGTTAAAAGTAAAATAAAGGGGAATTGTGGTAAAAACAAGAAAGGTGAACATATTCCTACCTTCAAAAATGTAAATGAGAGCATCTCTAAAGAGGAAAGGGAAAAAGAAAAAGATTGGTTGAAGTTAGTGTTCCTAAAGTCTTGACTCTAGAAAAAAGGGTGGTAATGGTATAAGTCTTTTGTGTTATCCACAAAATATTAATATTTAATTTGATCTTTCACCAACTCATATATAGTATCCTAAGTTGGATATTTGTTTTATTTTATTTTATTTACATAAACATAGTGAATCTTTATGAAATGATTAATTGTGATAAAAATAAGATAATCAACATATATTGTGTTAGAATAAAATTAAAATTAAATACCGAATCATAAAAGTAATATAGAAAAGAAATTACAATAATAGATCAAAAGAAATCAAGTTCTAAGTATTTGTAAAAGATTTTAATATATCCAAGTAATCAATCTGATAATTTCATACAAATACATCACATTTTTAAATTATAAATTGACTTTGACTTTGTGCAACTTAGGTTCTAACTTTATTTAATAAGATTCTTAAAAAAAAAGTACTCCCTCCGTTCCTTTTTGTTTTTCCACCTTACTAAAACGGGTAGTTCCATAAGTTTTTCCACTTTAGAATACTTTCCATTTTTGGAATGTTTTCATCCCACTTTTACCCCTTAAAACCCCATTTTCCTTACTCCACACTACTATTTAATTATTTTCTCTTTCATACTTCCAATACAATCATTACATTACACTATTATTTAATTATTTTTTCTCTCATACTTCCAATACAATCATTACTTTCCACTATTATATAATTAAAATAATACCCACTACCACCAAAGATTCCATTTTTCTTAATCTTGGTGAAAAACACAAATAGGAACATCAAAAAGGAACGGAGGGAGTACCTTTTAAATGTAAATATTGTGTTTTGAAGTATACCTTTGTAAATGCAAAATAATGAGTCATGTTTACTTGCATATATTTATTCATAAAATTTGAAACAAATAAGCAAAAAACTATAAAAGATTCACATTATAGCAAACTTTTGAAACTATTTTCCAATATAAGCCCAGACCTGAGATTTGACTTGTTCGCACTTAGCAACAACGAACACATGCAGAGGGTTCAAAAAAGACAAAAGATCTGCTCGCTATTACTAACAACGAACAAAGCTAAAACCTGGTCAAACAGGGTCAAAAATGAGGAAGAAAAGGGATATCTACTGTTTTTAGCGCGCATCTGTTCGTTGTTAGTAGCGAACAAACCCTTTGATTTTTTTTTGACCTCCAGTCTTTGTTTGTTGGTACTTACATCGAACAGCCCCAAACCATAACTTTGGGAAAAAATTGCTTATCTTGAGAATTATTTAGCAAAATTGGCTATTGTATAAATTTTTTTATATTTTTTTTGATTATTTATTTCAAATTTTCTATGTATTCACCCATTAATAAAACTTGTTTTTAGACCATTGTTCCAACATTTGTTTATGTAAATAATTAACCAAACACTAGGGTTGTCTACTAATGGTTAATTGTCCGCGGATCCTCGAGGATGCATAGGCCTTGACTCTCGGAGGCCTTTTTTGGAGCGCCTACGAGCGAGCTGCGAATAATAGGGATTTTATCAGTGGAGACATCAATATTAGTGACCTTCTCAGTCTATGTAACATGTTTCAGTCTCTAGGTCTACAACCTACTACATTGCCATGGTGGGGTCGACACTGCTGGCTAACAAGACACGTAATGAGATGGGGATCCCTCGACTATTGGACTCTATACTTATTGATTAATTACTCATCGCTATTGAGCAGACATTTATGCACTACATATATTGGGCGTCTTACATGCTTGGATACCATCGAGTTGTGTTTTTCTTAAAGGATAATCGGACAGCTTGAATACATTCACTATATCCCTCCTAACTCACTAATGCCCATCAACCAGCACAAGGTTCCTAATCAGTCTCATATGAGCCAACGAGTATTATCATTATGACTTGGAGAAGTTCCCTTACATTCTCACATATATACATGTAACAAGCACAAGGTAATCCATGAATACTCTGAAGACACAACTACATCTTAAAAACACATAAATTTCGAGATCTATCTTAAAGTTATGCATGTTTTTATCAAAGTATTGATAAAGCATGATGTGATATGTTGTAATACGATGATCTCATCAACCGCATCAATATTTCCCGCGGGATGGTACTTTAGAATCCTCCCATGCTTGTCTTATCTTCGCTAGTCGATTTGTCATTTGTGCATGCACCCTTTTAAATAGGGTATTAAAAGAGTTAATACCTTTACTAGGGGTGTTCAAAATCGGGTACCGGGTCGACCCGAATCCGAAAATTCGGGTACCCAGTTTTTCAGGTACCTAAAAATGCGATCCGGTTCCGACCAGGTTTAAACCAGGTATTCGGATTCCGGATACATCGGGTCGGAAATCGGATACCCGGTTTTATTAGAATGTTTTTTTATTTTTTATTTTTTTGTCGTTTTGTCGCTCAACCAAACGTTTGTTTATCTCTATTTTCACCTAAAATATTTTTTTATATACAATTCAAATACAAACTCTCTAAAAATCTTTAACTTTATTAGTCATAAAAGATTAATTAAGATAATGAAAGAATAATATTGTTGTTCATGGGTTTAAGTAAGAACAATATTAAATTCAAATACTAATTCATCAAAAATATTCAATCCATGGTTATCTTAAGAGATATCATGATCATTTTATTTACGAAAAAAAGTAAAAAAAAAATAATAATTAAAGAAATCCGGATACCGGATACCTGGTTTTCAAAAAGCCGTGACCCGGATCCGGATTCGGTATCCGGTTTTAAAACCGGGTATCTGACCTGGATTATCCGGTTTGCGAAAACCGGGTACATTATCCGGTTTTAGAAACCGGGTACCGAATAATTCGGGTCAGAATTTTTGAATCGGGTTATTATGAACACCCCTAACCTTTACCAAGATAGTATCTAAAGGGACAATATTGGTTCTCATCTCTACCAGGTAGTCTGATTACCTATATATGCACAATATCCGCCATGCACAGACAAACTTCTCTTTGCGTTCGATCTAGGTTCCTTTGACGTAATCTTATGGATTACCATCTTATTTCTCTTAGACCAAGCATCATTTATTATTCTCCACCGGTGTTCATATTCACCAAGCGCGGTGCAATTTAGGTTTCATTGTGTGTGCTTATACATCTCCCCTTTCTAATTTTGTTTACCAGCACATAATTTGTTCATCATGTTCTCCATATCATATTCTATGTGTCATACACATAGCAATTGCCAAACACCTACATTTGAAGAAGAAATGCATTAGCTCAACATATTATATAAAGTAAATATGGTAGAGAGTAGAAACTAAGAAATACCTAGAAAAACATCACGGATAGCCAAAGATAATCCCTCATTTCAATCAGTTACAATTACATTAGGAGTTTGAACAACCCCAAATAAATCTCTAAACCTTTTCAACAACAAACTATACGAAACTATAGATTTATCCCTCATCAAGCAGAACACTAGCGATAAATTGTGATTTATTTGCGTTATACCAACAATCTAACAAAGCAATCACTTCTTGTTGTTAGTTTGTAAGTGGTATCGATTAAGATTGCATAGGCCATGTATACAGAAACCGAATGAATGTAGGGTTTCGAGTGTGCATCATTACACACACGTATATAAAAACTTTTGAGTCTTATAGTGCAGACTTAAAGGGACGAGAGATTATTAGCCAACCCACTTGGATACATACAACAACCACGTGGCTATTTATGCAATGCAACGGTTATATTTTCAAAACATATGCAAATATGCTTATTCCACTTTAAATTTGAATCCTCATTAATCGTATATGTGTAGTCGTTTGTGGTTAAACTACTTAAACATGGGTGTCCTCCCTTTTTCCTCAATTTATTATGAATTATGATTATGATGTTGTTTTGACTTTTTATTTATTTAATTAATTTATGAGAATTTTGAATATTGATATTAAACAATTAAAATATTATTGTTCATATAGGGTACAAAATAAATTTATTGTATATCAAAATTTTTAAATTTGGGAAATTCCACGTGTTAACTTTGAGATTTTGAATTTTCTACGTGGTAACCAAAACTTTTTAAAATCCACGTGGTAACCCTGAGGTTTACGTAATTGTTCCACCGTGACCTTTTTGCACATAAAAATGTTAGTAAACGTTAATTTCGAAGCTTTAAGGCCGGTGCACGCCTATTTATGTGACTCGTCGTTTCAAATGCGATCAGTGTCAACCTTTTCCGCCAAAACACAGACCATAACTTTGCCATCAGTGTCAACCTGAATACATAATTGATAAGAATAAAAATTAATCTAATAATTAACCCATTTTTCTAGTTGAGCATTTTAAAAGTTTAAGTGATCACTTTAATAGACTAAAATAAATGAGTCAATCCAATAGAAATGATCTCACTATAAAACCATTTCATTTAAGATGAAAATTTAAATGGAGTATGATCTTTCATGGATATAATAAAGTCAAAGATTATACTCCATTTAAATTTTCACTATAAAACCGTTTCATTTAAGATGATAACTCTTTGATGTACACATGTACTCTATTGAATCAAGTCAGTTTCAGTTTTAAGATCGAGTAGACCATGTTAGGTTTGTCTCAATATATAGAATTTATATGTATAGAGTGCATTTATAAATATTAAAACTTAAATTGTACATAAAAATTGTGCAGAAAATCAAAATGTAACTAACATAGTGAAATAAAAGAAATAGGAGTATTATTTAGTCGCCAAAAATGTACCTTCTTTTGGAAAATTACCAAAAATGTACTTTTAACCAATGAATACAATTTTCAGATCATAAATTGATTATTTTAGTTGCTTTGGAAGTTGGAACTAAACCATCTTTTGTAAAGACACAAAAGACGGCTCTTAAAAGCCCAATTCAATTCTAAATATAGAGTTGTAACAATATATATTAAGAATTGAATTGGTCTTTTAAGAGCCATTTTTAAAAAAAACGATCTCAAGTAAAAATTTATGAAAAAACAAAAGGAGATTGATCTCCGAACGACATTCTTGTCATAGCATAAGCACAAAAAAACAATAAAGGGTACACGGCAACGGTTTCCAGCCCATAACGTACCGGAAGAATTAAAAGATGTGGATTTTATGGGCTATCTCTGAATATGCAGGAAAATACTTCTACTGCTAATACTAATACTAATAGTACTCTACATTACAAATGGGCAGGCCAAAGCTAACCGGTCCCACTAAATCAAAGATTTTGTACCATTTATTTATACTTCACAATTATTGTGGAACAATAAAAGAATTCAATAGAGTACATGTGTACATCAAAGAGTTATAAACAAATTCGATGATATAATATTTACTCGATCTTAAAACTGAAACTGACTTGATTTGACTTTAAAACGAATTTTAGATTATACTTCCTCCGTTCCGAAATACTCGCTACATTTCGTTTCTGTGCATTATTCATCGTTTAAGCTTATTTTACATATTGCGACTAGTGTGTAAGTAAAAATATAGTCAAGTGGGATCTTGTTTGAATCGTCTAATCGCATAATTTCATAATATTCAATTTTTATAATTTTTGGATAAGTGTAGTTTAATATATTAATAATCAAAATTGTGCATTGGATTCCGTAAAAAAATGAAATGTAGCAAGTATTATGAAACGGAGGAAGTACAAAAATCAATATGAATACAAGATCAGATTTTAAACCGACCCAAAATCAATGAAGACCTCTAGTTAAAATTCATTGTTGACAAGATGTACGTAGTCACACTTTGAAGAAGGAGATGATATTACCTCATAAACTCGAGGAGCTACGTGTTTAGATTGATAAAAATGGAGGAAAAACAAAGGGAGAGATTTGAAGGGAGGAACTTTTTTTTATTTGGATAGTAAAATGGGAGGAAAAAGATTTGGCGGCGATGGAATTTGAAGAATTTGATGGATACTTTTTGTTAAGATTTCAATCTTTCAAAGTTGGAAGACTTAAAAGGATAACTCTCATCTCCCCTCCTTTCCCTTTCATTCCCTCCTATACGACAAAAGCTATTTCCTTTCCATTTCTCTTTTATTCATTTCCCTTCCTTCGCTTTCCTTCCCTCCCTTTCTTTTCTCACCAAAATTGTTATCCAAATATAGTATAAGTGCTATCAATTGATTTTGACGGTGAACCTCTATTGGACTTATGAGTGAGAAACTCCTTTTTGTTTGTGTTGCTTCAATCGGTGACTTGTTGGTCAATACATAAACCCTAAAAAATGAACCAAAAACATCAAATCCAATTCCAATTGAATGATATGAATCGTACACTTCTAAGGCTTTAACTATAATCAACTACTAACACACATATTGAGATTCACGTTAACCATTACTCCTCCGCCTTATTCAGATTGTTACATTTGAATCCAAAAGTTCTCACACTAAATCATAGTCAAATGTAACAATCTCTAGACAACAGACGGTTATATTTTTATAATTAAAAAATTATTTTGGTATGAATTAATTGGCATAAGTGGATGACTAGTGGGCAGCTAGAGATACCACATATTAGTTGTGAAGAGTCCTCATTGAATAGTCTCTTTTAGTACACTCTACACACATACAACAAATTACAAAAAAGCAGAGCCGAAGGCGAATCTCGCAGTGCAACGTCTATTTTTATTCATTAGAATAGACTTCTTTTTTTAATATCAAAAACATACACTTCTTTATAAGGAGATAAGATTTAAGATGTGATCTAATCACATTAGTTAATTGCACAATTAATTCCATAATCATAAATTTGAATTCTTAACGTATTATTACTCTTTATATTACGAGCTAATCTTGTGAGAGACCATCTTTCGGTAATATAATCTCAAAACAAGAAATTCATATGCTAATAATTATATTAGTTTGGCTATTCAGCGCATGTATAAAGAACGTCTCACGGTGAGACCGTCTCGCACAAAAAGTTGGATTATATATTTAACTTTGAAGCTTGACGTTGGAAAGTTAATAATGAATAGTGCATAAGAAAAACATATTCGAGTAAATTTTACTTATATTGTCTTGATTCTTTATTGTATAAGATCGAGTAATTATAATTTAATTCATGAATGATAACAAAATTTAATGAAAGTTCAAGTTGTGGAATAGATCTTGGATGACACTTACTATAAATTTGGTTGTTAATACTAATAGTGATAGTGTGATAATGATTTATTATGTAAATTTTGAAGAAATGTATCATGTCATTTTCTATTGCGATGAAACTTTGATAGTAAAAATTGTTTTTTTTGTTTACAATGATCAATTACCATCTAATACCACATCTTTAAATGGTGTTGCATTAGAATTAATTTTTTTTGAAGAAAATGAGGTGATTGAAACAGAGCAAACATGAGAATTAAATTAGTCATAAGGCAAAACACATCCCCGTAAGAAACTTAAGCCATTAGTAGGACACGTGATCAAGAGGAAGAGAAGAAAAGAAGAGAAAAAGTGAATCAAGGAAGGTTGCCCGATCGCCCAGGCAAAGTGAATAACCCAAATAATTTGAGTTCAAGAAACTTTCACCAAGGATGCTCGAGTCTCAAGGTGAGCTAAACCCGACTCCTTGCCCTTGTCCCTAGCCACTCTCTGGCCACTCGATCGCCTAGGCAGGTTAAGCCCAATCAAGCATGTCTTATGCAGGGACAAAAGCGGTTGGGCTAAATGGTATAGTATGGAGATGACTAGGGATGATCAGAGTGTAACAGCCTCAAATTTCGTAATCTTAATCTTCCAATTAATTGTTCCGAATTTTCAATTCGAATTCCTAATCTTTTGGTTATCTAATTCAAATCACCTTTAATCCTAAATCTTTTTTTTCGATTTTGTAATTTCTTTCAAATATTTAACGTTAAAATATTATTTGATTTAAATTTTTTTATTAGCACTAAAATATGGTTTTAATCAAAATTTTCTAAGTAAATTATCATATTTTCATGATCAAACTTACCCATTATTCTAAAATATATTCACTTGGATAAACTAGAACAAAAATATGATGAACCAAAAATTATTTCTATCAAACTCATGATTTTATCACTTACACAAGCTATCACCATTTTCTTGTACAAGTTAACTTTCTCCTACACTTCAACTCTTACAAATTCACCTACACACTCTAAATCTCTTACACAAGTTAGTCTTTTTCCATACTCATAACACTCTTATTCATACAATCTAAGAACTACAAAGTTGACTCACACCCATTATAAATACCCCCTTATCCATGAGATCACTTGCATCCCTTCATCAAATCTTTCTACCATTCTTTCTTATATCTTCACTTCATTAACATCTTACTACCTTACTACCTTTATTATTATTAGCTAAGAAATTCAAGAAGATGGAGTTAAACATTCTTTATTTAGTTAAGTCATCATCATTTTGGAAGCTTAGATTAATTATCATGGTGAATAATTAAATAACTTGAAGGGTCTTATATCTTATTATTATCCTAATAAGTACTAAGTAATAATCCTTGGTGTTAGTATGGTATAACTTCTTACACTACTCTTATTGTGAAATTTTAAATTATATTTAATTTATAACTTTATTATTACGTTTATGTTAGCCTTCAAATTAGTTTATAAGATAGTAAGTCATTTTATGAACTTTTTTTTTTATTAAATATGGTTATATTAAGAATATTGTTATTATAGTTATTTTTGAATTATCAAACCAATTTTTGTGATAATAATAAAACCCCAAACACTCATAGGCCATTCGACCAATATCATATAAAAAAAAAAGTTGAGTTTGATTTACTATTTTGAATTATCAAACCAATTTTTGTGATAATAATAAAATAATAATTTAAAAAGAGATGTTTGAGAGATTTTTATAAGTTATTAAATATTAAAGTGTTTTTCTTGAATATATGAGATTTCATAATAATAGTAACTTTTAATCACTATTAAGTACAAAACATTTTATTTGCTAACTATTTGACCAAAATTTATATAAAAGATGTTAAGGTATTTTTTAGTAAACTTGCCTCTTAAACTATGTCTGAAATATTGATTTTTGTGATATTATAAGTTTTATTTGTTTTAAGGATGAAAATGTTGATTTTGGAAACTTATTTCAAGAGAAATATATTTTAGTAGCTACTTGTGGAAAATACTAATTTGGAGACTATTAATAGAATATTAAGTTATTAGTGTGAATTTTATGAGCTATTAAAATAAAGTTTAATGTGTAAAAATTATTTAATGAACATATAAAGACATAAAAGTAAACTTTAATGTTATTAATAAGAATTATATTAAATAAATGAAATTACCACCTAGGATGGTCAAAGTCAAATTCGAAGTCAACTTGTAGTAATAAAAATGTGATGTACTTGTGTGAATGAGTATTGATTGAATGACCTTGATAGTAAGGTAATGTCGAACCATGGACCGGCATGTAAAATCCAGGCGTCCGTGTTGGCCGGCACGTAAAATGCGGTGTAAGACAGGGGGTTCGCTACCTATCCTGTGGAGCTCGAGCATAAACATTGTATTGGAGGGTACGACTCCCACCACAGTTAGGGTTTAGGGCTAAGGTCCTCACCTAACCAGACACTTACATATATCATGTGTCATATTGTTGTGTTTGTTGATTAGTGATGAACTTGATTAGTGGTTATCCTATGAATCATGGTACGGTTATGAGTATTAACCGAATGAACTTACTTGAGTGTTAAGATTACCAAATTGTATAAATGGCAATAACGCACTTCTGTCAGGATAGAGAATCGTATCTTAATGACTAAAAGTTTGGAATAGTAAAGAATATAATAAAAAGTATACAATGGTGTCAATTAATTTGTAATTGTACTTAAATTATTATTTTGAAAATGTAGTGTATAATTTTAATATTTTGAGTTGGATAGGATGTTATGCTTCGGCGTTACCGTTGACCGATTCAATCTACGCATCCAGATCATGGATGGCGATTTTGCGAGGATTTAGTTTCAGGTTCAATCGGATAGCCTAACATTTTAAGACTTCCGCAATATTTTTTTTTATATAAACATTTTATTAAACATTAATTATGTATCGAGATTGACGCTTCTGTTACACGTGGTATCAGAGCTAAAGTTACTCGAATCTTGGAACTTCAGTTCCATGTTAAAGATAGTTCTCGATAGCCGACATTTTTTTTTTAAAAAAGAAAGATTTTCTTTTTTCAAATGATTTTGAAAAATAAAATATAATAAAATAAATTTTTTCTATTTTTTTTTGTGTGATCATGTCTAGATTACATGTTATGATTGTGATTATGTTAATTTAATATCGTTCACATGTTTAAATTTCATTTGAGATTATGAGAGGCAATAATATTCCCTTACTCAGGAGTCTAGGATTTTAGAGTTGGAATAGTTAACATGAATGAATAGTTTGAAGGTAAAGTTATTTCTGATCATTTTCTCGTAGCAATTTTTTCCATTCATATTCTTTTTCATCCTAAAGTCTACCGATCTTTTATCTCTACCTCTTCTCTTCACAATCCTCTGTCTTTCAAACCTAAGAAATTCATTCCCTAAATTTGTTCACCTATTGATTCACCATTTCTATGATATCGTATCTTTCCAATTTCTCTCTTAAGACTTTAGATCATCATTTAATGTCGACTAGATAGTATTTGAGATGGGTACTTATAATCTAATTTGGGTATGAAGTTGTATGGATGTCACCGTGCGGAGAATTTTTTTTTAGGTAAGGAGAATATTATTAGGTTAAGACTAAAGGAGGAGAGTCCTTGATTGAGAACAATTATGTGTCCCTTATTCAAACGATTAACGTTGTTCAAGCTATTGAAATAATTAAGCATAAATGTGAGGTATACATGCATGTGTTTTATTTCTAGTAATAAAGAGATAACAAAATTAAGTCTCAAGGAAACCCGATTGTTTGGGAACACCCTAATGTTTATCTTTAGGATTCACATGATTACTCGTGAACAGAGTGGTTGATTTTCTTATTGATCTGATTTTTGATGTTATCCCTATGTCCAACGCTGTATTGTTTTACCCTAATTGAGTTAACCAAATTTAAAAAGTAGTGGGATGAGTTATTAGAAAAAAAAAAGGGGATTATATTCGTCCTAATCTATTGCCTTGGGTAGCCTTGTTTTATTTGTTATAAAAAAAATAATGGTACTATGAGGTTTTGCTTGACTATTGGGACATTAATAAGATTACCATCAAGAACCATAACCCTTTGTCTAGAATAGATGATCTTTTGGATTAGTTACAAACTAGGCACTCAAGAGTTCTCTAAGATTTATTTGAGGTCTAGGTATCATCAGTTAAGGATAGTCGAGGAGGATATTCCTATAACTGTGTTCTAGACCAATTATGGATTTTATGAGTTTGGTGATGTCATTTGGGGTAACAAATATGCCAACAACGTTTATGGATTTGATCTGAGATACGTCGTTCTTATTTGGGTAAGTTTATAGATTTTATGAAATTTTTGTATATTTGAGAAACATAGAGCAACATGTGGAGCATTTGAGGATTATTCTAAAACTTTTGAAAAAATATATATATATATATATATAATTAGGGAATTTATTAAGGTTGAGTCTTAGCTTGAGGAAGTAGTATTCTAAGTAATGTTATGTCTAAAGATGAAAGTTACGTGGATCCGGAGAAAATTAAGAGCGACAATAAATTGTCGATTTCAGGAGTGTAACTGAAGTTCATAAGCGTTTTGGTTTTTGGTTAGTATAGAAAATATGTTGATAATTTCTCTAAGGTTGCCCGTCCCATGTTTGAGTTGTTGAAGAATATGATGCGATTTTAATATAGTGAGAAGAAAACGATTGCTTTTAAGGAATTAAAAAAGAGAGACTCACTAGCGCCCATATATTAATAGTGCATTATTGTAGCAAACCATTTATGGTCTATTGTGATGCTTCACTTAAATGTTTGGGTTGTGTACTTATGCAAGAAGTAAATGTCAATAACTTATTTATTGAGGCAGTTGAGGCCACATGAGGTGAATTACCTATACACGATGTTGAACTTGTAGTAATCCTTGCTCTAAAATTGTAGAAGACATTTTTTTATGGGTTACCGTGTAAGATCTACGATAATCATCAAAATTTGAGGTATATCTTCAACCAGAAGAAATTTAATATGCACCAAAGGATATGACTTGAGGTTATTAGGATTATGTCTTGAAATTTCATACCACCATAAGAAGGTGATAACAAGTTGCTTATGTTTTAAGGAGGAGACCGAGATTCTTGAATCGTATCTTCTGAGTTTACCCTAAAATGAAGAGTTTGGGATTAGAGATTTGTAACCAATATGAGGTTAGATGATATTTGAGAACAATGACCATACAAATAAACTTTGTTTAATCATATCAACGACGCACAACTTGAGGATCGGGAGATTATTGAGTTAATCCCTAGTGATGAGGAAAATGATACTAATGCTTTTGATATAAGATAGAGAGGAAAATTTGAGTCTGAAAGTTATTGGATCTTTTGAAATTTTGAGAAGAGTCGGATAAGTTAATTATGATTGCCTTAACCTTTGAGTTCGGTAAAATTTATAATCGTTCAATATTTCAGCGTTGAGGAAGTATATTCATGATCCATAAAATGTGCAAACCCCTCAACCCCTGATTGATGAGTCCATAGCATATGAGACAAGACTTATCGAGGATTTGGATACCCAGAGTCAAGGAAATCTAGGATTTCGTTGTTCAAGGTTTTGTGGTCAAACCACATTGTCGAGAAAGCTACTAGGGAGAAGGAAGCAGAATTGAGAGAGCGATACCTTAACCTTTTCGGTAAGTTCTAGCTAGTTTCGGGACGAAACTATCTTAAGGGGAAAAGAGTTGTAACAGACCTCAAATTTCAGTAATCTTAATCTTCCAATTAATTGTTCAATTTTCAATTCAATTCTAATCTTTGGTTATCTAATTCAAATCACCTTTAATCCTAAATCTTTTTTCGATTTTGTAATTTCTTTCAAATATTTAACGTTAAAATATTATTTGATTTAATTAATTTATACCTAAAATGAGTTGTATTTTTATTATTAACTTTAAGTATGGAAAATGAGTTGTATTTTTATTATTAACTTTAAGTATGGTTTTAATCAAAATTTTCTAAGTAAATTATCATATTTTCATGATCAAACTTACCCATTATTCTAAAATATATTCACTTGGATAAACTAGAACAAAAATATGATGAACCAAAAATTATTTCTATCAAACTCATGATTTTTATCACTTACACAAGCTATCACCATTTTCTTGTACAAGTTAACTTTCTCCTACACTTCAACTCTTACAAATTCACCTACACACTCTAAATCTCTTACACAAGTTAGTCTTTTTCCATACTCATAACACTCTTATTCATACAATCTAAGAACTACAAAGTTGACTACCCCATTATAAATACCCCCTTATCCATGAGATCACTTGCATCCCTTCATCAAATCTTTCTACCATTCTTTCTTATATCTTCACTTCATTAACATCTTACTACCTTACTACCTATTATTATTAGTGAAGAAATTCAAGAAGATGGAGTTAAACATTCTTTATTTAGTTAAGTCATCATCATTTTGGAGCATTATTGGGTTATTATTTTGGGTACATAATGTATCATTGTTTTGAAGATGTGATTTATTTCTTTTGGAACTTCTTACCCTACTCTTTTTGTGAAATTTTACATTATATTTACTTTATAATATGCAAAGTATGAAATATGTTGATATGTTTTAGTAAGAAGTTAGTTTAATAAAACTATGATCAAGATTATATTAAGTATGTGTATGCTAAAAATATATTTAGTGTGTTAATTTTATAATCTTTAAACAAGTTTAGGATGTTGGGTGCAAAATTATATTCTAGTGATATTTATAAGTATGATTCATGTTATTATAAACTAGTGCTAGTATGTTTATGAGTTATGTGTTACATTAGGAATGTTATTATATTTAAGGATTTTTATTTTAGAACTTTATTAATACGTTTATGTTAGCCTTCAAATTAGTTTATAAGATAGTAAGTTATTTTATGAACTTATTTTTTGTTTTTATTTTTGTAAGTTGTTATGTTAATCTATGATTTAGTATGATAAATTTAAATTAAGTCGTTCTTTTTATGTAAAAAGGGTCCCAAACACTCATAGGTCATTGACCAATATCATATAAAAAAAAGGTTGAGTTTGATTTACTATTTTAAATTATTAAACCAATTTTTGTGATAATAATAAAATAATAACTTTTAATCACTATTCAATACAAAACATTTTATTTGCTAACTATTTGACAAAAATTTATATAAAAGATGTTAAGGTATTTTTAGTAAACTTGCCTCTTAAACTATATCGAAATATTGATTTTTGTGATATTATAAGTTTTATTTGTTTTAAGGATGAAAATGTGTGTTTTGGAAACTTATTTCAAGAGAAATAGATTTTTATAGCTACTTGTGGAAAATACTAATTTGGAGACTATTAATAGAATATTAAGTTATTAGTGTGAATTTTATGAGCTATTAAAATAAAGTTTAATGTGTAAAATTTTGTAATGAACATATAAAGATATAAAAGTAAAATTTAATATTATTACTAAGAATTATATTAAATAAATGAAATTACCACCTAGGATGGTCAAAGTCAAATTCGAAGTCAACTTGTAGTAATAAAAATGTGATGTACTTGTGTGAATGAGTATTGATTGAATGACCCTGATAGTAAGGTAATGTCGAACCATGGACCGGCATGTAAAATCCCGGCGTCCGTGTTGGTGACGTAAAATCGTGTAAGGCAGGGGTTCGCTACCATCCTGTGGAGCTCGAGCATAAACATTGTATTGGAGGGTGGCGACTCCCACCACAGTTAGGGTTTAGGCTCGGGTCCTCACCTAACCAGACCCTTACATATATCAGGTGTCATATTGTTGTGTTTGTTGATTAGTGATGAACTTGATTAGTGGTTATCCTATGAATCATGGTACGGTTATGAGTATTAACCAAATGAACTTACTTGAGTGTTAAGATTACCAAATTGTATAAATGGCAGTAACGTACTTCTGTCAGGATTGAGAATGGTATCTTAATGACTAAAAAGTTTGGAATAGTAAAAGAATATAATAAAAGTATACAATGGTGTCAATTAATTTGTAATTCGTACTTAAATTATTATTTTGAAAATGTAGTGTATAATTTTCATATTTTGAGTTGGATAGGATGTTATGCTCGGCGTTACCGTTGACCGATTCAATCGGCTGTCATCCGTATCATGGATGGCAGCATTTTGCAGGATTTAGTTTCAGGTTCCGATCCAGGCCGCAACAATTATTATTTATCGAGAACTTAGCTGCTTTTTGTGTCTTTATTGATGACTTGATGTTGATGTACTTTTACATTTTTAATTTTTAGCAAACAATGTTTCTTATCGGATGTAATATTTTACTTTTATTTTAAATAGTTTTAGTTTTTATGATTTAAAGTTTTTAACAGTTTAACATTTTAAGACTTCCGCAATATTTTTTTTATATAAACATTTTATTAAACATTAATTATGTATCGAGATTGACGCTTCTGTTACACGTAACTTGATTAACTAATCAATTTAACAATATTTTAATGACAATCAAGATGCCTAATGACTGAAGAAGAAGTACTCTAGTGCTCACTTACAAAAACAAATGAGATGTCGGAGAAACTATCGAGGCATATAACTCATGAGCCATACTATAAAGTTATGAGAAAGAGTAATTGAAATGCATATGAGGAGATGTACCTAGATTAAAGAGAATTAACTTGAATTTATGATAGGGAGATGTACAATGAAAGAAATTCATCTTATGAGACGAATAATGGAGTACTATATGGCTCGAGAAAAAACAACAAAGTCCGAAGAGAAATATTTTGGTGGACAATGACAAAGAAGGGTATTTTCAAAAAAAAAAAAGAGTAACGATACTACATGGATATATCCTACAAGATGTGACCCATAGAATTAAGAGTAACGATAAGAGTAACGGAAATTCAATGAATGTGTGGGCATACCTTGAGGGATAAAATTCAAAGCGATAAAAGGGTTGAAGAGTTGCAAATAGAGAGGAAATGACGAAAGAGAATCATTTTAGATGGTTTGAGCATATGCAAAGACATCGTATTAGCGAACAAGTACAGAAGATTGAAAGTTGGAGCTCAGAAGATTGAAAATGAAAACGGGGAAGACAAAAGATAATTTGGAGAACAAGAGTGAAAAAAGATATAATAAATGATATAGAATAGACTTAATTGAGAATTGAGATGGGGAAAAATCCAAATGAATGAAGAAGAAGGATCCATGTAAAACCCCATCAAAACTAATATATTAGTTTATGTAGTTGGTCCTAATATTTTTGAGTTTAATTATGAAATAATGTTGTTTTTTTTTTGGAACAATGAAATAATGTTGTTTGGAATAATTATATGAAGATGAATTTATTATTAAATCTAGCTTACATGAATCTTCCAATTAATTATCTTTGTTAACCTAATTAATAAAACGAAAAATTTAAAGTAACTTCATAATCCTATTAGTTTAACGAGAAGTTTGAAATAACTTAGGTTCAACTCTCAACACACATTTTTTTTATTAAGTTTTCCTAAATTACATATTCTAGTCAAATTAGGTGTCTACAATTAAAATTGGGTCTTAATGTCTTATCTCAGTTAAAGCATATATCACGTCCTCCAATAAAATTCTGAATTCAACTCTCACCTAAATATGTCATTCCTTCAACTTACATTATAATAAAAAATAATTTCTACAATGATCAATTCAAAAGATTAATTTATCTCAAAACAATCAATAGATTAATTATCTAACCCTACCCCAAATTTTTTTAAAAAAATAAAAAGTATTTTCAATTTTTAAAATTGCACGAAAAAAAAAGTTTCAACAATTTTTCATATGTTTTCATTGTTTCCCTTTTTCTTATTGTATCCAAAGAGTCTACAGCTTTTCTCCCCCAATCTCTCGTTTACCCTAAAAACAGCCAGATGTTTACTTTCCTACATAAATCTCTCTACTTTCTCTTTCTTCTTTCACTTCCCTCAATGTCTTTCTCTCTCTATCTTTGTCTTCCCTTAATTTCATCTTCAATTCAATTACCCTTTTCTTTCTTTGTCCCCAAATCCCTTTTTTTTTCATCAAAGTTATGATCTTTTACAAATTAATGGCTTCCATTCTTGTTCTGTAATGGAATTACTTATAACTCAATCTGGGTTTTAGAAAAGTACTTAAGGTTTATCTAATGGCCGACATTTTTGACCTCCATGAATCTTCTTCACCACTTCTATGTGATGAGAACAAAGATTTATGCTTTGATGATCTTGATGATCATGGTGATGGTGATTGTGGGTCCATTGATGATGATGATGATGATGATCATCTTCATAACCCCCCTAAAAAGAACAACAATATTATTGATTCCATTTTCAATGAGATTCAATCACTACCGTCAATTCATTTTCCTCAACAAAGTGATGAACTTTTTAATTTCATGTTAGAAAAAGAAAATGAATACTTTCCCCAAAATGATTACTTAAACAGATTAAGATGTGGGGAATTAGACTTAAGTGTTCGTATTGAGGCTTTGGATTGGATTTTCAAGGTTGGTTTTTTTTGATGATTATACTGATAAAAAGATATTAGTGAATATGGGGATTTTATTAAAATTCCAATCTTTTAATTGGTTAATGATATAATTGGTATAAATTTCTGGGTTTTTAGTAATATTAATTGGGTATATAATATTTTGAAGAAATTGCATTTTTTAAGTGTTTTTTGGTTTGATAATATGCAGGCTCATTCCTACTATAGTTTTGGACCATTGAGTTTATGCTTAGCTGTGAATTATTTGGACAGATTTTTAGCAACCAAGGCATTACCAGTGAGTTTACTGTACACAGAAAAAAAAAATTTAATTTTGCCCATTTATTTCTGATTACTTGCTGGATTCTTATTGATCTGTTTCTGATCATTAAATTAGATTGGTAAAGCTTGGGCAGTGCAATTACTAGCTGTGGCCTGTTTATCAATTGCAGTCAAATTAGAAGAGTCTAGTGTTCCTCAGTCAGTAGGATTTCAGGTAAATCTTGATTAAAGATGATCTCATGAGACTGTTTTAAGATTATTCAATCTTAATTTGGAGTACTCTTTCTCGAGTCGAGGGACTTTTTGGCCGCATCCTCTTAATGGGTATGGATTGCCGCTTTTCTTTACTCCCTAGACATGATCATAGTTCATGTGAGGGGAATAACCTGATTTGGGGTATAAAGGAGGTTTTAGGAAATTGTATAAAAATTTGATTTAGAAAATAATTGATGTGAATATTTTTTTAATAATGTTTGGTGGGTATATTGTGAATTGTGATGATGGGCAGGTAGGAGATCCAAAATTTGTGTTTGAAGCCAAAACAATACAAAGAATGGAACTTTTTGTGTTGGACACCTTAAACTGGAAAATGAATGCTGTCACACCATGTTCCTTCTTAGATTATTCTCTCAAGAAATTGTGTGATGCTCATAATGAGAACACTTACCTTTCTTCCTCTAGTAATGTTTTGAATAGATCAATGGAGCTCATCTCTTGCACAATTAGAGGTACTATAACATTCATTATGAATTAATGATGATATTATTCGGTGAAACATAATTCGCTGGTTAGTTTGCCTTTTAAATTCACGATTCACTCAAACCGGCTCAAAACAGCTTAAAACCGACCTTAATTCACTATTTTCTGATTCGCGATTCACTAGGCGACCAGCGAATCATGTGACACTCGAATTGTTTTTTCTTGGTTGTGAATTTTAAAATTTGGGTTTAATTCTAGAACTTGTACTGTTCTATCCATTTAGGACTCATAAATAAAATGTCTAAAAAGAGTTATTTGATGGTTGTGGAAATTAAATGTAGGTATTGACTTCTTGGAATTCAAGTCATCAGAAATTGCAGCTGCAGTAGCTGTGTTTGTTACAGCTGAAATTCAGGCTTTGGATATTGATATGGCTAGTTCTTGTTTCATTCATTTGGAGAAGGTGAATCCAATTTCAACCAAAAGTTGCAAATCTTTATATTAAAGGATTCCTTATTAGTATACTATTAATTTCGATTTACCTTCAAGTGTTTTAATGGCCGCAACCTCCTTTGATAAGGGTATGGTCAACAGTCTGCCGTCTTATATCCCACCCCAGAGTCCCAGACCCTAATCATCCACAACCTTCTTTGATGAGTCTGCCATCTTATATCCCTCCCCGAACCCTAATCATCTGCAACGTCCTTTGATAAGGGTATGGTCTGCAGTCTGCAGTCTGCCATCTTATATCCCTCCCCAGACACTAAACATAAGCAACCTTCTTTGATAAGTCTGCCAAGTGCCATCTCCAAACCCTAATCATTTGCAACGTCCTTTGATAAGGGTATGGCCTACAGTCTGCCGTCTTATTATATCCCACCCCAGACCTAATCATCCGCAACCTCCTTTGATAAGTCTGCCATCTTATATCCCTCCCCAAACCCTAATCATCTGCAACGTCCTTTGATAAGGGTATGGTCTGTCCTCTGCCGTCTTCAATTCCTCCCAGACCCTAATCATTGCTTTTATGACGGGATATACCCGAGTATAATCTAAAAAATATTGGGTTTTTATTGTTTTACAGGGTAGGGTTTTGAAGTGTGTGGAAATGATGAAGAATAATTCAGTGATAAATAGAAAAAATGGAGGGAGTGTAGGAGTGGTGCCTCAAAGTCCAATTGGGGTGTTGGAAGCAGGTTCATTTAGCTATAAAAGTGATGAATTAACTGCAACAATTGTGGTTGGGTCATGTGCAAATTCTACTCAAAATACAATTACAAGAAGCCCTGCAACTAAAAGGATAAAATTAGACACAACAACATCTAGGATGGACTCCTAATCATCATTCAAATGATAGACTCAGAATCAGAGTCAGAGTCACCATCTCAGTATGCCGCACAAGTTAGGGTTTGAAGAGGCAAATGAGAGACGATTCAAGTTTTTTTTTGACAAATTTTTGTTTGAGCATCAGTTTTGGTTGAATGAGAGCTATGGTGTGGTGTTTGTAGAGGTGGGTTTCTCAAGAAAAATAAAAGAAAGGCCCTAAGCCCCTCTAAATCCCCCCCCCCCCCCCCACCAGATGAGACATAGTAGAGAATAAAGTAGAGATAGAAAGACATAAAAAGGTTAAAGTGAGACTAAGATCTTAATCCATCTCAGACTCTACTCATAGTTCCAATGGGCCAGATACATCAGATATATTGGATTCGATAATGACTGAGTTTTTAACGAAGTGAATTGGGGTTGGAACATAGAAATAAAGACGGTTTCATGCAAGAACATGATGATGATGATGATTACATGGGTTGTCAATGGTTATTATGATCATATTCATGTTGATGGCTAGACAAATTTTAATGTTTGGAAATTGTTATTTTTGTAGAGTCCTCTCTCTGAGGGTAAAAAAAGAGGGTGGAACAAACTAGAATATGAATTGAGAAATTTTTTTTTTTTTTTTAATTGGGGGAAAAGGGGTATTGGTTTATGAAAACATGCTTTCAAGATAAAGCTTAGTAGATGTCAATCAATCTCTTTAGACAAAAAAATAAGAAAGACAAAAATAGTGAACGGGAGGAAGTAGTGACCCTCTTATTGGTATATTATAAACTTCCTTTTGTAATACTTATTTCATTTGCTTTCGCATACATGCTGCATTACTGTGTGTCATAATCTTGTCTATTTGTGGACTTTTCTCAAGCCGGGAACTCTTTGACCGTACTCTCCTTTATAGGTATGAGTTGCTGTCGTTCTTCCGTCCTCAGACCTTAACCATAGTTTTCTAAGAGCGGGATACATTGGATGCGGTGATGATGATGAAAAATCTTGTCTATTTGTATTTTATTCTTATTCAATATTTTATTAGCTCTTACACTTTGACTATTATTGAAGAATAGCAATGATATTTTGCTATTAATTAATCATTTCTTTAATGCTTGTGCCACATCAGAATAGTGAAGTATTATAGGGCAGAGTTAAAATTAATAGTCAATGTTCATGCATAAGATGAGATCTATTAAATATTTATATACATTTAGTATTCTGAGAGACGTTTTTCAGGCTCAATCTATTAAATCATAAGTATAAAAAAGATGATAACTAATTCGTGTAACTGCATGTTTACTTGGTAGAGTTTTAGGATAACTCAAGTAGACATTTGGAATACATCATGTAAAGGTTCACAGTTTGTTAAGTAGACATTTTGTATACTCAAGTAGGCATTAAGGATAACTAATTAAACTAGGCATTAAGGACAACGATTTTAGGTCCTATTGGGCTGGAGACTAGGCTTCAAGTGAGAGACGAAAATCTTTGTGAAGGACAATTTGTGAAATCATCGTTCTTGATCTTTAGCTCCAAAATACCTAGCCATCTTTTTGACCATCAAAACGACTTTAAAATCACTGCTAAGGACAATGGTTTTCATTTAAGTGAAATCTGTGTCCTTAATAGTGATTTCCAGTAGCCCATAAAATCTAGCCTGTAGTCTATAGAACCTAAAATTACTATCCTTAACAATTTTTGTGAACGTGTTTAATTTGAAAAATATTTTTTTGGGAGCATAATTTAGAATTTTTCTATATAAATAAGCTCACTTATTTTAAATATCCCGGAATGACATACTATTTATAGTTTAAATTATTTGCTTGACTTGCACTTTGTGGAGAGGTATTTGGGCCAAAAATAGTAAAACTATCCTCCTAATATTTTTCAACCAATCGTGACTTCACATAGGAATGGAAATTTACAAAAACATGGAACACATTAGATTTGTTTTTTTAATAAAAATACACACAACAAATGAGACAAGTCATCAAAAAATAATAAATAATGTTTGAGCACATTTTAACTAAGAATAGAAAATATAAATAATTTAGGGGTTACTTAGGAGTGGTTTGGTTGACGTAGGAATTAAATTTCTATGGGAAATTGTAATTCATTGGAATTTACTTCCTTTGTCAATTTTCTAGGAATTACTTAATATTATTTGTTTGACAATAGGTATTTTCATTTCATTGGAAGTAATTCATGGGAATTATTAATGACCAAGGGAGGTATATGGTAATCTAATTCCTATGTCTTATAGGAATTAACTTCCCTTGGATTTTATAATTCCTAGGAATTTTAGATTTTTTGGCAACCAAACAAATTAGCATAATACTATTTCTTAGGAACTTAAACTTCCAAGGGTAGCCCTTATATAAATAATAAGCCCGTTCACGCAAATTTATCTACCCAAGTGTACGAGTGTTGTAACATATAAGGGTCAAATACAAGGAGCAAGAGGTATGCAGTTTTACTCTCTACCATTGCTCAAAATTTACCCTCATTGCATCCGGTAAATAATCAATCTCTCCTCAACAATCATATACTTATCATATTCGCTTAACTTATACTTTCTCCGTTCCATAATACTTTCTACTGATAGTGACATTTCCCCACACAACATGTCACACTCAGTAGGAAGTATTATGGAACGGAAGAAGTATTTCAATTTCATAGTTTTCAGTTATCAATATTTGTATTAATTCAAAATACAGCCTAATTTTTCAGTTATCTATATTATTGTTGATATGATAATATTATCTTAAGAGTAATAATGTTTTCAAATTCGATTATCAAAATATCCAAAAATTACTATCTCATTATATTACTTCTCGAATATCGATTGTAATGACAATAATATTTTCAAATATCAATATTCTTTGTAAGGTTAATGGTTGTCTTATTTGCTTTTAAACACCGTTCACATTATACTTTTAATTTGTATTTATAAATTTAAATATGGTTAATTGGGATTTTTTTGATTTGTCTCATCGTAAAACTTATCAATATCAACTTTTTATAGTTTTTAATCATACATACTTATAGAGAACAATTATAGAGATATTAATGATTGAATTAATAAATCGACAAACGTACAAAAAGATAATGGGGCGTTATGAGTACTATAAGATTCTTTTGCCTAGCTAAATAGTGTTTGAACTACCTGCTAATCCAGATACTTACTATTTACTAATGGCTGTTTAGCCAAATTATAAGCCAAATATTTATCGATAAATATTTGGATTATAATTTTAAAATGGAATTCAAATTTAAAAATATTATCTATTTTTATGCGGCCATGGTTAATATGTCGCTCTCAAAACGCCAAAAGATATTGTTTCACTTATTTGGGCTTGCCTGCAATCTATTAATATTTTACAAAGCATTTAATTTGGGAAGAAAAAGTACATAAGACTTTATACCATAGGAGATAGTTTATTGAATAAAATTCGCTTGGTTTGATATTTGTACTAGAGAATTAATTCTGGTGCAACAAAATTGTTTGGTTTATATTTTTCAACATAAAAACAAGCCTTTTGGGATTTTTTCAAATTTTAGATTCAAACTAGTGACTAAGAAAAAGTCCCTATCTTCTAAATGTGAGTACAATTTAGAAGGAACACAAATCAAAAAGTAAATTGAAATAAATAACTTTAATATAATAAGCAAATCAAAAATACAAACTAAAATACTGTTAGACAATATAAAAATATTACAAATCAAATAGTAGATGAATTTCAAACTAATATACATGAATATCTTCATCACTCGAATAAGTTTCATCATCTTCACTTTGCTCCTCATTAGATAATATAAGATCTTCATCGACCTCTTCATTAACAACAGATATAAATGCACTCAGCTCACATTCAATGAATTCTTGGGAAGGATCGCTAAGTGATTCGGACGATAGAGAAATATCTTCGAGAGAGACATAAGTCGATATACTTTCCTCTTGGAACACACTATTCTCATTCTCATTCCTCAGTGACCCACTAACTTGGTATTTCTTTGATTTTACTTTGCACACAACATGCCAATCTCTCGAGTTTTGTCTTGTACTTGGGTATGGCATATAATATACTTGAGAGGCTTGACTTGCTAGAACAAATGGATCATACTTCCTATAGGATCGATGCATGTGAATATCAACTAACTTGTACCTTTGATGAACATGTGTACCATGACCAAACCCATTACAGGATGGATTGTACCAGTGACATTTGAACAATGTTACCCTCTTAATAGGCATTCCAGGATACTCAAGCTCTATAATATCTTCGACCCGACCATAGAATTCATCTTCATCTATATTTTCATTTGCAGATTTAACACAAACTCCACTATTGTCTTTGGCTTTCCGTGTTGCATGTGCGGTACTATAAAACTTATAGCCATTAACATAACATATATTGTAACTTCGCACATACTTCAACGGTCCTTCCACCATGTCCTTTAATATGTCACCGTTAGGGTAGTTATGCAAACGCCCCACTCTTGCCTGATTAAGTAAAAAATAGATTTAATTATTATATAACAAAGTTAAACTAATTAAATAATAAGATAAAATGTAACTTACAAACTTACATATAATTGACAGAATTTGGGTAATTCTTCCTCAACCATAGCATCAAACTGTTCACGTGGCATTGACTGAAATTTGTGACGGGAGTTCAGTAATGTAGCGATTAACAAATGGTGCAAGCTCTGAACAGTGCATGAGAACGTATCGATGTGCAATCTTAATATCTATATCACTGAGTAACTTCTTTTTTCCTTTCCCATGAAATCTTATTGGGTGTGTAAAAATAGAAAGTACACCTGATCTCTCATTATTTAAACAATTGTCATCATTTAGTGGAAGGTCTCTAGATCTACAACGTACTTCCGGATCGAAGTAATGAGACACAAAATGTGATGCTTCATCTGTTAGATATGCGTTACAAATTGAAGCTTCAACATGAGCTTTATTTTTCACATTAAGTTTCAGATGTCGTAAATACATGTATATTTGATATATTAATAATAAATACTCCATGATTAAAGCTTACATAAGAAAATTTACATTTTATCTACGCACATACCTTTCGAAAGGGTACATCCATCTATATTGGACGGGTCCTGCAATTCTTGCCTCGTAAGGTAGATGGATAGCTAAGTGCTCCATGCAGTCGAAAAATGATGGAGGAAATATCTTCTCTAATTTACATATTATCACTGGTATGTCCTCTTCTAACTTTGCTAAGTCTGTCGCTTTGAGTTGCAGTG
>CM033452.1:7640981-7757694 GCA_019425755.1 Amaranthus cruentus
AACAAATAATTAACCACCAGATTAGGTACCCACTCAAAACTCGCACCCACCCAAATTCATGAACAAAAACATTAAAAAATTACCTAGTCAACGTCGGAGTAATTTGCGCTGCCGGATGTGGTGGTGATGGAGGTCGCCGGAAAACTTCCTTACGCCGTGATGATTTAGAGGAAGAAAGGGTTAGGGTTAGGGTGAAGAGGCGATATGTCTCGACGATTTTGGAATTTATAGAAAAATTTAGCGACTAAAGACATGGGTAGGCAATTAGTCGGTTGTAGCAACAAAAAACAGTTGTATTAGGGTAACGTCTTTCCTGAACGGGTCAACTTGAAATAAGAAAGCCCATGTAAATTTTGAGTAACAAAATGCCGGCCCACATTTAAGAACGGGCCACAATCGCCAGACGAATCGGATTTCACAAATTCTTGAATGAGACGGTCTTATTGAGAGACGTGTCATAGATTTGGGGTTAAATAACTTAATAATAGAAATTTTTGCATAAAAGACCTTTTGTATGGAGTCATCTCATAGTGAGACGATTTTATACAAGAGGGGCTGATCGGATTTGGCTTTTATTAGGAAACTACTGTTATGAGAAATCATATCTCGATAACACGATCTAATAACAAAGAGTTTATAAGCTAGTAAGTAGTAAGAATTGGGCTATTAAACTTATGTATAAAGCGCGTTTCAAAGAAATACCTTCTTATATAAGAATTTGTTTTTATCAGGCAAACAAACTACAAACTGGCCCTCCATAATTTAAGCACAAATTCTCAAATGATAGGGTTTTACGGTGAGACTATTTCTATGGGGTTTATTGTACACTTATTTTCTTGAAGTGATAATTTATAATCTTAATTTGATACTTTTATAGTTTTAAAGTAATCATTTTATGTAGTTTTAGAGTGGTCACTTATAACATTAAAATCAAAAATAATTTTTAAATAATATATATTAGAGAAATGGATTAATTGTTATATGAGCTCGTTTCATGGTGAAATAAGTACATGTAAAAAGCGTATTTTCTGAAAATCAAATTTTAATGTTCAAAGTCTTATTTTTAATATCCAAAACAACATATTAAGGATTAAGTATTAAAATTGAGTATTTTAAGTACGAAAGTAAATTTTTTAAATAATTTAAATCATTTTGAAGAGTCAGTCCAGCTCAAATTTTTTTAAAAAAATTATGATTTATAAAAAATAAAATAGTTTAACTAAATAATTCTTTTCTATTTTATTAGCATTTTCTATTGGTATTAAAAATGATAAATCTTTTCTATTATATTAGTGTTTTCTATTAGATTAGTTGATATGATTCCAAAAAACATATTTATGTATTATGATTCCAATATATATGTATTACTTATTTTTTTTATTATTAACTATTAATTAATAATTATTTTTGAACTAAAATAAATATCTTTTTTCCTTTTATATATCTTAATATATTAAATAATTACCAAGACAATTAAAAATATGACATAAAAATAAACTTAGATTTATAAAATGTTAAAAATTTATACATACTATTACAAGTTCTTTTTCTAAATTAAAGATCAACATCAGTTAAGGCCCCGTCACTTGAGCCACTAAGTGCGTAAGTGCTATTAGCATGGCTAAGCAGATTTTTCAAGCGAGCATTTTCGTGCTAAACGTGCTTGCAACAAATCCAATTGTTGTTGTTGCAAATCAATGCGAGTGTCGGTCTCTTCATAGATATAACGCGTCAACTCGGTTATTTGTTCCTCTTGTCGTGTTAGTCTCTCGCTTATGCGATCATAAGCGCTCCGATCGTCAGCAGTCATACGGGTTGGGTTCTACAAATCAGGGTAGTATTGTTGAGAGGCTGATCCCATACCATATACTGAAAGAGGAGGCTTTGGACACTCGCTCAATTCCAAACACGCCTTCAAGTATATTTCGCTGTGGTCAATAGTTTTGCCAGCTCGTAGGTGTTTATCCACCATTCAGTTATATATAGACTTTTAAAAAAAATAAAAATTAAATACTCAGAGTAATAATATAAGTTATAAATTGACAAATAAAAATAACATACATCAAGCCTTTTATCATCATCGTTGACCAAGACTCCCCTTAGTCCGATAAAAGAACTTGTAAGCACTTGGTTTTTTGTTTCCTTCCTTTTCCTAACAAAACAAAACCTTTTACCATTATTAAGTTTATATATACTTGGAAAAAATGTTGAACAAAATTTTAGATGATACCATCTGTTTCCTTCCTTTAGTGATATGTCCCAAGTGCTTGTGCTGATAAGTCCCCCTTGCGTCGATTTTTTTTGCCCCTGTTGCTCTTTCTTTCAAACTCGGAGGTTTCAGTGTACCTGTTCCAAGCAGCCCAAATTTGGCACAAATGGGATAGTGTGCTGCTCGGATTCCCATTTTTTTTGTTCTTTTCTTGCTCTGTAGATTAAATCCTTCACCATAAATGCTATTCGCACATCGCCATCTATTCGGGGATCCCACTTATACTTTTTCTTTACATAGTAAACAATAATCATTAGATTTATCTTGTTTTATGTACTAATAAAATGAGATATTAACATTTATGTATACCTTGAATTCTTCCCAGGAGAAATTTTTTGTTTTCAACGTGACTTTATTCCAACACCAACACGAGCCTTCTTTATCTTGTTTTAATTTGATTATATCTGATATTGTCCCCGCAATTCCTTTTTTCCCATCTCCAGTCGCAGCGTCAAACCTAAATGAAATGAAAAGATATTAAATATTACTCCCTCCAATTCTATTTAAATGTCTTATTTGCTTGGGCACAGTTATTAAGAATGATGTGAGGTCCATTAAAGAGTGAGTAGTTGGGATATTTTAAATGATTATACTTCCTCCGTTCCATACTACTTGCTATCGAGTGTCACATGTTGTGTGGGAAAATGTCATAATCACTAGCAACTATCATGGAACGGAGAAAGTATTAATTATAAATGTAGTAGTGAGGGTATTATAAGTAGTAAAAGTGGGGTAATTTGGACATTACTTATGTGAACATGTGGTATTTAGGTAAAAAAAATGACAAAAAAGGAAATGTGACAGCTAAATATCGTAAGTTAAACTATTTACTCTCTTGTTGTCCGATTCCATGGCAACTTTTTCTTAGGATCCCGTGGGTCATCCCACTCCTCTAAACCCTGGTGAGTTCCTCCCTGATTTCCCGACATTATTTCAAGATAGCTGGAATAAGAAAAAAAATCATAATTGTTTCATGGTAGATTTGATAACAAAACATCTAATAATCCAGCAATAGTGATCAACAACTAACAAATCATAATCAATTATTGATGATACCAACTAACAAATAAATAAACCAACTTTTAAATTTATATATAAACTAACAACCAAATATACAACAATAATTAACAACTAAGCTAATTAAATAACAAGTAATTCACAATTAAATAATAATACTAATAAAAAACTACTAATTAATCTAATAGACAAAATGTTATAAGTAATAAAAATTACCAACAATTCTTAAACACTAATAAACAAGTGATTACCAACTATTAACAATTAACATAACAATTATTGATAGTTACCAACAATTCTTGAACACTAATAAAACAAATAATTACCAATCAACAATTAATAATATAATTACCAAGAATTCTTTAACGTTAATAAAAAAAGTAAAAGCTGTTTTAATTATACTGAAAGTTATAATTACCAACAATTCTTTAACGTTAATAAAAAAAAGTAAAAGCTGTTTTAATTACACTAAAAGTTTTTTTTCTACATTAAAAGGCTAAATTTTAGAAATTGAATTTTAGAAATTAAATAATTACAAGCTTACAATACAATCACAATTTTCAATCATCAAATTGAATTTTAGAAATTAAAATTACAAGTTTAAAACTTAAAAGTTAAATTAATAAGAGTTTTTTGTATTTACAAGCCCTAACTTTTAAACCGTTTATTACCCTACAAAAATATAACAAATTCATTATAGGACAAACAAATTACAATTCAATTACAAGTTTAACCATCAAATTAAACTTCAGAAATAATTAGATAAATAAAAGATTATGTAAAAGTACGAGACAAAAATGACAATATTTAAATTTATATTAACCTCATGAAAAAACAGTACAATCAAACCTTTTTATAATAATAAATTTATGATCATACAACAATATAACATATACATATTGACAATGAGACAAATAACTTACAATTCAATCATCAAATTGAATTTTAGAAATTAAATAATTACAAGCTAAAAACTTAAATGTTAAATTAATCACTAGTAGAAGAAATCTAATTTGCTGCTATTTATTTGCTACTTAAATCTCAAACATAGCAAATAATGTAATTATTGCTACTGTTTTGATAATTTCACAACAAAAAAATTTTTTTGCTACTATTTTTAACATTAACAGCAAATAAAAAAAATCTTATTGTTTTTTATTGAACAATAATAGCAAAAAGTAATAACACAAGTCACCCACTTTACGCTCCTTTTTTCTCTCAGTTGAAAAACCTTACACTGCTAGTTACCCTTCTATTTACTATGATTCTCTTCACACGTAATAATTGTTATTTGTTGTGGTTCTTTAACTAACAGCTAAAAGCTTTTGGTTATTTGCTGCCCCTCCATTTGCCGCAATCCGAAATTGAGCAGCAAATTAGCACATTCGTATAGTAGCGAATAATGTTAATTCTACTTGTGAATAAGAGTTTTTTTACGAGCTCTAACTTTTAAATCGTTTATTACCCTACAATAATATAAGAAATTCATTAAAAGACAAACAAATTACAATTCAATTGTACACCTTTAAACATCAAATTGAAATTTAGGAATTAAATAAATAAAAAATTATATTGAAAGTAAGAGACAAAAAATAACAATATTTAAATTTTTATTAACCTTATGAAAAAACAGTACAACTACTCTTTTTATACTGATAGATAGATAGAAATAGAATAGATACATACTAGGCGTAGTATATAAGTAACACAATAATAAAATAAAGAAACCACTACTACATAAACTATTACCTCCTATTCAATCTATTAGTTTCATTTAGTTTTTAACACTTGGCGAGACAACATTTTAACCTTTAGTATCTTTAATTGTTTGTAATTAAAATTAAAAATTATATAAAATATATATTAATAATCTTTGTATTGAGACGAATCAAACAAGATCTCACATGACTATATTTTAACTTATAGATTAAGAATAAAATACAAATTAAGAGTGATAAGTGAATAGTGAAAAAAAAAATTAATGGGACTAATGGGTAGAATAGGAGGGAGTATTAATTAACTACCACTAACATAATGACTGCTGAATAAATCTATCTATCTACAATCTATACTAAAACAAAACTCTGCTTATGTCATTGTATTTATTACTAATGTTTATATCTTTGACTTTTTTATTTTCTACTTAATGATGACTATCATATCATCAATATTGATTAATTTTTTACGTTTTAGGTCATATCATTTAATATATTAGAAAATTATATATTTTATTTTATTTTCATTAATTTATTTATAAGACCTTTATAATGTTATTTATTAGATGAGTACATGATATTTTGAAATGCTTAAAACACTTTTCAATTTTTTCTATTTTTGTTTAAAAAATTTGTCAAAAATTTTAATAAAATCGTGCATCGCACGGACATTAACCACTAATAACTAAAATAACTAACAAATCCACACTCTTAGTTAATCATAACATATACTAAAAAGAAAGTAAAATGATACATGTCTTCATTCTAAGATCCATGCCATGTGGAATTATTTGATTGGATATCAATGTTTAAATATGATAATTATTTAAGGAAATTTTTTGATTGAATATCAATATTTGAATGTGTGATATCAACATTTGAAAATTTCACCTGTCTAATACATTAAATTATTACCACTTATTTAAGAAGAATATGAAAATTATTTAAACACTTTGACTATATCTGAAAATTTAATTATTATTATAGTGATAACTATATATATTTGAATGATAATATTTGAATGAGATAAAGATCATATGTAATTGAACCATAATTAATATTTTAAATTTAATTTCTATTAATAAAACGTGCATTGCACGAGTTTTTATACGAGTTTTTATACTAGTAGCTATATTAATTGTAAATCATTTCTTAGCACTCTCCTTTAATTCAAAATTTCATAAAATTAAACGGTTTTGATCAACTTCACTTGAATACACTCTGACCAACACGCTCCATTTTATTTAATCAAATTTGTCTTGTTGCCAAACATACAAACCTCCAAACTACCACGGCCAACCTTAGGTTTTTAGGAGCTTAAGTCGAAAGATTATTTATGGACCCCTAAACTATTATATACATAGAAAAGTTCAAACTTTAGTATTAATTGAAAACTAAAATTTTTTGAAGACCCTGGGCGTAGACACGTCATGCCCTTGCTTAGGGCAGGCCCTGCAAGTGCAAACTACCAACACTTAGAACTTGACTTTTACCACAACACAAATCACCAACCATAAAAAACATTATTACTTAAATTTGATCTTGTTTTATTTATCTCATTCCGCATTTTCAACATCAAAATTTTAGGATTTTTAGTTTTGTATAACTCTAGATATAAATGAATCGACAAACGTATTAAATTGCGCAAAAATACGTTTGATGCAAGTATTTTAGAACGGAGAAAGTACTATTTTTCAGATAAAGGGTTAAAGACACCCAAACGACCATCAAAGTTCAACTCAACAAACAAAATTCAGATCACAATGTACAATCTAGGAACGTTGGAAAGGGCAAACTTAAGACCAACTAAAATAATTTTTCCTAAAACAAATCATTAGTTCTTTAACACCAATAATTATTATAATAATTGCTACTGAACGTGACATGTTGCGAGGAGTATTACATAATAATTACTCCACAATTAGTAAAAATTACCACCAATTCTTTAACACAAATAAAACAAAAAATTAATCACCGAATTCATAAATAAAACCTTAAAGAAATTACCTGGTCGTCAGGATTACTTGTGTTCCCGGGTGTGCTGGTAGAGGTCGTCGGAAAACTGTGTTACGCCGTGATAATTTTGGAAGAAGAAAGGGTGAGGGTTAGAGTGAGGAATGAGGAGGCGGTTTAGAAATGTTTTGAAATATTTTGAATTGGTTTTGGAATTTAAAGAAAAAGTTAGCGACCAAACCTAAGTAGGTACTTAGTCGGTCGTGACGACCGAAACAGTTAGGGCAAAGTCTATACACAAAAACTTGCGTAAAATCGTCTTATTCTAAGACCACAATTGGGCCGGCTCATTGTGCCTATTTCCTTCCAAAATTTCATTTTTTTTGTTTTTTTTTTATTTTCTGCGCATTTTTCAATTTGGACCTTAAAGGTATCAATTTTGACCTTAAAGATATCAATTTCAACGTAAAGTAGTACTTAAACATATCAATTAAAATAAATTTCAATTTGAACCTATAAGTGATCAATTGTGGCGTTAAACTGATCAATTTCTACCTAAATTGAAATTGATACTTTTAAGGTCAAAATTGATACCTTTGATAGTAAAATTGAAAAATGTCCAGAAAATGAAAAAGAAGAGAAAAATCATGTAAGGAGCGCAAATTGAACCGACCACTCTTATCTCAATTTGAGACGGTCTCATCCAAGATCAACTGAAGTCTATAATTAACCTCAGCGGCAAACATGAAATATTGAAGCGCGCCTTGAATTTTGAGTGATAATTGGCCGGCCCACATTTAAGAGCGGGCCTAAATTGCTTAGATAATCGGATTTGGCTATGATCAGGCTTAGACTACAAAAATGGCCCTTCATAGTTCAACTGTCCGTCTCTTGAAAGACCGTCTCTTTTCAACACATCTCTTAGACCTAACCTGTTAAAATTAATGCTTACTCCTATTCTATGTTTTTCTTTATGAGTCAGCCCAATTTGAAATGATTTTCAAATAGACCGTCTCTCGCAAAATTTTGTGTTAGGTTAAGCACAAATTCTCAGATGAGATGGTTTTACAGTAGGATCATTTCTATTAGGTAATCATTTAATCTTAAAGTAATCATTTAGAATCTTAAAATAAACAAATAGAAAAATTGACAAATTATTACCTGAGGTCCTTTCATTTTGAAATGGTTTTATTCAAGAGTTGTTGGCTCATGATAAAATAAGTCCATGCAAAAAGGACACATTTAAAAGTATGCGTCTTTTAATATTTAAAGTGTAAATTTCAATATCCAAAATGACGTATCAAACAGAAAGTCTCCCGTGAGACCGCCTTATCTGTGCAATCAACCCAGGCCCAATAAAACTTTTTAGAATATTCTCACATACTAATTTTAAGACTTAGAAGGACAATTTCTAGACTTAAAAATCCAATTTTAAGACTTAAAAGCTCTATTTCAAAGTTTTAATATCAACATTAATTTTTGAGTTATTCTACTTTAAAGTTGAAATGAAAATTTTAAGTCTAGCAATTGGTCTTTTAAGTCTAAAAATTGATTTTTTAAGACCATGAACATCCAAGATGATATCTCTTCCTTTTAGCACTCTCTTTCCTCCTTAAGGGTATCCTCTTGAATGTGAAGAGATTATCACAATCCACTTTGGCAAGAGGATTGCTCTTGATCCTCTTCATGAAGAGGATGAATATAAAAGGAAGGGGATTGAGTAGTACACTTGTCACAATTTCATTGGTTGTATTTAATTTTGATTTTTGTATAATGGTATTATTTAAAACGGCCATAAAAAACGGTAAAGTAAAATTTCAAAATAATTACATGTACCAACGGCTTTATTATTTTTTAATCTATAAAATGGACCTAATTTTGCCTATATTTCACACACGTTAATTTTTTACGAATTATGGATTTTTTTGTGTTGGTTGAATTTTTTATGACTAGTAATACGCTAATTAATTAATTATACAAATTAATTGGGTAAACAATATTTATGTTTCAATAATTAAACAAATTACAATTATTAAATTTAGTAATAGGAAAATGAATGTATATGGTGGGGTATATTTGAGTAAGAGAGAGAAAGTAAAAAAGAGGATGAAAGAATATCCCTTGGATGTTGGACAAATTAAAAAAAGAGAGTGAGGAAGAGGATGAAAATAGTGAAAAATGATGTGGAAGAAAGAGAAAATGATGTGTCAATTGGAGAAAAATAGAGAAAATTGTTAAGAGGATATAATACTCCTCTCCAATGTTCATGCTCTAAGTATTGAAATTGAACTTTTAAGTCTTGAAATTGTCAAATTCCATGATTTAAAATGTCAATTTTAAATTCTTGAAATTGTTCATTTAAGTCTTCAAATTGGTCTTTTAACTCTTAAAATTGACATTTTAATTTGTAAAATTTATAGAAAAATATATGTAATTAGGCCGGCCTAATAAGACGCGTCTCACCCAAGTTTTTGTGCGTATCAAATATTAAATAACTATAATTGTGTATTTAAGTATGAAAGTAAAGGTTTAAAATTTAAACATAAGGTCTCATGAGAGATCGTATATGGCAAAGACAGCTTTCCCAACAGTCCAACCTAATGATTTTAAATTTAAAAATAAGACTGATGACTAATCAGTTACTTATTTTGCAAAATGATTAGCCCATATTTATCTGTCTATGCTATAGTTGGTCTATTGCAAGAATTTGTGAAATTTAAATAATGGAGCCACTTGCAAGCTGACATATACATGGCACTTGGCTTCAATTGTGAAAGGAAATGAATGGGCCGGTCTTCTTCCATGTTTAGGAGAGTCGGTCCAGCTAAGAAAATAAGAAAATTATGAATAATAATAATTTAAATATTTAAACTACTTAAATTCTTTTTTTAGATAATTTGTTAATAAAATAAAGTACTAATAAATACTATGATGCACATTATTTCTTTGAAAGATATCGATTTTATTCGGTCGATTTGTATAACCAGCAGAAGCCATTAAACCGAAGAAACTATACGGAAGAGATAACTATGATGAAATTAATAACAAAATATAATAATTTAGTATGGGTTTAAAAATCAATTCAATCAGTTTTCATTCTTATTCATTTATCAAAAAGAGCAAATGTCCCCTATAAATACAAGAGATATGTCATGAAATAAGGAAACAAAATATTACAAATATCTTAATTTCCTAAATACTTAAAATATTATTCTAGAATAAAATCAAAGATATTCTATCAATTATTCTCTAAATATTGTTTATATTCTACTAATTATTCTCTAAATATTGTTTATTATTTCCAACACTCCCCCTCAAGTTTGGTCTTGGGATCACCGAGACCAAACTTGCCAATAATATTTTTCAATGCTTTTGAGCCAATTGCCTTGATCAGAGAATCTGCTAATTGATCTTTTGATTTTACATAGGACATTTTGAAAATTTTCCGACAAATTGTCATAATTGATTTTCAAATTTTTGAGTTTGGGTAAGAAAATGGGTAAAAAATTTAAATGGGTTGAATGAAGAAAATCAGTGTTGCTAAAGGATGAAAGAATTGAATGGGAAAACGTGGGTTTGGGTAGGGTGTTTGTGGGTTTGTTTTGTTTTGATTTTTTGCTATTGTTATTGTGATGTTTAGGACATAGAAATTTTGATTTTTTGGTATGATTTTGATCTCCATTTTCTGGATTTGGAGTCGAATCTTGCATTTTGTTGTTGATTTCTAGACTTAGGGGGTTTGAATTTAGAATGCTTGTTTGTTGGTTTTCTTGGTGAAGAATTGCGAAATTAGTCTTGCCACCATTCCGATGATCCACCGAAGCTTTGGAGGCAAGTTTTTCGTTCTTAAACTCATCACTTTGCCGTAGTGATGAATTTTCAAATTATGACCGGATTTCTTCCCCTTTTTCGTTCTCGCTTTCGTCAGTAATGGGTCCAAGAAGGGTGGAAATCCATGTCCACAATTCATGGACACTTGTAGTATAATAAATAGCAGCATCGGATATGGTGGTGTCAACGGTGTAAAGTATCCATAACATCGCTGTGCATCATCTAGTTTCCATTGAGGATCTTGATTTTCTGGAGGGGCGACAATGATATGATTGAGCAGCCACCGATCATTAATTTCAGTTTGAATTTCTTTACACCACTTGGTGTAATTTTTGAAATTTAATTTTTCAGAAATTTCTGGGTAAGTATGGATCTTTTGGTTATATGTTTGGATTCTTTGGACCATTTGTTCCAAAAACATCATTTTTCCGGGCTAGAATTTTTTTGGTTTGGTTTAGTTTTGGTTTCGATTTTTTCTGGTTAGTGATGAATGTCGTGGTCGATCATCGGTCCTCGGAAAACACCATCGGCTCTGATACCATGATGAAATTAATAATAAGATATAATAATTTGGTATGGGTTTAAAAATCAATTCATTCTGTTTTCATTCTTATTCATTTATCAAAGAGAGCAAATGTCCCCCTTATAAATACAAGAGATATGTCATGAAATAAGGAAATAAAATATTACAAATATCTTAATTTCCTAAATACTTAAAATATTATTCTAGATCTTAAAAAAAAAATATTATTCTAGAATAAAATCAAAGATATTCTATCAATTATTCTCTAAATATTGTTTATATTTTACTAATTATTCTCTAAATATTGTTTATTATTTCCAACAAACTAAAATCCTACCATTAGTTCGTTGTCTTTTAAAAATCCAACCTTTTAATAATTTTTTAAAAATCTGACCTTAATACTGTGACCTGCGTTTTCTTTTAAAGTACCTAACTCATTAAGTTACTTGCAAAATTTAGATGTAAACAAATTAAGAGCTGAAAGATCGGATTTTTAAAATAAAACGCATCATAAAGGTTAAATTTAAAAAAAATAATCCAAAAATAGTATTTTTAAATTTAAATTTTCCTTTGTCTATAACAATATTTTAAATCATTCTGAACTAACGAAAACCATACACCACCTAGTATAAGAATATTACGGATCAGTTGGATGATCAATTGGATGCTAACGATTTCTATTCGGTAAGATTAGTGAGTGCATTTAGGCAGTTATTCTTTCTAATTTCTAACAAGTTTTGTTCAAATAAAGCTTAAGGCATGCTTGCATTGAGTGTAAATATTTAAGGGAGTAAAAAAGTCAAACTAATAAAATGAAGTTAATAAATGAGAAATTAGTGAAATTTAATTGTTGTAGAGGTGGAAGAATTGTTGCAAAGTAATAAAAAATGAAGGGAGCTCTCAATTTTGTGGGGTAAATATTTATCCTAGGGGAGGGTGGGGGAATATATTACCTCCATAATAGGAGAAATTATCTTCTTTTTCCATCATTGTTTTTATTTTATGCTCATTTTATCTTCTTCACAACTATCTCAACTAATTCAAATGCATCTCTATTTACTTTCATTTCATTAGTTTGACTTTTTTTACTCCCTTAAATATTTACACCCAATACAAGCATGGCCTAAGGGTCAAATAATTATACTCTCTCCTATTCACTCAAGTTGTCCTATTTAATTTTGGGCACTATTCACTTATCAATTTTAATTTTTATTTACTCTTAATCTATAAGTTAAAGCATAGTCATGTGGAATCTTGTTTGATTCGTCTTAATACAAATATTATTAATATCAACTTTTTATAATTTTTGATTAACAATAATTTGAGATATTAAGGGTTAAAATATTATCTCGACAAATGTAAAAACTAAATGGGACAATTTGAGTGAATAGGAGGAAGTATTTCTTTAGATAATAACTACTCTCTATTTTCGTAAGAAAACACCTAATGAAATTGTTGTACTTAAAGTGAAATTGTATTGTACAAGAATATGATAAAATAAAGTGAATTATAATGGTATTAAAGTATTTTAAGTTGGGGTATTTAAGTGATTATAATAATTGAAAAGGTGGTGTATATGATATTTTAAATAATATAAGTTGGGGTAGTTTGGGGCATTTAGGTAAAAAATCTTTGTCAAAAATAGAAAGTGGACAATTAGAGTGAACTGATCAAATAAGAAAAGTGGACAATAAAAAAGAAACGAAGGGGATATTATACAAGAATTGAGTAGTTAAGATTGCAAAAGAGAATAAATTTAGGGATGAAAATTATTAGAAAGGGAGTGAACGTAACATCAAACAAAAATTGGTGATAATTAAGTGAGATCTAAAAAAAAATGTGTCAATTCATAAGAAAATGGAGAGTACTTTTTAGTAGGAGATACAATCAATTTGTGACATATTTTAAAGAAACTTACCCTCTACATTATAACCTTATTGTACCACTCTTATGTTTTTATCTTGAGTGAGCTGTCTCAGTGTGACCTTGTTTTATGATCTTTTTCCTAAATTGAAAATTTTTATATCGACGGTTTTGGTTTCTTCTACGTCAGTGTCTTTGATTCTTAATAATATTCTTAATTTTAAAAAAATAAAAAATGACATTAATGGAATTTTACATTAAGAAAAATAAAAAAAATCTCACATAACTATTATTTTTTAATTTTAAATTAATAATAAAATAGTACTCCCTCCGTTTCAGTTTACTAGTCCCATTTGACTAGTCACGGATTTTAAGGTAGTAGTGGGGTCCATTTAAAAGGTGGTAGTTGGGTATTTTAATTGATTAAATTAATTGTAAAGGTGGTAGTGGAGTATTGGGAATTGGAAAAGTGAGGGTATTTAGGTAAGAAAAGGTTAGCCAAAAAAGGAAATGGGACAAGTAATGAGAAATTGCCAAAAAAAGAAATGGGACAAGTAAACTGAAACGGAGGGAGTATAAATTAAGAGTGATTTATGAATAATGTAAAATCTCAAATAAAACACTTAAAAGTGGATATAAAGGAGTAGTTTTTAGAAAACTTAGGAATAATAATGTCAAAATTAGTTTATATATTAATTAATTATATTTGGATTAACTCATTCTAGTTTTATCCTTTATATTCACTCTCATAAACTATTATGACTCATAATAAATTAATTATATAAAATTAATTAATTAAATTACAATCATGTAATGTGAAAATATTATAATACTCCTACTTATTTTTTTTAGTTGCACCCAAGAACAATGTCACAAGAAGTAAGATAGATATTGTAGAGAAAAAAGTGAAATGTACAAAATTGTCTTTGCTTCTAATGACATTAAGATTAAATGGTGGATTATTATAAGAGATAAATTAAAATTTACATATGAAGATCGTTAGAATTTTGGTTGGTAGTGAAGAAGATTTTTGGAAATCAGTCAATCAAATAGATTAAAAAGGGTTTTACTTTAACGGAATCTGCCGTAGACCTGCAAAAGGAACAACATGTTACTTGTCCGGGAGCATCCTTCTGGAAAACCCCTTTGACGCTCAAGTCATTGATCGGGAATTGGAATCAAGAATTGAATGTGCGTAGTTCAGAGAATTCAAAAGCATACCTAGTTTGGTAATAAGGGTATTTAACAATTTATAGAGTGGTGGTTGAGCTGACTTAGATCATTCAGGGGTATTTTAGTAATTTCACCCTTAAATATGGGCACTAAAAAAGCTTTAACTGTTCTGAATCGATATTGGACTTGTTGGCCTGACTCAGCAGACCGGGCCTTTGAGCCATAACAGTAGTATTCTTGTTTACATAAAGAGATAAATGGCATAAGGCAACAAAATAAATAAAAAAAATGATAAAATATCATTTCTATCAAAAAGAGTTTGAATTTAAATAAGAAAAAAAAATGATAGAATGAAAAATATGAAGGAATACTATACTCCCTATGTTCTATTTAAGTTGCTACATATAGGCTTTACACAAGAATAAAGAAATGAACATCCTTTAGTTTAAAAACACCATTGTAACTCTTATAAAATTGGTTTGAAGGAAAAAACAAAGACAACGAACGCATATTGTACTAAAGAGTAGGAAAAAGATAAGTGCTAAAGGTGTTCAAAACAGACTCGATGATACGAAATTTATCCGACCTCGTAAATGATCTAGATTTAACATGATTTTAAAAATGATTTACAATTATGCAAAAAACAATATGGACACAAAATCTGATTTCAAACCGTCACGAAACATTTCATTCGAAATCAACCCGATAACCTGAATGAAAAATTATAATAGAATAAGTAAATTAAAACAATTTAAAAAGAAAAATATAACAAATAAATATGTCTCACGCATTTGCATTATACAATATGCATTATTAAATAATACAAAATAAGTGAAACAGACGCACTTTAAATAATGGCCTAAACCAAGATATAGTAGGCACTACCGCACTAGGCAGCTGCAGAAAAGTAAAGGGAAGACTTGCAAATAGGAAGGCTCTCGAGATTCGAACCCTGGGCGGGACCAACTTACAACTTAGAAGGACAAAAAGAATGTCCAACGTTCACTATTATTGCTATTTTTTGGGATCATACTTAATTTTTATTTTTTTTTTCTTTTTTCTACAAAGTTTTCATCCGCTGGTTGGAAAAAGCAGGTCAATGCTCCATAACAGTCTGACTTTGTTCGGATTGAATTTTGTTACACTTTACCTTTATTTTGAATATAAACTTTCAATTCCGATTGCTTTGTTAAATGTCTATGTGTTACCTACATGTGAATTGTCCCATATCAGAAAAAGAGAATAGTGTACATCACTTTATAAACTCAAGGAGTAACCAGTGGCGGATCCAGACTTAAAAATCATGGGTAGCACCAATGTGTTGAATTATATTAATAAAAGAAATTCGGCAGAGTTTTATTTGTAAAATGAACAACCCCAAAATTTTTCATTATTAACCTGTAAGTAAAATATCGCAATAATAATTGTATGTCACTGTTATTATAAAATAAAACGGGAGATAAATGTCATGTACATCGCGTCGTACAAACTTATAAGTTACAAGTTACAACGAGATCAATGAAAAATATATGCAAGTGAGATCTTGTTTGAATCCTATAATCGCTTATTTTTATAAAACTAACTTTTTATAATTTTTAGATATGCATACTTCAATATATAAATAATTAAAATAATATATTGTATCAACTCAAAAAAAATTAATATATTATATTGCGTAAAAAGTTAAATATAACAAGTATTAGTGAAACGGAGGAAGTATAAGGTAACAAAAATAGAAAATTATTTTTTTAAAAAAAACATGGGTAACCTATGCTACCCATTGTTATAATGTAGGTACGCCTATGGGAGTAACTCCTACTATCACCAGTTGGTTTTAGTTGTGAACCTTCTTTGGGTTTATGAGTAAACTACTTTCTTCTCCTCCTTATTTGAGTTGCCCAAACCCATTTTTTAAATTCTATCAGGCATCTAATAAACTTGGGTTATGATATCTTTATGGAAAATTTGTAAAAAGCGCTCTTAACTATTGCTCGTTGATTTAAAACGGTTCAATTATTATTAATTGATTTGCATATCCTTAAGTATTGAGATACTTAACTTTTAATTAACACTATGCACGTTATTTTTAACATTCTATTTTGGGATATTATGAGTCAATAAACAATAGTTGCGGATATACAAGGTTAAGTATCTAAATACTTCAAAGTATACAGATACAGTTTTGAGTTAAGAAATTGTATACTCACTCCAGTTCATTTTAGTTGTCTCATTTCCTTGTATGGGCAATTGACTTCAGTTGTTTCATTTCCTTTTTTTGTCAATGATTTTTGTACCTAAATAACCCATGTTCACACAAGTAATGACAATATACCCCCACTTTTACTACTTATAATACCCCAACTACCACCTTTACAATTAATTTAATCAATTAAAATACCCTAACTATCACCTTTTTGTTAGACCTCATCCCACTCTTAATATTTACATGTTTTCCTATTTTTATTTGAGAATCAAATTTTCTCGTCAAACTAATCTACTGAATCTCCACATCAACTCTTACGTCATACTTGAATACTTTTTAACAAACCTTTACTTGTTTTAATCATTTCAACCATTTGTATCCTCAATTTGAAAATCCAATTCTCTAAATTACTTGATTTTCCCAAATGACAACAAAACTTTACTTAAGAACTCTTTTAACCCCGATATACTTCGAAATTATCACTTTAAAGCACACATTTTATATCTTATAATCAAATAACTTGAACCTCAAATTAGAAAATTTTCTTGATCACTTTCGACTTTCAACCTTTAATAACTTATAACTCAATCGTTATCGTTTAACTTCCACTCATAATACGTTCATATCCACCTTTACTACATGACCCTCAACACTTTAAGCTTAAAACACATCTTTCCCAAATAGCTTCCATACTCTTGACATTCAATTATATACGATTCTTAACCTTTATTTCGATCACCCGTTTCACCATTAATACAATTTTACACAACTTAGTCCATTCAACTTTTATCCTTTAATGTCGCATCCAATCATAGTTTAAACAAACACTTTTGTTTCCCTAGTTATAAGCTTTTCGGTCACCTCAGTACAATTTATCTTCAAATTTCTCCATACATATAATACAAAACCGTATAATTGCATTCAAAATCACATCACATAGATTATTTTATCGAATCGAGTCGGACTAAAATATCATCCCCTACTATATAAAAGTACACGGCACTGCAAAAGCAAAACCAGTATTTTTTTTACTTTTTTCTTCTGTTTCCTTATTGTACACCATCTTTTATATTGGTCATTTACATTTTTTTTTTTAATTAGCTTTTATAAAAGTGACAAAATTTAGAGGACGAATCTTAGCTTATGATGAAGAAGTAATAGGACAATTGTTCTGGTGGATCTCCTGCAATAATACTGTTTCTAACTTTCTTTGTCATTCACCTTGTTTACACGCAAGTTTTGTATGCTACTTCTTTATTCCAGAATACTTGCTACTGAGTGTGATATGTTGTGTAAGAAAATGTTAATATCAATAGTAAGTGTTATGGAACGGAGAAAGTATAAGTATTAGATATTAGTGTATCAATAAATTCCAACTAAAGAGAAATTCTGGAGATTTTAAGGAATTAGTAGTACTACTAAATGTTAAGAGTATATGGCATACTATGGGCCTTCAATCATTAGCTTAAGCTTTTGGTTTAGTTGGTTTCTTAATATGGTATCAGAAGACGACGTGACAAGGGTTTTGGGTTCGAATCTAACCATCCATCAATTAAAGTGGAATATGCAATGCCTATTTGTATCCACATTTCTAACCCAATGAGCTCTTGTGTGAGGGAGCATATTAGATTATATAACGTATTCTGAGCCTCAACTATCAGCTTAATCTTTTGATTGAGTTGGTTTGTTTACCATAAATAGTTGGATTTCGAATATTGCTTTTAAGGGCACCATGATACAATTTGTGTACTTTTCTAGTTATGTAGACTATTCTGTTACTCTGTCTCCCCCAATACAAGACGAGTATACCTTTCTTTGCTTGGAGAAGTTTTGATTACAAATTTTCTAATAGAACTCATATTATCTTTATTAGGCTGATCTAATATATACTATCTGAATTACTATGGATTTTAATTATATAAAATTAATAACTAAACAAGTTCATAAACTTTTTAATCTTCTCATAAGTCAAGTTAAAAATTTGCAAATCATAAAGAAATAAAAAAGGAACTTATCAATTGTATTTCTGAGTTTTGGCACTTTATTAATAGTGCTTCTAAGTTTTATCTTATTATCAATGATACCCTTATATTATTGAGCGTTTTACAATCGTAGTATTTTTTTTTATCAAAACAGTTAACTTTCTTTTATATTTTGAATTGAAAAATAAAAAATAAAAAAAGTTAACGGTTTTAGACGAAAAAATTATAAAAGGTTACGGTTGTAAAACGCTTAATAGTACGAAAGTAACATCAATAATAAAAAAAACTTAAAAGTATCATTAAACATTGATAAAAGGCCAAATTAAAACTCAAGGTTGCCATCGATAATTTTCCAAATAAAAATATTATCATTATCCATTGGCTATTGTCAATGTGTATAGTCATGGTAATGGAGTTTTCCTTAAAGATGATAATTAATGACAAGGTCCAACTTTGTAGTGAGCATGTATTGAAAATGAAGATCAAAACATATGCGAATATCTCCCAACTCAAACCTCAAATTATATAACTATCAAATTTATACTAATTTTTATCTACTTTTTATTATTCATAAACTATTACAAAGCTTTCTCTAATTTTACTATTTATCCCTAAAGTTTCCTCAAACTCAATTTTATTGAACAAATCAAATAAATTATGTATTTTTTTCCGTTTTGAAATACTCGCTATATTATCATTATTGACATCATTTATACTTATTTTACATATTGCGGTTAGTGTGTAAGAAAAAAATATAGTCAAATGAGATCTTGTTTGAATCGTCTAATTGCATCCTACATTATATTTCACCTACTCTTTACACATTTGTCATTATTAATGGACAATAATAATGTTTGCTATCAGTCAATTATTTTTTTAATACTATGCTAAGTTAGTAATAATTTCAATCAATCACCGTAATTTATAAACTAGCATTAGAAAATAAAACAAATACCAATAAAATACATTAAAAAAAAAGTAAAATCCTAGAATAGCATAATGTCATTGTTTCTTGTATTTTAGCTACTACTATTTGTAATTTGATAATTATGATTTCAAAGAATGTGATGTGATTACTTAACTTGTAGAAGTATATGATTAAACCAACTTTAAAAGAGTGCAAAAACCATAGTTGAATACTGTGCTAAATGCTAACAAGAAGCCCTGCAGTCTTCCTGTTTTAATTATCACATGCATCACATATTATTTTACCTTTGACTACTAATTTGTTTTATTCATCTATACTCATTTTTTTACTTTCTTATTTTACGCAAGAAAAGGGTTGAGTGATGTTTGCCACCCATTTAATTACTAATACTCTCATCTGATTGTAACATGTCGTGTAGATTATATGGAAAAATATTATTAGTAACATATATGATGGAACAGATGTAGTATAAGATAGCACCACTAATGACTCACATAAATATTAAAAAATTAGTATTAAAAGGTAGTCGTATGAGTAATAGCTCTATGAGGACTTGACCTGGGATAGAGGTAGTTGGAGACATCTTATTCATATCTTAGATTACTTAGACTTTCCCCTAAGTTGTTGATACTCTTTGACTCGTTTTTATCTAGTTAAAACTTTTTCTTTATTCATATGCTTAGTTTTGCATGTACATTTATTTGTTAATTATTGTTATAGGTCAAACTTATGATGCTGGTGCAGACCGGCAAGTAAAGGTTGGAACAATTTTTTCGAAGGATCAATTTTGAGTCGGGGCACTCTTTGACCTCATCCTCTATGATTTGCTGTCTTTCTTCCCTCTCTAGACCCAACTCATAGTCCCTATAAGCGGGATACACGAGTTATGATGATGATAAAAAATTTGCATTGGCCACTAAGTATGATTAAAAGTAAGAGAAAATGAGAAAAAATATACAGATAGAAATTATATTAAAATTCAAAATAAGAAATTAAAATTAAAAGTGTGACAATTTCCGAAAAAGTGAGTGTAATTGATATACTTTGATCTTCAACATACTTCACTTTCAATAGTAATGCTACTTTTTTTTCACTTTTTATACAAAAAGTAGGATGATCACTCCTAAGTTATAAAATTGTTTGGCTAAATTTATGTAAAACATCAGTTTTTTTTTACTGTGCTACAAATAATGTCTCTCCATTGAAAGGGTAAACATTGTCCAAAAATGTTTGGTTCTATTGGAAGTTGGAAGGGTTATAAATTGAAAAGCTTTGGGCAGGTATTTGATGTGGTAAATGATAATTGGTCAATACAAGGTACATGCAAGGATGGTTAATTAAAATCAATAATGGAAAAAAAATACTCCCTCCTATTCAGCTCAAATGTCCCATTTCCTTTTTGGGTCAAGTCAGCTCAAATGTCCCATTTCCTTTTTTGGCCTAGATTTTTTACCCTTATACCCTTATTTACTCTACCTATTTACTTTTTAACCTTATTAAATCTACTTAATTTTTTTCCATACATCTAATTAATCTACATAATCTTTACCCCAATTTCATTAACCCACCCCATTTCCCTCCATTTTATACCTGACCTCTCATCTCCCTCTCTCACATTCTAGACCATTCTTATCTCTGTTCAATAAAAACCCAGAAACCCAGATCTCTTCATCTTCTTCTTCGTCTGTTCTTCTTATTCGTCACTCTTGTTCTTCTTCTTCGTCACTCTTCTTCTCTCTCTTCACTAAAACCGGATCTCTTCTTCTCTCTTCATGGACGACCCTAAAACCCCTCTCTAAGAACCCTAATTCCTCACGTGAAGTATCCCGTCTGAAATCTTGCAAGTCCCCTCCCTCAAGCCCTAAGTATTATGATGATGATTATTATGACTCGTATGAGTCTTCAGTTGAGACAGTCCAAAGTGGGGTGAGAACTAGACTCGAAGGAGAGCCCATCTACACTCCAGAGCCTCATTGTTTTGAGAACCCGTGATTATGAATATATAGCTGCCGATGCTTTGTTCGTAATAGTGATCTGTGAGGAAGAAGAATGGCTTGATAAGCTTGGCCCATTTTCGAGTATGTTTCTGTTCTTGTGGGTGCGTTTTTGACTAATGATGTTGATTTATTCTTGTTTGTCGCTAAAAATGTCGATGCATTTGGCTTAATGATTTTTTGAGAGCACTTCAATTTTGCCACAAAAACGAACACAAAATTTAGGGTTTGGAAATTTTTCCCAATACTTAAGCGCATATTTGTTCGCTTTTACTCGTGATTTGAATTTGTTAAATATTCAGAGTTTGAAAATAAACAATCACTTTTTCAATTTTTCCGAGTACAAATGTTTCATTTTTTGTTTAGATCTGATTTTTTTTAGATCTGAAACATCCCATTTTTAAGATCTCAAAAACATGTCCAAAAAATGATTTTCTTCATGTGTTCTGGTAAGTGGTTTCTTGCTGTTTTTGACCCTCTTCTGTTCTTGCTGCTTTGGCGTTTATGTTCATGTGTTCTGGGTTGTTGTTGCTGTTAAATCTTGCCCCTGGTTTGTAGTTGCTGTGATGTTCTGATGCTGGTTTGTAGTTGCTGTGATGTTCTGATGCTGGTTTGTAGTTGCTGTGATGTTCTGATGCTGGGTTGTCTGTGCATTTTGCCCCTGGTTTGTAGTTGCTGTGATGTTCTGATGCTGGTTTGTAGTTGCTGTGATGTTCTGATGCTGGGTTGTCTGTACATTTTGCCCCTGGTTTGTTGTTGCTGTGATGTTCTGTGCACCAAGACCCCCTTCATACCCTATCATTCCAACACTAATTGTTTATCAACACTTAGATTGTTAGGCAAAGTCCCTTCCCTTGCAGCCTTTGTCTTATTCATGTGTGGGATATGATAATCTATGCCCCCTTGTTTTTTCATTGTTTCGATCATACAAGCTTGAAGTGTGATGAACACAAAACGCAAACACTTGTGACTTAAATTCTCAAATGCATTGTTCACAGCACTCAATAATTGGGGTACATTATAAGCTGCATTTTGATATTGTAAAGCTTGGATTGACCTAAAAAAACCTAAGTCTAATACATTCATGTCGGGTGAATTGGGTGGTTGTTGTACAAGTTGGATAAAAAAATCATCTCTCATTGCTTCCATCATGAACTCAGTATCATTGTGTGCTATGTGTGGCTTTGCATTATCTTGTTGGATAAAAATGTGCTTGGACAATCCGTGTGGCCACTTTGCTCTAATTGTGGGTAGGACATTAGTGATTAGCATTTCTCTCATGTGCTCTTTAGTTATTGATTGACCTGGTTTGGTCTCCAATTCCCCTCTTTCGGTTCTTTGAACTCCTTTTCGCAGGTTCTTGAGTAATAAATGGCCATATTCCTATCTTTCCATCAAAAAATACATCACCATTAGATAAATAAATAGGGTTTGCAACTGCACACATAAACATAATCTTTGGGATGAATCGTTTGATTGACATTCCCGATGTGGTTCGATCTCACCGGTGCTAGGTAATACGTCAGTGACTCTAGTGTTAAATAAAAGTGCTTTTCATCGATGTGAACAATGTTAGAGTGTGGTTTAAATGTGAATGTGTCATTGTGTTCATCATACTTCAATTTAGACAATGCAAAGGATAACCCGTGGACTTTGTTGTTGTCATTGAGTGTTGGTTTGATGGCGTTTGTGTGCTTAGCGTATGATTTTGTCTTTCTTCCACCTACAAACGTGGACTGTGACACTTCCATCTGTTTTGCCACGAGTGTTGAGTACCTTTGAGCTCAAACTTGATTGATTTAAATTTTTCATCATCAAATTGGATTTTGTTGAAAGCTTGTCTCCCAACCCTCTTGTTGCTTAGATTAATGCACGTGTTGTTGCGTCCATCGTTTCGAACCTCTTGCCACAATCTTGTTATTGTCTTCCTACTGACATTGTACTCACTTGCTATCTCATTAATTGTGCCTAACTTTGGTTTCCCTTTTTTGTTTAATTTGCTAAGTAATTTTGAATTATTTCGTTTTTGTTGGGCATCTAAGTTTCGGTTCCCACCATTTTTGATTTTTGGTGCATTGAATGCTTGAGTCTCTGTATTTATTGAGTGTATTGAATGCCTGGTTTGGCCAATAAATGCTGCTGTGTTGTTTTCATTTTTTGGACATGAATTGAATTTGATTAAAAAAAGGGATTTGTACAATGATGTTTTTTTATTTTTACAAATAAATTGAATTTTGGGTTGTTTAAAATAACGTGGCATTTTTGGAGAAATTTAATGCATCCATTTGTTTTTTAACGTGTTTAATCTGAAGTCGCTGATCGAAAAAAAATTCGCACGCACATGATCAAGAACGACATGAATTACACCGAGGCCGTCGAAGATTTGAAGAAGCTTGGGGAGTTAGAATAATTTATTCAATGTAATTTTAGTTATTTAATGTTATGAACAATGTAATTTTGTAGTTTAACCCGAACATTGTAGTATTCGGCTATTAAAAAAACATCTATGTAATTTTTTGGGTGTAAAATATTCAAACTTTTAATTTTCCAACCATTTTTTTCAAAAAAAGGAGGGAATCATTAATTCCCTAATCAATGTAATTAAAACCCATAATATCTCTCTCTCTCCTACTCAATGGGACCCAATTTGACCCACCTTAAAATCCGTGAAAAGTCAAATGTCCCATTTTAGCTGAATAGGAGGGAGTATGAAATATAGATTTTTTTGTAGGATTATTTACTTTCGGATCAAAAACAATACTCCCTCCGTTTCTTTTTTATTGTCCACTTTCCTTATTTGATTAGTTCACTCTAATTGTCCACTTTCTATTTTTGGCAAAAATTTTTTACCTAAATACCCCCAACTACCCCAACTTATATTATTTAAAATACCCCACCTACCACCTTTTCAATTATTATAATCACTTAAATACCCCAACTACCACCTTTACAATTATTATAATCACTTAAAATACCTCACTACCATTTTTCTTAATTTGCGTGCCCACTAGAAAGTGAGACAATAAGAAAGGGGTGGAGGGAGTATATTATACTTATAATATATTTTATGTAAAGGATACATGCGTTTTTTAGTTTAAACTTTTTTGTAATATTTATTAAATTGCAACAAATAATAAATATGAATTTTTATTCAAAAACATACTTCCTAATAATCAATTAAAAATCAACACATACACGGATAAATTTTATTTTATTCATATTTTTATGATTTTTGCACTGCATACTTTGTTGTATTTAAGGTGTTCTTGTTTTGGTCTTTAATTGCATAAATTATCTATGTCACTTCTTTAATATCATATACAAATGCGGATTGAGGTGGATGCCTTGATGCTCATCACTCTACTTTGGGTTATTGGGTCTTTTTTGATGACAATTTGATATCATGGCTTATACTCTTCTAATCAACCTACCTGATCCAAATCTAGTGCTGAAGTTGGATATCAGGATGCGGCCAATATATCTAACTTACTGCTCAAATTGAAATGTTTGATCACTAACACTATGTTTGGATAATAAATTAGGAGAGAAAAGAAAGAAAAAGAAGGAAAAGGAACGGAAGGGGAGAGAAAGAGAGGGAAATACTACATTGTTTGTATAGGAAAGAAAGGAGGAGAAAGAAAGGAATTGCATTTTCCTTCCAAATCTTTCCTCTTATAGAAAGATTTGGATGTTGTTGAAGTGCCCATGTGTTACCCACATGTGAGTTGTCCCACATCGGAGAAAGAGAAAAGTATGCATTATTTTATATACTCAAGGAGTAACTCCAACTATTACCAATTGGTTTTAGTAGTGAATCTTCTATGGGTTTATGAGTGGACTACTTCTTCTCCTCCTTGTTTGGATTGCCCAAGCCCATTTTCAAAATTCTATCAGATGTTAAGGGAGTTAATCCCTCCAAATCCGCTCCTCCTCCCTTTTTGCTATCCAAACAAGGGAATTTTCATCCCTCCAAATCCTTTCCCCCTCCAAATCCTTTCCTTTTATTTCCCTCCATCCAAACAAACAAGACCTTAGATAATTATTGTTTGTTGTGATAAATGTTAGTGTCATAAATCCATTCAGCAATTTACTTTAACACCAATACACTAAATAATAATGAAAATACTGAACACAAAACATTTTAATACAAAAAGAAAAAATTTATAGTTAGTCAATAGGCGAAATTTTATAATTTTTATTTAAAGCTATTATAACAAATATTCAAAAATTTCGAAAGCAAGAGATGTGTCCGAAAATAGGATACAAGAAGAAAGCATGCATGATGTTGATACAACATATTCTAAAGCTCACGCACGTCTTTTTAAAATAGGCGTGCATATAGATTTAAGATTGACACTTCTACATTACTACAACCAAGCAAACTTTTAAGTTTTAACATGTAAATTGGAAATATTCTCTTCAAAGATGTCATATTGTCATTATCTAAATCATTTCAACTATTAATTAATTAAAATTGTTTTGTTTAATTAATTGATTAATCAAACTTTATTTTATGATTAGTTTTTATTTTATTAGATCATTATATTGATCTCAGTTAACTACAATTTTTATGACTTATATCTAATTTATTGATCGGATTTGATAAAATTTATAGTATAAAAAAATTCATAACAAAAGGACATTAAAATGTCTCCAATGGGAATTTTGCATTGTCTCAATTGAAGCAAGTTTTGGTGTTCTTAGAAAAAACTCTAGAGTACGATTTTATCCAAAAAATCTCTAGTAATCTTAAAATGTAAAAAAGTTGCATAAAATAAATTATACAATATACTTAAATATTGGGACAATCTAGGTGTCGAATTATTGGATTATTCTGAGATCCTCCTCTAATTTGGAGTCGGATATTTTTCCTTGAATTTGTGCTGAATTTTTTTCTCAGGCCAAATCGAATTCGTGCCAATTTGAATTTATCAGATAAGATGAGGATATAAGACAAGGAATATTTATTAAAACATTCTTTGCTGATGGTACATTGGTAGGGCTTTCTTTAAGGATTAATACTCAAAAATTAAGATTAAAGTGATCCATTCTTATGGATTAGTTAAGTTGGAAACATTAATTGAGTTTTGAGTACAACTGTTCTTTTAAGGATATACGATGTTACCTAAATAGCTTATTTAACATCTCAATATCATTTGTCTTTATAAAATTACATTTTGTATTGAAAGTTGAAATAAAATATTGAAAAACATATAAGTGAAGAAATTTGTAGATAAAACTAAATAAGAAAGTGAAAATCATCGCAGAAAAACGAAAATTAAATAATACATAGCGAAACAAATAAAAAACAGCTAGTCTCCTGAGAGATCGTCTTTCACTCTTTTTGAAAGACGTTTTTCAGGCCCAGCCTATTAAAGCTTAATATGTAATTTTACTCTACATTTTCCTTTCTGGGTCAGTTCAATTAGAGATGATCTTTCATAGAGACCGTCTCTCACAAGAATTTGTGAATAAAAAACAAGTGAATTTGATTCATATGTAGTAAGTGGTAACTACTTGATGAATAAATAATAACTATAAACTCAAATTTAAATCTATTGTTTAGATTTTGTGACGTACACTCTAGTATTATAAAAATAATTTATCTGAGCTTTGTTAATTAAAAGTTAATTATATAATAAAATATGAGATTAAATAGTAAAATGAGTAAGGTGATTGTAAGGTTTTTCATAAAGTTGTTCAACTTATAAAGAAGGTTCAAAGATGATTATATATAATAAATGAGTTTATTTTTCTCAATTGTATCTAATAGAAAGGTTTATTTTTTAACGGATCGAGTAAATGTTAATTTATTATCGACAATTTCGACTAAATTTAGTGAAATAGATAAGAGTGCAATTGGCATTAATATTTAATGTTTAATGTCTTTAATTTTATATAATAAAAAAATCTAAAAAGTTAATATTATGAAAATATGCATTAAGATGAGTCAAATATGATATCACTTGACTATATTTTACATTGTACATGGAGTACTATATACCAAATAAAATCAATAAATAAACAATAGTTAATACGAAAACTGTAACAACTGATAAAATGCAAGGGAGTATATAACGTAAATATAAATGTAAAAATGAAAATAATGTTATGGTATGTTTGGTAATGATGATTTCATTTGTAAATATAGATTTGACTTAAATTAATGTTTGACAAATAATAAGAATTTAAATTTGGATTTGAGTCAAATCCACTAATGTTATAAATGTAGTTCATTAAAGTGAGGATTTGAGAATGACACCTCAATCCTTGTCATTATCAAATTCTTCATTATGATTTCATAATTGAAATCCAAAATTTGAAATGAAATGTGTGTTCCCAAACGCATCTAAAATTGTAGACACAAAAGTACAATTAGGTTTTTGTGCAAGTACAATTATTTGTAACACAGGTCACATAGAAACGTCATGCAAATTCAAGTACAAGTAGATAATTGTAAGTTCTATCTTCCATCCATGTGACCCATTTAATGGCCTTAACATTCAATTAGATTACAATTGCTAGAATTAGGTTTTGTCCACAATCCACACTTTTGACTTTTTTTTATCTCATTTATTTTGCATTCTAAAAAAAAAAAATTATAGGAAAAATTGATATTAATAATCCAACTTTTTGCTCATCTGTCTTGAATAATTCCAGCTATAGATTATTTTTTAATAATTCAACCTTTATCCTTAGTTTATTTGCTATCATCATAACCTTTTATTTTATTTATAATAATTCAACATTTTCACTTAGTTTACTATCACTATTTTTATTAGTATGTTGACAACAAACTAATAACAAAGATTGGTTTATTAAAAAATAATCTAAAATTAAGATTATTCACGGTGGATGGTGGAAATATTAGATTATTCATATTAGTTTTTCTTAAATTATACTCCCTCCAACTCAATTCATTTGTCTCATTTGAGTTGGGCACGGATATTAAGAGTGAGATGGGGTCTACCAAAAAGGTAGTAGTTGGGTATTTTAATTGATTAAATTAATTGTAAAGGTGGTAGTTGAGTATTGAGAATTGGAAAAGTGGGGGTATTTAGGTCAAAAAGAGATAGACAAAAAAGAAAATGAGACAATTGAAGTGAATTGCCCAAATAAGAAAATTGGACAATTGAATTGAGTTGGAGGGAGTATATCAAATGCAAAATTGAACTAAATATTTTTATATTTGTCAAACTCTTAAAAATCAGGTCGAATTGGATTGCGGTTTAGTATGGTTTAGGTAGCAAATAAGGAGAATCCTTTGGTAAAAGAGGCCAAGAGTGTTTTATTCCAAAGTGTTAAGCAAAAATCACATACAACCTTTTATGTGAGACAGTCGCTGTGTGACGATCCCCATATATTTGTTGAATAGTTTAACTAATATAATTATTATTCAAAATTATGAGATGTAGTGTCAGTAAGGACCACTTACAACATGCAATAATGCAGTTGTAGTTGATAATAGTGGGGTGTTTGTAAGAAAGGAGCAAGAAACAAAAATACAAAGAAACAAAAACAAAGAGGGGTGGATGTGAAACATACATGCTCGAACAAGGCAATATAATTGTAAAGCTGCCAGAATTATATATGTAGTGATGTTATGTTGCTGGGAATTAATTAATGGGGTAGCAACCCATTTTACTCATTCTTTGGATTTTTATTAATGTTGCTGTATGGGTGACATAACTCCTGTTATGTAACACTCATGCCTTTTTCTTTTTTTTAAAAAAAATTCGTATGAGAAATGAGAGAGACATTTGCCTTATTTTTTGATGGATCGCTTGAGTGTTTAAAAACTCACATGTGATCCTTCATCGAATAACTAGAAAGAATTTGACTGAGATATATTATATTTGATGGAAACTCCTCTTAAGACAAATTGCTTTTTAAGATGAAACCTCATCAGATTTGTGTGCAGTCAATTATTTTCTCTTGTGCGTCTTGTTGTGTACATGTATAATAACAACTTTATCACTAGGGTCACGAACCAAGGGTTTACACAACGTGTAACTCAAAGGGCTTGACTACAGGCTCGACCAATAATAATAAATAATATTAATAATAGTAATAATAATAATAATAATAATAGCATTGGATCTATCGACCTTCTTGAGCAAGAGCATTTGGATTGGATTCATAGTATTTTATTTTTGAGGTAAATGTACTTGTAAATAATTATTACTTGTTGGTTGCAGCTTAAAACAGGCCCTATTTTCCAAAAGACATGTAGCAGAAACAAAATATTACTTTTTTATACAACTAAAATGTGTCAAGAAACCCTTAAATTTAATTTTAATATTTTTAATAATGTGTGATCATCTGAATAAAACCCTTAACTTGCATTCCCCATGTAATCTCAGAACATCTGCGCTGGGTCAATCATATCACCACTAAAATTAAATGTTGCATTATTTTATGTGTCCAAAAATTTTATTTATTTCTAAGTCTTGTCCTTTAAACTAATATTTCCTCCCGATTTTATTACTTGTTACAATTCCTGTAGCAAATACTGTTCACTAATTGATCTTATTTGATATATAATTCTCTATGTATAATGTAAGACATAGTTAAGTGGGATCTTGTTTGATTCGTCTTAATGTGTATTTTTTTAATATTAATTTTTTATAATTTTTTATCATATGAAATTAGAGATATTAAAGATTAAAATCGTGCATTGGATAGCGTGAAAAACAAAAATGTAGCAACTATTAAAAACCAAAGAAAGTAGTTGAAATTTGATGTTTAATTTCTCATGCAAAAGAAATATGAACTATAAATGTAAATGCAATATGTAATTCTCATATATTATGCTAATAGGCGGATCCATAATCCGTCTATATTATCAACATAAAATATTCAACTTATGTATAATACATTCCAATATTATATATGTTGGCAAGTAGACCTCATACCATCCATATATCCACCGCTCATGGCAAGTAAGACTTTTCATACTCATATTTACTAACTACCCATCAAATTCAACCCCAAATCTGCTTCAACTAAAACGAATACAAAATTTGTGTAATTTAACAATAAAAAGAAGAAAACAGTTTTTCACTATGTCTCTTAATTTTACCTTATAATTTATTTTAGTTTGTCTCAATAAGTTTGCCGATTACTATTTTAGTGTCACTATACCTATTACCTATAATATCTTATTAAAACGTACAATTTATATTTTTCTTTTCTATAAACAAAACCTATAGTTAACTAGACAATTCAAATAAAATTATACTTCATTACAATTTTTTCTGACATATTATAAGCAATATATAAAAAAAAGCATGCAAAATAAATAGTATCAATAAACCTAATATAACATACTAGTATAGAATCCCGTGCATTGCATGGTTTTTTAACATCGACATATATAAATATATATATTAATTAAAAAAAATAAAGTCTGAGATATTATGTAGTAAATTACTCAATTTTTACAAAATATGTATAAATTAAATTACAAAATTTGTAATTTTAGAAATTGTCTAGAATATATGATGTGGTATATATATTTTCTAATTTACTCAATTTAACCATAAATAAATGATAGTCAAAGATAATTTAATGGTAGAGATATTGGTCAAGAATAAATGCAATTTATTAATTTACTCAATTTAGTTTTATAAATATAGCAATTAATGAATTTGATTATTCCATGTGAGAAATAATCTATTAGCTTTGACTGTAATTAGTTCATTTAGGCAAATTTAAAATTGTGACATTTGATATAAAAATAATTAAAACACCATAAGTACATAAATTATTCCTTAAATTATTTATGGTATTCTAATAAATCATTCCTTAAATTAATCAAGCATTAATGTAGATTGAAACAGCAATGAAGAAAAGACGGTATTAATTGAAGAAAGAAATCTCTTAGCTTTTAACCAATAGAAAAATTACAAATGGCACACCTTCACTTACATTGACATTTGTCATTTCCCAAGAATTTTATTAGAACGTATATGATTATATCTTAGAATGGAGGAAGTATGTAACTCTTAATTCCTACATAGTATGTACTCATCATCAGTATTAGTTGAAGTTGAAAGGAGTAGGAGTTGAAGTTGATTTCATGTACTCAAACACAATATTACAAAATAATGCAATTTACAAGTACTTGCTCATCAATATTATTCTTAAAAGCTAATAATTATAAAACTATAACGTGCAAATAATTATAAAACTTACTTTCTATATAATTAAGGTTTCATTGTTGACATGTGAGCAAAAACTAATAAGAATCCCATCATGAAATTAACCGTTTGAAATACTTTACATGTGAGACAAGATCTCTCATCATAAAAACTAATATGAACCTCATCTAGTGTATGTGCATATCAACGCTCTTGACCCGTGGGTTTGTGAGCCCGAGGCCACAAATATCCCGTGTCCAAACGAGTCGGACACGGTGAGATTATGTGACAAATGTCACGACCTCATATTAACTTCATTAGATAAAACAAAGAATAAATTTCCTATCCCATTTTTAGACGTGTTTAAAACAAACTCACAATCCGATATTTACCCCATCTTGTAACTGAATCAGACTTGACCCGATTTCAATTTAGATAAAAATCAATATGAATACAAAACTCAATTTTAAACCAACCCGAAACATATATCTTGAAATTGACCTGAAATCGTTCTGATGACTCGAATAAGTAACACGTCTACCATTTCCTTTGCTCATTTTTCACAAACCCACCAATTTCTTGTAAAGCCCTTTTCTATGAAATGAAATCCTTATAATAATAATAATAATAATAATAATAATAATAATAATATAAGCAAGAAGTTGAATTATCTCTTCAAGTACGACAATAAGAAAAAAAGAAATACAAAAATAATAATTAGAGTAATTAAAATTAAAAAAAAAATGAAGCAAAGGTAGATAATTAGCTAGCTAGGGTTTCTTACCAAGAGTATGTTTGTTATTATGCATCCAAACCTTAAGAACATGACGTTTAACCCCAGTTTCATTACAGAATTGTTGTACAGCATTTTCATCTTCTTTCTGAATCTTCCACCCTAATTTCTCTGCTAATTCCAACATCTTATCCTTTTGTTCTTGTGTAAATTTCGTCCTAAATCTCTTATTCTTTCCCGAACTATTGGAGCCACCACAACCTCCTGGTGACGTCGTCATTGTTCCTCCGAATCCGACACCTGTCGCCGTTTCATCACCCATTGTCATTTCTTGTTTCTGTTGTTGTCCATGCTGCATGTTCCTCACTTCTGTTGGAGAACCTAAATTCATTGCCCTTTGTGGGGCCGTCACGTGGAGGTGTTGGTACCCTAAACCTGCCGACATGTTTAGCAATGGCAAAGCATACTATTGACTAAGGGCTTAACTTTTGAAGTAAAAAATATATTTTTATATTATTATTGTTATATATTTTAACATGCCCTTTCATACAAGAGTCTTTTGGGTTAGGTATGTATGTAATACAACTCTTCTCATACCTTGTGCAATATACTCCATTTCACTTGAATTTGAAGGGCGGTCGAAATTCAAAGGCATTATCATTTGTCACATTAGCTCTGATACCGTGTTAAAAAACCAACTTAACCATCAACTTAAACTTAAGTTGATGGTTAAGGCCCAAAAGAATTTTACATACTTACATAGTTAAAAAAAACAATTTAACCAAAATAAATTTAAGATGATGGTTAAAAATCTAGAAAATGTTAGTATACCTTAACACATAAGTGACATTTAAGTTAGAAGGTTGGATGCAACGTAGATCCTCTTCATACCTAACATTAAATATTTTACTTTAAAGTAATCATTTTTTAAGCTCATGAGCTTTTGTCTAGCTGATTCTGATTCAATGTTAAAGAATCAATTCAATGAAAAAGTTATAGTTAATGCTCTAGAAAACATTATATACTCCAACATATTTACAAAATTATATTAACTTAAATATAATTTAATCATAATTTTACATTTTATGTTTAGTACTTTGAGTTATTGGAACTTTTTAATAAACTAGTTAAAATATCACTCAACAAAACTAAAGGTATTATATTATTATTACTTTGTAATGGTTATACTCCCTCCGAACTAATTTAGTTGTCCATTTGATCTTTTACACTATTCATGAATCTCGTTTAGTTTGTATTTTATTCTTAATCAATAAGTTAAAACATAGTCACGTGAGATCTTGTTTGATTCGTCTAATGCAAGAATTATTCTTATCAAGTTTTCATTATATTTATTTAAACATAATTAGAGATATTTAGAGTCAAAATGTTACTTCGACAAATGTGTCCAAGCAAATGGGACAACTAAATTGATTCCAGCGAGTATTTTTTTATCTTTCGCTGAAGAGCCCAAAAATAAATGTTATAACAGCAGTACCTGAAAGAGGTGTAGTCCTGTTGTAAGGGTATAATTGGTAGATTTGATGTGGGTGGTGGGGCCTAGGTGAGTAGAGTGTGAGTTGGTTGTTATTGTGGTGGGGAGGTGGAGGGATTGAAATTTTTTCCGGCGGAGAGAATTCTTTGCGGTGGAAGTTACGGTGGCAGTTACAAGCTGCGCATCGTAACGCATCAATACTTCCTTCTGCTCCTGCTGCCATAAACTCACCACATCCGTCAACGGCTAAACCTCCAACTCCAACGGCGTGATTTTTTAAGCACTCACGATATCTAACGTTACTTGACGCCGTTAAGTTTTGTTGTTTTTGGAAAGTTGGAGTAATTGCCATTTCTAATTCTTCTTCTTCTTCTTCCTCTTCTTGGTCTTCTTCATGGTCATCTTCAAATTCCATCATCATATTTTTCAAATTAAATAAATTATTAAGAATTTTAATTAGAAATTTTTTAAAATATTTTATTAGAGAAATTTATTTAGTGGGGAGTAAATAGAAAGAGAGAGATGTGGATGAAAGAAAAGAGGGTGAAAGGATAAATTAAGAATAGACGAAATATTTGGGATTTTATCTAATAAAGGACTGAATTTGCTAGCCCAAAAAATATACTTGAATAAATAATAATAATAATAATAATAATAATAATAATAATAATAATAATAATAGATTTTGATAAAAAAAAAAAGGAGTTAGAATAGAGAGTGAGAGTATAGAATGAACTTTTTATTGTGCCCACGAATTTGAAGGTTTGTCTGATTATACCCGGGTTTTGTATTGCTTTGCTTTACTTTACTTTATACTTCATCTTTTTTATTATCACAAAAAAATATAAGAGTCGTTTGGTTGACGTAGGAATTAAATTCCTATGGGAAGTTGTAATTCATTGGAATTTACTTCCTTTGTCAATTTCCTAGGAATTACTTATTTTTGTTTGTTTGACAATAGGAATTTTTATTTCCATGGGAATTGTAAATAACCAAGGGGGGTATATGGTAATCTAAGGGCTTGTTTGGTTACCCACTATTAACCTTGGAATTTTAAATTCCTAGGAAATAGTATTATGGTAATTTGTTTGGTTGCCAAAAAAACTAAAATTCCTAGGAATTATAAAATCCAAGGGAAGTTAATTCCTATGAGACATAGGAATTAGATTACCATATACCCCCCTTGGTTATTTACAATTCCCATGGAAATAAAAATTCCTATTGTCAAACAAACAAATTACCATAATACTATTTCCTAGGAATTTAAAATTCCAAGGTTAATAGTGGGTAACCAAACAAGCCCATAGTATTGGGATTAATGTGCAACAAAAAAATATAGACAAACAGAATAATGTTTGAATCGTCTTTTTATGATATTATCTTTTTATAATTTTTAGTTATGTATAATTCAATAAATAAATAATAGCATTAAATCGCGGAAAAGTCAAATGTATCAAATATAATAGAATGGAGAAAGTATTGTTGTTATATTTGACTTTTTATACAATCTAACAAATTATTTATCTAAGAAGTTGATATTTCAAAGTACATAATAAGATGAATCTGTCAAGATCACACAGCTATATACTCCCTCCGTTTCTTTTTTATTGTCCACTTTCTTTATTTGGTTAGTTCACTCTAATTGTCCACTTTCTATTTTTGGCAAAGGTTTTTTTACCTAAATACCCCCAACTACCCTAACTTATATTATTTAAAATACCCCACCTACCACCTTTTCAATTATTATAATCACTTAAATACACCGACTACCACCTTTTCAATTATTATAATCACTTAAATACCCCAACTACCACCTTTACAATTATTGTAATCACTTAAAATACTCCACTACCATTTTTCTTAATTTGCGTGCCCACTAGAAAGTGGACAATAAGAAAGGGGTGGAGGGAGTATATTTTTTCATATATAGATTGATGAAAAATCATAGTCAATGTTTGACAAAAAATTCATAAGTTCTATTTGAGAATCTCTCTTGAGAGACCGTCTCTTCTAAAGACGACTCTTAAGAGTCCAGTCCACTTTTCTTCTTTAGTAAATATCTTAATTAAAAAAACTGATGTTTTAAATAAAACTATAGAAAAATGCTTTTTTTTTGGAAGATGAAAATTTTTAGATTAACTGTCTATTCCCAAAGAAATAAAACATCATTAAATAATAAAACATTTTTGTTTTCATTTTTTAAAAAAATTAAGGTTCATCAATGGTGGAAAACAGTACTGATATTGAAGATGACAATTATGACTAATTTTTATGATTTGGGGTAAAAATTGTATACTTGAGGTTATAACATAATATATTTGGAGTTATAACATAATATATTTGGGGTTATAACATAATCTATTTGTGGTTATAACATAATATATTGGGTATAACTCAATATATTTGGAATTAAAACGTAATATATTTGAGATTTTATAAAATAATATATTTGTTTGTATTATTATAATATTAATTTTGTGGTATTATATCACAAATATGTATTGTTATAAACCCAAATCTATTACATTATAACCACAATTATAAATTTTGTTATAACCCTAACTATATCATGCTATAACTCCAAATATATTATGTTATAACTCTTAATATATTATGTTTTAACCACAATTATTTTTATTAATTTCCCCCAAACTGTAGATATTGTTGTCTTTTTCAACATCACTATTTACACCATTGATAAAGCTTAATTTAAAAAAAGAAAATTGTAAATTGAACTAATATATAACACAATCAACCCAAAAATAAATGAAAATGAAAGCTTTAAAAACGAAAATGATGAAGTATAAATACATAACTTTGATGATTTTGCAAATGTTGAACAAGATAAACAAAGAATAAACAACAATAGAGTTTGAGAGAGGAAGAGATTGAAAACCCGAAATGGTGTTTGAGAGACGAAGATGGAGATTGGAAACCCCAAATGGAGTCAGGAAAGAGAAAAGGAAAACTGAGAATGAAAGTTAAAAAACATTGTTTAGAAAGTTTAGTTATTTTTTTTAATTTAAAAATTGGGTTGGTCCATACTTCAGAGGATTTAAACAACAAAAGACGTCTCAACTAAGAATTTGTGTTTGAGAATAACATATAAATTAAAACAGAGGGAGTATTGTGAAAGTATTGAATTAGAAGATTTAAATAAAATTTCACTCGACTACGTTTTTTCTTACACAGTAGACGCAATATATTAAATAAGTTTGAAGATAAATATCACCAATAATCAAAATACTTCTAGCAAGTATTTTTTTTTTAAATGTAGCAATTGTATTTCAGTACCTAGGTACTAGGAAGTAGTTTATAATTATACTACCCATCTCACATACTTCTATTTTGCTATATTTTTTATTTAGTCGGTTATTTCGAAATTATCATATTTACATTTTTGATGACGACTGTGTATATTTTTTTAATTTACATAAACATTAATTTATTTATTTATTTTATTTCATATACATATTTTTCTAAACTTTTCATAAAATTCTAATTTTTGTCCAATTATAAGTAGTGGACTCTCTTATCTCCTTTATTATACTCCTACTATTACGATTTAGGAATTGCTATCTTTTTTTTACCGGCAATAACCGGTTTATTAATGGTTTATTGTGTTGCCTATAGAGTAGAATGTGACAAGAAGTCAAGAACTATGAAGTATATTTGAATGGTTAAAGAGAAAAGATGTGTTTACAATCTCACTTTTTATGGCACACTTTTGTAATATTATGGATTCCTTTATTTAATTTTATTTGCAACCTTCGAAAAATAGGTATCTTAATTTATTTTTAAACTGTTAATATTTTTCATTATAATACATATAATTTTTTATAGATTAATTTATTGAAATTATATATTTAAATAACTTTTCACAGTCTCACAATAATATATTTTGTTAAATTTAATTCATTATAATTTATAAGATTAAGGTTTAAAGACTTATGAATAATAAATTAATCTTATAAGTAAAAACATACATAGCTACATATAAATAGAAGAAAATATAAGAATAGATATTTAAACAAGATATGACATAACATACTGATCAATTATGATCTCTAAGAGGAAGTTATTTATAGACTCTTTCTAACACACAAACAGTTGGGATTAATTCATGCTTTCAGAAATGCTTGCTACATTTCGGATATGAACACTATTCATCGTTCAAGCTTATTTTGCATATCACAGTTCATGTGTAAGCAAAAACATAGTCAAGTGAAATCTTGTTTTAATGTCTAATCACATACTTTCATAATATTAACTTTTTATAATTTTTAGATTTGTATAGTTTTATATATAAATAAACAAAATAACACATTAGATTGTACAAAAAGTCAAATATAACAAGTATCATGATACGGAGGAAGTATGTCAAGAAGTAACCTAGGGATACTAACTACATGGGATAAATCTAGATAGGCTTGAGCATAAAACAATAATAAAACACACCTATTGAATTAAGAGATAGTAGGAAGATACAAATGTCCAATTTAATTTGTAGAGAAAATTCAAAAAATTGCAAAGTGACAATTAATCTTATTACACAGATTCTTGTGAGACTTCGAGAGACCATCTCTAATTGGGTTGGTCCATTAGAGAAAATGTTGAGTAAATATCTGTCTGATCTTAATATACTTCAATTCTTGGTGCTCAAATCAGATATCAAATATCCCGCCTTTTTGCTTTCATAACTGTTAAATCATATTTTATGTTATTCTTTTTTAATTTTTAACTATATTTAGTACTTGGACCTATTATAAATTTACCTCAAATCAGATATCAAATATACCGCCTCTTAGAGTTTCATTGTCATTTTACAAAAATCATTATAAGTTTGAATTCTAGAGTAATTAGTAATTAATAAAATATTAGACCTATTATTGAATCATAAAAGCATCAACTTATCTATAGCAAAATATATAGAACATGTAAATATGTAATAATGAATTAGAAAGGAATCTAAATATCGTAATATTGAATTACATTTAAATTATTTAAATATGATTCAAATTATTTATACAAATCTAAATATAACTCAATAATAAGTAAATGAAATTAAATTACTTTAATTCATATTGAATCGTAGCCAAATAAGAGCAAAATGAATGCGACTAACTAAAAAGAAAATATAGCGAAATTAGACTAACTAAAAAGAAAAATATTATTGAATTATTTAAAAAAATATAAATATAATTCAATAATATGATTTTGTTTTATGTTTGTGGTTAAGTCCTTGATCTTATCTTATGTATGGTGTTTCAATACATACATGGATATGCACAGATTAACAGAAGATGCAGGTTACCTAAGAGGGGAGCAACTCTAGGTTAATAACCGTTATTTGCCAATTCTAGGTTAATAACCGTTATTTAATAGGATGACATTTTTAAAATTGTAATTTATCTTTTTGTGTTCTGCTTATATTATTAGTATATTTTTTATCTTTTATGGTGATTTACGAATCACTGTAATTGATTAGGATAATCTACTTAAGAGGGTACTGATCCTACTGCTTAATAATAGACTCAACTGTCATTGTGTTTTCCAACCCACAAGTCTCTCCCTTTAGGTGTAAATACTTAACATCACCAATCATTCAACTTTAGTTTAGCAATTTTTTTATGAGTTATTTATAGAAGTAATTTTGAAAATAATATTATGGGTGTTTGGTAGGGGCTGTCTTAGATATTTTTGGGGTCTCGAGCAAAAACAAAACAATGACTGTTTAAAGTACAAATATTAATGTGATCAATTAGACAAAACACTAATATGCTCAATTAACCTACTAACCTAGAAAATACAATAAATTAAAATAATCTTTACTTAATTGATAAAAACATAATGATTATTAATGAAAAAGTTCTAAATTATATCCATCAATCAATAACTCAAAAATAAATAACTAATCATTTACAAGGTCACAAATGACCATGAATTATGAAAAATCACTGACATTTATAACATAATCAAATTTTCATCTATGTAAAAATATTATAGCACTTTTTTAATATATAAATTAAAATTAAATATATTGAAAATTTAGGCCCCACAAACGAGCTCATGTTGCTCTTGTTAAGAGTTGGCCATGACGTTTGGTAATGTAACTGATTGAGTAAATGTTGGTTAGTTACACCAATTATAGCTCGTTAAAACAACTTATTGAAGTAGTTTACTTACTCGGTTATTCCAATCACCCAATTCAAAACTTGCTGGAATATGCATCGTGTTTGTTTAAAGGGTCAAATATAGGCTAATTATAGTAATTGTTATTATTAATATAAATATAGAATACAATGTAAAAATCAGGATTTTATTTTTCTTAATCTTTTTGTATACTCAATGCTCCAATTAGAAGAATGAGTTTCTAAGGTGGGTTTTAGAGATAAGTCATAAGTGAGTTGATAGGATTTTGAAAAGAGGGCAAAGTTAAAAATTTAATGCAATGAAAAAATTCGTTGACAAATAAAAATTGGGCAAAAGAATGATGTATATATTACACAAATTCTTACTTGAGACCATCTTTTATAAAGACGACTATCAAAAGCCCAGTTTAATTCTAAATATATATTATTACAACTCTAAATATAAATTTGAACTGAACTTTTGAGAGTCGTCTTTACAAAAGACGGTCTCTCAAGAAATCACCTCTATATATTATTGTTATGTGACCGCCATGTTTTTGTAAATTGTAACCTTCCACGCATTTATGATATTCATTTGAGAAGGATCACAATTATTTTAGTTTTTAGAGAAGAGTGTAAATAAATGTACATGAAACATGAGACATGCTATGATTAGCATAATTTTCTGTTAATTTTTTGTGATCACTTTAATAACTAAATGTATATAGGCCAGCCTTAAAGTCTTACTAAAGGTAAAATTACAAGCTTTCGAGAGGCTTACACTTACCCAAGACAGGAGCATAACACCCGCTAATTGTAGAGAGTAGTATTCTTCCCTTGTTTCTCTACTCCCCTTTTTAATTATACTAGTTTCGTATTCCTTAACCTAACTAACTAAATAACCCTTTTAACTAATACTCCCTCCTACTTTCCACAAATGTTCCATTTGCTTTTTGAACGTTGTTCATCTCTTACTCATAATTTGTATTTTATTATTAATCTATAAATTAAAGCATAGTCAAGTAAGATCTTGTTTGATTTGTCTCAATGCAAGGATTATTTATATCAACTTTTTATGATTTTTAATTATGCACAATTAAAGATATTAACGATTAAATAAGTGCATTGAATAGAGTATATAAAACAAATGAGACTTTAGTGGTGAATTGAAGGGAGTATATCACAAAGGATATAATTTTGTTTAATTGAATAACAATTTTGTACGGGGGATTTAGAAGGAAATAATTTTGAAGCATAAATCATTAAGTCTTTAAGTTTTGTTAATCAATCTTTTCAAAAGTAAAAGGTTTCAAAGAAAAATGATACTCCCCCGATTCCTTTTAGTTGTCCTAATCTTTATTTGGGCAGTTTATCTCTATTATTCTATTTTGATTTTAAGACATATATTTATTTGGGTAGTTAACCTCTATTTTTGGTGGTCCTCTCTAATTCCAAAAATACTCAATATTGCACATGAGTTTACTATTTTAAATGGTCCCCTCATTTTCTTAATATTTATGCCCTAATTAAATAGGACAACTAAATTGAATTGGGGGATTATTTATCTTCCTGCTCTTGTCCTTCCTTTCTAAACAAACAATAAATATTTTCTCTTCCCTTCCTTCCCCATCCTCTTTTTTCTTTTCCACTTTATATTTACATCCAAACATTATGTAAAGAAAAGAACATAAGATTAGGAAGTTAGGAAAGGGGGTAAATGAGGATGGTCTATTGCAACATAAAAGGGATAACAGATGAGATTATGAGAATAAACTTGTTAAACCAAGAGAGTTAAGTTCACAAATGGTTTCATGAAGAATGATCATGTTGCAAAAACTACTAAAGTGGCTGATATGATCATGATCAAATTTAACAAAAAAAAATCAACAAAAGAAAGAGTCGACGAATATATTTTCAGAGCAATAATTTTCTATTAATCACAGGTTCACAACTGTAGGGGCAGCGAAAGCTCGATAACTTGGATCGACAAGCTTCTTACAAGTTATGGACTATAAAGCCCCTGAAGCAAGCCGATTCAAGCTCTCAATCCTTTCAGTGTTGTCAGTCAGAAGGACATTACGCAACATACTAATCGAAAAAACTTTGTTGTGAAACCTGAGATCACAAGTGCAAGAATAGTCGAGGAGATAGATGTAAGAATACTGCTACTTATCTGGACGGGTCTCCTGATGTTCTTCGAGCAGAGCAGGACACGGCACTAAGCTTTCTTTGTTTGAATCACAAACTAAAATGTGGATAAGGCTTCATCGTTATTAATAGAGTGTAGAGACACTTCATACAGATTGCAAATCCGAGGAGTGCAACGCTCCTTGGAGAACAGTGACAGCATCATCATAATTCAAGAAACTCATGAACCAAAACTCGTGGTTGTCAACAGATATGATCTGGATATATTTCTCAGCTTGATTTACTCCGCTTGAGGAAGGGTTTACTGCTTTAAGCTGATCCAATGGTATGATGACCTATTCATGCAAAGGCAGTGCAGTTACAATCAACAATTTCTAGCAATGGTCAAACAACATAAACAAAAAGTGATGCATGATTCACTACAGAAACGCTGCATTAGAAGACCCTAATTTTGAGGTGCAGCAACTGTGTGCCGCCTTTAAGAAAATAAAGATTTACAACACTCCGTTCTCCCAATCTTAATACAATTCAGTGGCTCCAACAAAAGCGGGGTTTGGAGGGGTCGGATCAACACAACCTTGCCATAGTAAATGATAACAAAGTGGTAGCAAATATCATCCACAAGTTCTCAAAAACTAAAAGTGCACATGATTTAGTGAGCCACATAATATTTAAAAAATAGCAATGTCCACAATTTTGATTTACTACATTATAACTAAAAAGCCAAAGTTAGAATATCTCCTTAACTTTTCCAACCATAATGCAAAATATCAGCCGCATCACTACATGATTCCTAACGGCATTTTAAAGGTTTTTGAGGTTACAACGGCTGCTATATAGGCACAATACCATAAAACCATCCAAATGGAGCGTGGAAGCTGTTTCACGGCTGTCAACGCAACAGTGAGTCGGTGACCGTAACTGAGATTTTGCACTATGTAACACCATTACAATTGGTAGGTCACTGAAGCAAAACAAAGAATGGCAAATAAAACATGGTAAGTATTCCATGGCTCTTTTGTCAGTTCATTCATCAACACACTAAGCCACTCAAGATCTGATTGTAATCCTCAGTGGCAAAGTGCCTTTCAGATTACTAGAAAGATGAATTCTTGCTCCTTCACTGCCAAGAGTGTTATAATTCATACAACCCAACATTTCAAAATCATGAAATACACATACATAAATCTGATAATTAGAACAAAGCCCAAGTGGTCATTTTACTCATTTAATGTTGCCAGATCCCAAAAAAAAAGTCAATACATTTGATAGCACATTTGACTCATGAGATTAAATAAACTTGCTCGTTTGGATAGGAGGGAAAAGAAGACTAGATAAATGCAATGATCAACTTTCCATCAATTGGATAGCACATGTGAAAGGGAGGGAGTTAAAGGGATGTATTCCTTAAAATCTTGTTAAAAGCCTTTTTTTATTCCAAATGTTAAGTATAAACAATGATGCAAGAGTCAAATATCATGACTTCCACTATTCCACAAGCCATATTGATTTTCTCCAACAAAAAGTAATCTCTTAGCTGGACCAGAAAAGAAAGAGCCCATCTACATTCAAGTAAATATACAAACTATAGAAATTAAAATTTGGAAAATTTGAGAAAGTAAACTTTAAAACTATGTTTGAATAGAAGGAAATGAAGGGAAATGAAGGGATTATATTTCCCTCATTTGGATACCAATTGGGAAAGTGAGGGAAATGGAAGGAGAAACTCCTTCACATTTTAAATAAAACAAATCCTTCTAACATTGAAAAGATTTGGAAGGAGAATACACCAATCTTCCCTCTCCTCCCCTTCCTTCTATTACATTTAAAAATGTTATCCAAACATAGGGTAAAGATTGTACAAACAATTAATTCTATGCAGGCAATTTCCTGCCCAACACTGTAACAATGGGCAACAAGTCGGATCAGAAGTTACTGCATTAGCAACCTCCATCCAAAACATCCTACTATCCCTTCTATTCATTGCCATTATTCCATCTCTCCCTGCTCCCATCCCAAAAGTCTCTTCCTTCAACAGTGGCCACAAGAAAAATTTTCATGGCAGAAACCAAGAGGCAAATCGAATGAAGAAAGTTTGTAATGTCACCTTATAGTAACTCCATTCAGTCTGATCATCATTTTTGTAGGGTAGAGGATTGTCACTGCAAAAGGCTAGATTGGCAGTAGATACATATAATGTTCCCATAACTGGGCCAGCTGAAGTAGACAAGTAGCAAGCGTAGGAATCCTGAAGAAGTTCTTCAGGTAACGTGTCAAATGTTTGACGAAAAATCTTTTCATAGCTTCCCTCAGCTAGGACTTTAGTGCTGTGTACAATTCTTCCCATGGCAGCATCAGCAAAACTAGGACTTGTTTTCACTATCAGAAGCCACACAGATCAGAATGTCAGAGTAGAGCTGGCATTTCTTAAAATGTTGACGACATTTAGCATTTATATTTGAGAGATAACAAAGAAAAACAGGAAATTCACACACAACTTGATTTCAAGCAAATAAACATTAGTTAAATGCTGTTTCGATCATTGTTTCTTGAAACGGCGCAATACGGTGCAGGATGTGGATGGAACAGAAATGTATGATGCTACTTAAGGAGAATTTGAAACAACAGGTAACATAATTATGATTCGTTAAAAGTACAGTTAGTATAGTAATGTGCAAGTCATGTGATATTTAAGTGAATGATTAAAAAACGTTTATTTTAAAACACAAGTTTTTTAAAAAATAAAAACAATTCTATACCTCCATCTTCTTCATCTAATCTTTTTCTAATGATACATTTTGACTCTTTATATCTCTCTTACAGTCTCTAGTTTACTTATTTATTCCGGTTACTCAATCCTTCATCAATAATAAGCTCTTTGTTTTTCTTCGTTTTCATTTGAAAATGCAAGGGCACCTCATCCGGATCTAGGAAGACCTCAACCAAAACTCACGCTTGGAAAGTTTCGCATAAAAAATCTTCTCCCTCAAAGTCCGTAAACCAATCCCAAAATGTTCTTCATCCTCCTTTTGTGAATACACCAAGATGTCGTCACTGAAGACCACTACAAATTTGTCCAAATAGGTACTTAATACTTAATTTATTTAGCCTATAAAAGTTGCAGGCAGCCCAAACGTAGAAATGTCCATATTGAGTTTGAAATCCAGTTTTAGGGATATATATCTCAAAAATCCTTAGTTCACCTCAAATCAATCTTTGAGAACGTACTTGTACCTCTCAATTGGTCAAACAAACCATCAATTGGAGATAATGGGTACTTATTCTTAATAGTCACCTAATTAAGCTCTTCAGAATCTATACATAATCTGATAATCTCATACTTCAATTGGACATACTAGGCCTGACATAGCCCTTCTTCCAACACCTCTTCTAATTGAAGTTTTAGTTTCATCCTAAACCTTACAAACCAGCTTGTCCCTGAGATCAAATCAAAAGTGAAGTCCATATTACAAATCGATGGTATTACCTGATACCGGAAAAGAATTACAAATTGTTCACTACATCCTTATGCATATGTTCCACACTTCCTTATCTTATCAACTTCTTCATCACTAAAGATGACTCTATATTCAACCTAGGCCCTTTATAATGCACAGCTCCACATAAATTCTTCTTTTCAATTAATTTCGATTATCTAACATCTCAACCGGTCAAACTATATCCTTCGTATCCTTTTTTTACTTTTGCCCTCCTGGTCATCTTCGACTCGCCTTTTTAAGTCTCCAAGTTCATAATTTTCTATCTTCCTTACTTTAAACTTTCAGAATGCCCCTTCATCTCAATAAAAATTGCTAACGCTCAATGCATTAAAGATTGCACAAACAGTCCACATAAGATGCATCTTATAAATGAATATAGAAGTACAAATTCAATAATTCGGGAAACATACATAATAAAAAGAAAACTACCTCAGAAAAAAGTAATATATATTCACCATATATATAAACTATGTGAATCTTAATATTTGCGGCAATGAATATTTCAACGTGATAACAATACCTAAAAGGCTGAAACCAAGAAAAAGAGAAAGAAAACATACAATGTTGCCAAGTGTTGCCAGCAAAATTCTCAGCTTTTTTAGCAGCATATTTAACATTATTTCCCCATCTTCCCAACACATTTTTGATAGTATCGATCCTTTCTGCATACATCAAACACAAACACATTCATATCATAAATCGACCACAATAAAATTCTCTTGAAGAAAAATTCAATTATAATAACAATAATCAAACCTTTAAAGGAAGGATTAGAGGGGACGGAAGGATTGGGTGAAGTATTAGGATTGGGTGAAGTATTAGGATCAATTGAAGGCGTATAAGAAGACTCAGATGCCAATTGTTCACTCCATTTAACCGATTTAGGCGATTTCAATTTCCCTTCCGGTGATCCATTTTCGCCGGGTGTTGTTTCCGGCGATTGTTTAGGTTCTTCTACGAGATCCTTCTCTTGATGCAATGATACTTCCTCTAATGGAGCGGGTTGATTTGATTCATCGGCGGGTTGAGTTGATTCCATAAATGTGAATCGGAGCGAAGCGATTGGGGGATTAGGGGATCAAGAAAACGGAGAAGGAATAGCAAGAAGCTTTGGTAGCTTCCACAGTTCCCTTGGTTTCCCATTGAAATTGTACATCCATGAATGATGTTGGACAAATGTCGTTTGATCCTTTTTGCTTCCTTTGGAATTGACCGTTGAATCGGTTTCCCATTTAACCGTTTAAGGGCTCGTGACTCTTAAATCAGCTAGTCTCTCGAGACAGACACATATTTTAAGTACAACAGGCTTTCTTGCTTTCTTAATATTTATTTATCATATCCTAAATAGCAACTTTTAATATCTTAAATGTCTACTTACATTATTCTTAATACTTAATATTTTATAAAAGATATGATGGACCGTTCCAATTAAATATGATCTCTTAAAGAGACCGTCCGTCAAAAGATGTTATCAAATAGTCTACTATTAGGCCGTCTCACCATAAGATTATAAATAATTAATTAAACTTAAAAATTAATCACTTAAAAACTATAAGTGATTATTTTAAACTTGTAAATAATCATTTTAAGATTATAAGTGATCACTCAAAAACAATAAATATAATCACCATTGGACCATCTCATTTGAATATTTGAGTTTATTTTTTTCAATTGTTAGTAACAATAAAGACCATACATCATCATCATCATCATCATCATACCCTGTGTATCCCGCTCAAAGAAAACTATGAGCAGGGTCTGGGGAGGGAGGAACGATGGCATGCTCATACCCATAAGGAGAGTGCGATCAAAGAGTCCCCCGGCTCGAGAACGGTCTTCTAGCAAGAGGAACCTGCAGTTGGCAAATAGAATAGAAGCACAAGCCCAATGGCTGACATTACTATTCAGTTACTCATTTAACAAATGGGTTGGCCCATATTTACCTGTCTATGCTATAATGAGGGGTAGTCTGTAACACCCCAAAATTTTCTGACTTCATTAATTAATATTTTAATAACTTTTAGGGATTTTATAATTATATTAAATTAATTTTAAAGTAGTTTAATAAGTTTCGTTTGTAAACGAATTTAAATATCAAACATATGTTTATATTAAAAATACAACTACGACTCCTAAAATAAAGAGGTTTGAATCAAATTATCATTTTATTAGAACGTATGAGCTTATGAATCTAGAGATAATAATAATAATAATAATAATAATAATAAAATTAATATTAATTTTAATAACCATGATAAGAGTACTCATAAACCCTAGCACTCATAGCCGTCACTCCATTTTTCTAAGAGACAAAACCCATATCCCTCTCCCTCTTCCCTTACACTCCTCTCTTCTATCACCCTCCTTTGAGCCGCCAGCAGGCCGCCGCCAGCACAGCCGCCACCAGCACAGCCGGCTCCCTCCTTCCCCCGCAACAGCAACCAGCAGCAGCTGGTCGTTCTCCCTCCCCACACAAACGGCCAGCAACTGCAGCGTGCGCCACAGCCACCAGACGCGGCTGTCACAGCCGGTTGTTGGGCCCCTTGTCGGCCAGTTGGGCTCTCCTCCACCACCATAACCACCTCTTTCTTCCTCTTCTCTTATTTTCCCATTGTAAGACATATCTTCTTCTTATTTTGTGAGTCATTCCTTCTTTTCTTTAATTGATTCTCTAGTTTCAATTTTATTTTTATTTAAGTGTATTGAGTATGAGGTTGGTTTTGTGTTAATTAATTGAATTTTATTATGGGTAGTAGTTAAAAGTGTTGTTTTTGAACATGATTTGATTAGGGTTTGATTTAGGGATTTTAATTGTTAGTAGTGTGTGCTCTTATGTTACTTTGGTGGTGTGAAGATTGATTTGGGTATCTTATAAATGGTCTTAAGATTTAATTTGGTTGATTATGGTGTGTTGGTGATAGTTGTTGATGGGTATGGTTGTTAGCCCACATAAATAGTGGCTATTATTGTTTATGTAATATTAATAATAATAAAATAAATAGAATTTTTGATATCTATTGTTGTGAATTAAATATAATAATAATTACTAAGAAAGATTAAGGTTGCGATTGTCGTTAATAAAAGTATTGTCGTGGTTATAGTCGCTTGATGAGGTGATTAGTTTTGAGCTTGGTTGTTATATTGATATGTTCAATCGTGAAGCTAAATTATACGACTTCGACCCAAATTAAACGAATCGTTATTAATTCGTCAAGCTATAAATTCAATTTATTCGTAATCGTTTTACTCTATAAACCTTGGAAAAATAATAAATCGCTACTACCATAAGTGATATGATGGTTATTAAGTGTAATGTCATACATTACGTGTTCTTAAACTTTCCGATGAATAGTTTGACTATAACGCACAAGAGTATGGTTGTGCCCCTTTCACTTGAACATATCTTGATATAAACTTGACTAGAATATGATGTTATAGTTCGATTGGGATTGATGGCATGGTTCATGTGTGAACATGGGTTGAATTTATTGCATAAGTGCGTTTAGAATGCGTATTAACTTGAATCGAAACTTGTTTGACTGATTGTGTACTTGTATGAAGTCAGTGCTTCTTAAATGATGTGAAGTAGGCTTATTAGTCATACTGTTAACGTGTATAGGTGCCCGGTTCATAAGAGGGGCTTAAGAACCTCCTTCGGAGTGACTTTTGCGACTTATTATCTTGCAGTTGCAGGTAAGTACATGCAGTAGCTAATTCTTGTATCTTGAATATGTTTTCTCTGCGTAGCAATATTATATGAGCTATGTTGGATATGAGCTGCTATTAAATATTATTAAGTTAGTGCTACAAGCGGGAATCAGCCGTAGACATAGTAGAGAATGAGTTATGATATCGCAAGACTAGAATGTTGGATTGTATGAGATTGAAATGGGAATAAGTCCCCTTATTTGAAGAGACATTAAGTTGGATATTTACTGTGACTCCACTGGATTGGTACCCCAGCTGGATTAGTTCCCGGAGGCATGGACCGTCTATATATGGTCGCTGTACGGGGGTATGATCATACTTTGCCATTGGGCGCCGGCATGGCCGTCACCGTCCTTGGCTGAGGTGTTGCCATGTGGGTCTTGCAAACCCCAATATGGTGGCCTCTAGTCACATAAGAGGATATATAAAAGTAATTGAAGAGATAGAAGACGGTGAAGATATTGAGAAGTATATTGAATTGAGAAATAGGTGGAGTAGAGACTTACACGTTTGGATACCTTCCTCACCTTGCTTTGTCGAAATTGTTTATTGGTTACGTATGCATAAATTATTGTTAGTTACTGACGTGTACTGTCTGTTTCCTTGTTGATGGCTTGTCTTTGATGGCCCTGCTATGACACGTTGGTCTATGACTTTACGTTGAGCAGTAGGGGTATCATAGATAGCACTTGCAGGTTTTTTGGAGTTTAACTGCATTGTATACGGGGGGATTGAGTGAGAATCTTGACACGTGCCATGTTTTTGACGCTTCATGTGTTTTGAATTGTAATTGAGTATGTTTTTGGTTTGAGGCGTGCCCTCCTTTTGATGTAATTTGTTCCGCTGCAAATATTTATTTCGTTTTATAGTTCGTTAAAGTATCTTGAATGGCTTGTATAGCTGGTTATGTTTTTGGAAAACCCAAGTGTTTACATGGGAACCACGATCCATGCTTAGCATGTCGACAGAGGTTTTGGCGATGACCATTCCGCCGTGATTTTGTTACAAGGCTATTAATGCCTCTTCTCATGACGGTTTAATGTTTGTTGATTCTTTTGGTGCGTTAAAATTTAAGGCAGATGCTGCCGAAATTTCCGTAGAATTTTGTTTGAAAGTTTTCCTACAACCTCTTTAATCAAACTTAAACTTTATCCTCTTCATTTATTTTATTTTATTTTAAATGTAACACCCGAATTTCCTCCGTCCTCCTTCGGTTTTGGTTCCGTTTAGAGGGTCGGAAATTCAGGGGTGTTACAAACGGGCTAATTATATGAGTCCGTCTCATTGTGAGATAGTCTTATACAAGACGGGCTATAAAGGAAAATACTTCTATAGAGTAAAAGTAGGCAATAAGTTTAATGGATTGGACCTGAGAGACTAGTTGAATAAGATTTGATTTTGGTCTCTTGGATTGAAAATTGAGAAATTGATTTGAAACACATTGGATAAAATATACTTTTTCTGTTCTTTTTTATTCTCCTCATTTACTTTTTGCACAGTCTTAAAAGCAAAATTTAAACATTAATTCTTCTAAATACATATAATAAAAAATTACAAAAACATGATAAAAAAGTACTCCCTCCGTTCCCTATTGATGTTTCTATTGGGAATATTCACGGGAATTGTGAAAAGTGGAATCTTTTAGATAATGGAGATATTATTTTATTGAATGATAAATTTGATGGAAGAAAAGTGGGGATCACAAATATTAATAAAGTATTTAAAGAAAGTTAGTGGAAAAAATATAGGGATCACAACTAATTAAAAAATGTTTTTATGAAGTTAGTGGGAAACATGTGGGGACCATAAGGAATATAAAAATGTTAAAATGGAGTTAGTAGTAGATATGTGGGGACCATAATCATTATTAAAATATTAAAATGAGGATGAATGAGGTTATTTTTGTCCAAAATTTATGATATAAATGAAAATATTCCTTATGGGAACAACAATTGAAACACCCAAAAATGGAAAGTGGGAACTTCTTTAAGGAACAAACGGAGTAGATATTAAGACGAATCTAACGAGATTTCACATGGATATATTTTATCTTTTAATGTCTCAAAAACTTTAATCAAATTTATCTCTCCTTACGGTGGAATATTCTAAATGGGAATAACATTCAAAAAGCATAAATAAATTGAGTTGAGCTGAATAAAAAATTTCAAACAATAAAATGAAATAATATTAAATTAAAATAAATAGATTAAATAAAATGAAATTAAATTAAACTGAATTGAATATAACTAACTATAATTGAATTGGACAAATAATAAGTCCAAATAAAGTTACATTTTACTCCTGGTTAGACTTAAACACCAAGCATATTAGCTTGGTTTGCCGTATCAGCTTTTCAAGCTACATATTTTGCGTACATATTTGTTGAAGTGCTCATGTGTTACTCATATTTGAGTTGTCCTACATCAGAGAAAGAGAGAAGTATGCATCACTTTATATACATAAGGAGTAACTCCTACTATTACCAATTGGTTTTAGTAGTGAACCTTCCTTGGGTTTATGAGTGGACTACTTCTTCTCCTCATTGTTTGGATTGCCCAGACCCATTTTCTAAATTCTATCAAAAAGATAAAATTACTTGATCAAAGATTTTGTTGAATTATTGACATTTTTTCATTTTTACATAATTTATTGAGTAAATCTTCAAATGTAAAAGGTAATAATATTGAATATGTACGAAATGGAGAAATACTTAGAGTTGGGCTCAATAACTAAAAATGTTTGTACTAGAGATGTTTATGGGCGGGCTACCCGTCAGGCTCGACCCATTCGGCTAGAAAAACGGACGGGTATAGACAACGTCTTTTCAAAAATATTTAAAGTTTGGACGGGTAATACCCGCCCGCCAAGATAAATGAGCGGGTAATGACGTCAAAAAAACACCCGCGAGTACGCCCGCCCGCTAAGTTTGATACATTAATTATTATATAATTAATTCTATTGCTATGAAACTAGTAGTCTAGTGTCTAGTACTACTGGTCTACTACATACCCAACTTTAGTAATTAGAATCCTTACCTACTTTACTAATTTTTTTAACTTATTATGATTGGGAGATGTACATGTTTGGATTTCGTACTCCGTATTAAGATTAATCGATGATGGAATGTTTTTGTTGGATTATTCAACGTAATATTTATATTAATATAATTTGAGTATTTTGAGACTTTTTATATATTTTGAGTATTTTGGACAATATATTATATTTTAATTGTTATTAGAACTTAACTTTATGATTTGGATTATATTTTTAATTTTTATATAATAAATACCCACTATCCGTGGGTCCCGCCCGCTTTAAAAATGGGCGGATAACGACAAAAAATATGCTCGTACATACGGGCGAGCTTTTGAATATTTGAGCCCGCGGGTAGATTTTTTAGGTATTAACCGGTCTGCTACCCGCCCATAAACATGTCTAATTTTGTAGGAAATAATCCTTGATCCCTTACATTCATTACATAAGAGTATATATACAAAGGAATATAACAATACAATGTACCAAAGTACCCTTCATCACAATCCTACTGACTTTGGGCTTACATCCTAATACACCCCCTCAATCGAAGCGGGAGGAGACCGAACACTGAGATTGTACCGAAACTCATCGAACAAAATACGGGGAAGGCCTTTGGTAAAATATCAGCAAAATTAAATTGAGATGGAACATGAACCACACGCACTTCACCCTTAGCCACTTTCTCACGAACAAAATGTATGTCAATCTCAATATGTTTTGTTCGTTGATGTTGCACAGGATTTCCGGAAAGATAAATGGCACTAATCTTGTCACAATAAACTAAAGTAGCTTTAGGAATAGGACGATGAAGCTCAAGTAATAAGTTGCGTAGCCAACAAGTTTCAGCTACAACATTGGCTAGAGCACGATATTCAGCCTCAGTACTAGACCGAGACAAAGTAGACTGTCGTTTAGCTGACCATGAAATCAAATTATCAACCAAGAAAACACAATATCCGGACGTAGAACGCTGGTATCCGGGCAACCCGCCCAATCGGCATCAGTATAGCATACTAAAGTAGATCCAGGAGAAGAAAGAAGATGAAGACCCAATGATAAAGTACCCTTAAGATACCTAATAATGCGCTTTAATGCAAGAAAATGACTCTCTCGAGGATCATGCATATGAAGACAAACTTGCTGAACTGCATACGATATATCAGGACGAGTAAAAGTAAGATATTACAGAGCACCAGCAAGACTGCGATATAAAGTAGGATCAGCCACAGGAGGACTATCCAAAGCACCTAGTTTGCGAGCAGTATCAACGGGAGTGTGAGAAGGTTTACAAGAAGACATACCAGCACGATCAATAATCTCAGATACATACTTACTTTGTGATAGAAACAAACCACCTTTTCGACGAGAGACAACAATCCCCAAGAAGTAATGTAGCAAACCTAAATCTTTCATAGCAAACTCAGTAGCAAGTAAGGAAATAATATGTGTGCGTAAAGAGTCAGACGATGTAGTAAGCACAATATCATCCACATAGAGAAGTAAGAAAGCAATATCTGAGCCCCGACGATAGATAAACAAGGATGTGTCACACACACTGTTCAAAAAACCAATAGACCGAACATAATCAGCAAAACGCTGGTACCACGCTCTCGGAGCCTGTTTGCTTAAGTCGACACACATAATCAGGATGCAACTGATCACGAAACCCCATCGGCAGATACATATAGACAGTTTCATTCAAATGACCATGTAAGAACGCATTCTTGACATCAAGTTGATGAATGGACCAAGAACGAGCAAGAGCTAAACTCAAAACCACTCGAATTATTGCAGGTTTAACCACAGGGCTAAAGGTGTCAATACAATCAATCCTAACCTGTTGAGAACTACCATCACTAACTAAACGAGCTTTATAGCGCTCAAAAGAACCGTCAGAATTAGTTTTATGACAAAATATCCACATACATCGAATAACATTCACATTAGAAGGACGAGGAACTAATTCCCACGTATCATTATTAATAAGAGCAGTATATTCATCAGTCATGGCCTTTTTCCAATGGAGATCTTTAAGAGCATCTTTAGGATTGTGAGGCACGGGAGAAAGAGATTGGATAGTTACCATGTTTAAGGGGTGACGAGGTTTAAAAATACCTCTATAGCCCGAGTAACCATGTGGTGGGAAGATTGAGTCATGGGGACAGAAAGGATTGGGCTAGGAAGCATCGACTCAGGACTAGGTATGGATACATGTTGTGGAGGGCTGATGTGGGAGCGTGTGGGGCTATGAGTAGGCTGAGCCCCTAGATTAGAGGGATGTCGGGCTTCAGGAGACACAACAGGAGAAGGAGTCAACGGAGGGGATCGAGGTATCTGTTTGGAAGGAAAACCCAAGTTAGGAAACAATGTATGCGGTAGCCCAGACTCAAGAAATTGGTATGGTTGAGGAGAAGTGCCCTTATTTGAAGCAAAGGGGAAAATGTGCTCATCAAACAGGACATGCCTAGAAACAAAAATTGTATGACTCGACAGATTAAGGCACTTATACCCACGGTGATTAGAAGGGTAGCCTAAAAACACACATGGAGTTGATCGAGCCTGAAGTTTGTTTATAGTAGTGGATGGAAATAGAGGGAAACAAAGACACCCAAAAACCTGTATATGGCAAAAAGCAGGAGCTTTATGGTAAAGAACATGGGTTGGAGATTTATGATTGAGAATTTTAGTAGGAAGAATATTGTGAAGATATGTGGCTATAGCAAGAGCATGATGCCACAAAGTAGGCGGCAAGGATGAATGAACCATCAAAGTGCGCATAATATTGTTAATGGTGCGGATCTTGCGTTCCGCTTTCCCATTTTGTGAAGAAGTGTGCGGGCAAAAAATCGAAATACCATCCCATTGTGGTCACAAAATTTATGAAATGAAGAGTATTCATACGCCTTCCCATTATCACATTGAAAACTTTTGATGCGACGTGCAAATTGAGTGTGAACTTGAGCATAGAATGTAGAAAATATAGACAAGACATGTGATTTATTAGCAATAGGAAATGTCCACAAACAATTGGTATAGTCATCCAAGAATAAAACATAATATTTATGACCACTGGAACTCACAACAGGAGAAGTCCACAAATCACTATGCACAATATCAAATGGAAGCAAAGTATAAGAAATAGAATCATTAAACGGTAAACGCACTTGTTTGCCAAGAACACAAGAACTACAAAGACTTTTAGCTAAAGGTTTATTACAAGAAATATCATTATTTTCATAAGTGTTCTAAACACAGTATTTCCTAGATGTCCCAACCTATTGTGTCACAAAACTCCTGACAATGTTGTAAAGTGTGATGATGTAGGTGAAGCTGACGAGGAAGAGAGTGGATAAAGGTCCCCTTTACTATTACATCTCATGAGAGGCATCCCCGTCCAAAGGTCCTTCACAAAAAAACCAAAAGGGTCAAACTCAATAGACACATTATTGTCAACTGTGAAACGACGAACATATATCAAATTTTTAATTAATTTGGGGGCATGAAGAACATTTTTGAGAGTGAGAGGAGGGTGTGGAGGGGAAAAAGAAGCATGACCATGACCATGAATTGGGATTCGATCTCCACTACCAACAATGATATTATTATTACTGCTCATACTAATATACGGGGAAAGAGTACCTGATGAGGACGTCATATGGTTAGTGGCGCCGGTATCCATGTACCAATTCGAGTCTTGAGCATTTAGAGTCATGGTGTTAAATGCAGCATTGATATCAGTAGGACATAATGATGGAGCATACGTAGAAGCGCTCTGACTAGTCGCATTATATGCCTGAGGTTTCGAGCCAAGAATTCCTGGACCATTGGAACTGGACGGACGAGACCACTGTATTGGGGTTGACGGATAAGGACATGGTAGATATTGCCAGGAGGGGTTCCAACCAGTCCAGGGAGGCTGAGACGACGGCTAAGAATTGACAGGAGGCCACTGGGCATTAGGAAAATTATTGCCATTATTTCTCTTGTTATTATTATTATGAGAATTATTGCCCCTATAATTATTACCTCTATTATGATTATAATTGTTGCGTTGATTACCCCGTTTGCGACCACCCCTATTCGAACCATGTTGCTTCTTGTTGGAGCCCTGATGAGAAGAGGAGGAACCAAGAATAGGACTAGTATCTTCATCAGTACTATGCGTGGAGAGCAAGGCAGATGTGTCCCCAGCAGCTTCTTTAGAGGCCTGATGATTTCGCCTAGTCTCGTGAAAGAGAAGTTTAGAGCGCGCGTGATGGAACGAGGGCAAGGGTTCTTGTTGTTCTAGCACGGTAGCAATTTCACTATAAGAAGGAGTTAAGCCCTTGATTAGTTGAAGAACCAATCATTGTTCCGAAACCGAAGACCCGACATTATCAAGTTGATCCGCAAGATTCTTTAAATGAAGACAATATGCATTCATATCCACAAAATTTGCAAGATCAGTGTGTGTGAATTGTTCTTCAAGATAGAGAGCACGGGTAGTCTTGTTGTCTTAAAAGATATCACGTAGATTGTCCCATGCTTTTTGTGCGGTGTCGGCCTTGGAGATGATGGTAAGAAGGAGGTCACGAGAGATGGAGCCATAAATCCACGTTAGGACGTGAGCATCCACATATTCCCACTCGTCTTTATCCGGCACCGGTGTAGAAGATGAATCAGAGGCAGCCGTATTAGGAACGATATGATCAAGAACGCGATAGGCTTTGCAGTGGGTTTGGAATAGTTGAGACCACGTTGAGTATAACCCAGTTTCCAATTCCAATTGTATAGGAATATGGTTCTTGATATTAGTTACAGAGACAGAAGGGTGCAATGAGTTTCTCTTACCAGCCATGGCAATGAAGAAGCACTCAAGAAGAAGAAAGGAAGAAGATGATTGATAGGCAGAAGGTGAGAGAGGATCAAAGGAAGGCCTGATACCATGTAGGAAATAATCCTTGATCACTTACATTCATTACATAAGAGTATATATACAAAGGAATATAACAATATAATGTACCAAAGTACACTTCATCACAATCCTACTGACTTTGGGCTTACATCCTAATAAATTTGTAGTCATGATGATGTTCTTAATATAAGTCTATGCATTTAAAAAAGCTTACATAAGATGAAAATTTATGAAAGACCTTAAACCTATGGCTGATCTATTAAGATGGATCATCCTGCACATGTCCAAGAAAGCTTGCATAAGATGAATAACTAAGTGTCATAATGACTATTAATTATATTAGAAAAATATTAATTATATCAGAAAATTGGTTGGAAAAAAGAGATTTATTATGCTCTTGAATTTATAATTGTGATCTGTCCGGTCAATGTGTTTTATTGTTGGATATTATATATTAAAAAATAAGTTTATTAGAGAAAATCCATGAAAATATGCATATGAATTTCTGAAATTTATAATTAGTTTATGAAATTTATGAAATTATAATCTTGAAGTTTTGTGTGCCGAGGATTTATTAAATATGTTTTGGTAATAAATAATAATCTCGAAGTTTTTGTGTGAGAGAATTATTGATTTATGTCAATTTGCGTAATTAACGGTTCGAGATAATTGATTATATAGTTGTGTTCAAGTATGTTTCATTTTATCCATTCTTTCAATAAGAAGGAACATAGGCGCTTTGACATGTACATGTATGATTAAATGTATAATGTACGCTTGTCTTTCACCGCCTTACTTGTGAGACACATCTTATTGGGCCGGCCTAATAGTACATTTTTTTTACATATTTCACAAATTAAAATGTCAATTTTAAGAGTTAAAAGACCAATTTTAAGAATTAAAAGACCAATTTCAAGAGTTTGAAATTGGCATTTTAAGACATGCAATTTGACAATTTTAAGACTTAAAAGATCCATTTTAATACTTAAAAAACCAATTTTAAGACTAAAAAGATCAATTGTAGGACATTAAATTCTCATTTCAGCTTTATAATATAATTTCTCAAACATTGAAGTTGATATTAAAAACATTGAAATTGACCTTTTAAGTCTTAAAATAGGATTTTTAAGTTTTAAAATTGTCCTTTTAAGTCTTGAAATTAGTATATCAAAATATTTTTTAAAAAGTTATTTGGTTTGGGTTAGTTGCATGGCTAAGGCCGTCTCACAGGAGAGTTACTGATGTACAATTGTAGCTCTTTTATATTAGTTGTCTAATTAATTATATAAATTAAAAATGCTTGTTGGAATATAATTTGTTGAGAAAAGTATAGAGGAATTTTAAACCGGTACTCAAGGGCGAAGCCACATGGGGGGCCGGCGGAGGCCCGACCCCCCTTGCCGAAAATGCGAGCCTTTGTAATTTTGGTTTTGGCCCCCTTACTAATATGATATATATAGTTTAAAACGAGTAAAATATACCAAAAATTATTATAGCTTAATGGTTGGAGTAATACATTTATAATCTAAGGTTAAGGGATCAAATCCTCATTAAAACAATTATTTTTTTATAGACTAATAGATTTATACTATAATGTCATTACTATTTATTTTTTATAATTTAACATTCATCCTTTTTAGTGTGTGTTTATCTTAATTTTAATTGTGTTTTTTTGGAGAATTATTAGGTAAATATATAGAGTCAAAAACACTTAGTTTTTTCAAAAATAATAATTATAGGGAAGCTTCAACTCTATTTATTATTAAATATAATTTTTGCAATGATTCAAGTTTATTTAAATCTATATGATTTAATATTTTTATAGCTTAACTAGTGTCTAATGATATTCGTTCGGGTCATCGTTGAATTTGATTTAGGTGTTTCGGGTGGGCTTTAAATCGGATTTCGTGTCCATATTGTTTTACATAATTGTAAATTTTTAAAGTCGGATCAAATTGAATTCGGTTACAATGTCGTGTAAATTTCGAGCTATTGTGTCTGTTTTTAACACCTCTAGTTTTTATATAGTAAAAAAGTTTTTTAGTATATATCGACAAATTTGACCCCTTAATTCAAAATCCTGACTTCGCCCCTAGCGGTACTTTTGATTTTAATCCGCTATAAATTGATTGGCGCAAGATAACTATATGGTATCTGTTAGTTGCGGGCAGCGATAACTCTACAATTGTAGCTCTTTTATATTAGTTGTCAAATTAATTATATAAATTAAAAGTATTGGATAAAAAAAGTTATTGTAGTAGTTGTAGAAACATACTTCTAATTTTTTGAGAAAAAGTAACGATGAAATTTTAAACTAGTACTTCCGTTATAAATTGTAACCGTTATAAATTGTAACATTTTATAAATAATTACTTGCATCACCACATGGCCGAACCTAAGCAAGGGCAAGAACGGCTTGCGCCCCAGGCCCACGAAAAAAGTAGATGATTTTTGTCTTCATATACATCAAACTTGAGACCTTATGTGATTAAATTTTTCATTTAACCACTAAGTCAAAGTGTTATTAATGATAATTGTTACTTTATTTCTAATTATTGAGTTATAAATGCATGATTATCAAACAAAAACCAGATAATATCGATTATCGAGTTCTATTATTGGAATGTAAATTTTTTTTTATATTATAAATTTTGCAATAATAAATATATATTTGGGAAAATTGACATTAATAATCCAACCTTTCACTCACTCGCTATAAATAATCCCACATTTAAATTATTTTCTAATAATCCAACCTTTGTGATAAATTTGCCCTCAACATACCTTATCACTAATAATAGGGTATGCTGCTAGCAAGCTAAAATAAAGGTTGGATTATTTACAGCGAATTAAGGGCAAACGTTGGATTATTTACAGCGGATGAGCAAAAAGTTGGATTATTAATGTTAATTTTTTTTATATATTTTTATAATTAGGACCCATAATTTATTTTTCGTTCTAAGCTCCTAAAATATCAAAATCGAGCCTGTCACGAAGCGCAATTTAAATCTACATTTACTTTATTAATATTTCTTAAACTATTACTTAAAACACGCCCACTAACGTTTATATTGACTTATTTTTTTTCTTCCACGACAATGCTAGAACTGTAACTTGTAAGATAACAATTTGATGTGGAATTGTTGAACACAAGGCAAGCAAGGTAATCAACGCGGAGAAGTAAGCAAATGTAGAAACAAATACTTCTAGAAGTAACTTTTGAAATGAAATGTAAAAACAAATTCTATTAGAATGCGTTTGGAAACACACATTTTATTTCAAATTGTGGATTTCAATTATGAAATCATAATGAAGAATTTGAAATGACAAGGATTGGGGTGTCATTCTCAAATCCTCATTTTAATTAACTACTTTTATAACATTGGTGGATTTGACTCAAATCCAAATTTAAATTCTTGTTATTGCCAAACATTAACTTTAAGTCAAATCCATATTTGCAAATGAAATCATCATTCCCAAACATACCATTATTATATTACTAATAGTCTAGTAAACCACATTAAGCTAATTACTATTTCCTCGGTCTTTCTCTTCTAAAATACTCGTTACATTTTGATTTTATGCACTATTTATCGTTCAAACTATTTTATATATTGCGATTAATGTGTAGGATAAAATATAGTCAAGTGAGATCTTGTTTGAGTTGTTTGATCGCATACTTACATAATACTCATCTGTCCTCTTTGATTTGCATCAAAAAGTAAATGAGTAAAATTTAAGAAAGTAGTAATAAATGAAGAGAGAGAATGAATTGTGCATGTGGATGAAATTAATAGAGAGTTAACATGTATGGATGAGATTAAAAGAAAATGGTGGGCCATAGTCTAAAAATAGAAATGATGCAAATTAAGTGGGACGGACTAAAATGGAAAATGCTGCAAATTAAATGGGACGGAGGGAGTATTAACTTTTTATTATTTTTAGATTTGTATAATTCAACATATAAATAAACAAAATAAAGCATTGAAATGCGTAATAAAGTGAAATGTAATAAGTATAATGGAACGGAAGAAATATATGATAAAAAAAAAGTTAATCATCACTAAGACATAATTTAAATTTAGTGAATTATATTTATTGGTATTTAATTTAAATGTCAGTACTTTAAATTTCTTAAGGTATGTATAGTGAATTTAGTAACATTTATTATAAACTTTAGCAGCATAATAAAATCATACTAAATTATTTTCCACGTAAAATCTAGTGACATTTCTTATAAACCACACAGTAGATTAGAGTAATAATTACAAAAATGTTACTAAAGGTTAAATAAAGTGTCACTGATTCATTTTATTTTAAAATTTAAAATAAAATATAGACCAGCGACAATTTTTTCATGCCACTAAACTAAAATCTATGTCATGAATATTTAATTTTATTGTAATAGATATAAATAAGTTATTAAGATCCAAACTAAAATAAAGTAGTTTATTTAGATGGTAGTAAAAATAATGGGAGAAAGACGAAGACGTTTTACTGGCTGGACAATACCAACTACCCCATGAATTGAATCTGCCGTGTCAACATCAGAAAGTACATACCCATTTTGTTCTTTGCCGCCACTTTTCTTAAGCCTCCCACACGTGTTGCAATTTTCAGTTAACACTTGGTGCTTCATAACTTTTTCGCTGTTTTTCTCGTATACGTTTCTCAGACTCAATCCATTAAAATTTATTGTTTATATTTACTCTATATTTTTCCTAATGGGTCAATCTAATTAGAGATGATTTTTTAAAGAGACGGTCTCTCACAAACAAGAATTTGTGTTTTCTTTTACACAAAAAATTTGAAATTTTGAATTTTTTTTAAAAAAATTTGCGGCCTAAAAATTTTAAACCAAAGTAAAAACAATAAAAAGTAATGTCAACAACATTTAAGGCTATTAAATTTAGGATTGTTTATACAATTCAACATCTTACGTATGCTCAGAATCACCTTTGGCTTTGAATAAAGGAAATAAAACCTAAAGACCTCAAAGAAGTAACTAGAGCGCAATATCATGGAATTGTTTTCAATTTTTAAAAGTTGCGCTTTGGCACGTTTATTAGAGTGGCTTAATTGATTAATATTTTTTTGGTTATTTAACCGTGTTTAGTTGTGCATATAAGACTTATTGTCATGCTTATTAAGCATATCTAAATGCAAAAAAGGGTTGGCCCAAGGTTCTTAGAGGCCCCGAGCGAAAGATTATTTATGAACCCGTAAACTATTGTACATCGAACCTTAGCTTTAGTTGACAACTAATATTTTTTGGAGGCCTTAAACGTAGGCACATTTTACAGGTGCTTAGGACCGGCCTATATAACCAACATTTTAGTCATAATCGAGGACATTTAATTAGTTGCATGCAAGATTATTCATAATCAACAATTCAACACCCATAAGGCCATGACTTTGAATGTTAATTGGTAGGTTGAAGATTTCAAAGGTGTAGAAAATGTCTTAAAACTAGTAAACTACTTATCATATTTTCAGATGTGTTACGTAATTGACAGATTAGAAACTTCCTCAACAGTCTATACTTCTACGCGGTTAACCATTTTGATTAACAAGACTGTTTTTTAGTTGTATGGGTCAAAAAATGACAACCTTTTTTAGTTTTTAACTATATTATTTGAATTATTTCTACAACATGAATTTGACTTTTGCTATTTTGTTGGGAAGGTCTAACCTAAACATGCCACTCACTTATTTTTAAATTAGCAAGTATTAAAGTGAAAATATAACATTATTAAGAAATATAGATATTTTTAGTAATAGATTAAGAGAGACTGAAATATGACATTATTAAGAAATATAGATATTTTTAGTAATAGATTAAGAGAGACTGAACTAGGGCTGGCAAAAGTTGACCCGATCTGAACCTAACCCAAAATAAGTGGGTTTGGGTTGAGACTTTTGACCCAATTAATTAAATGGGTCGATCCGACCTGATCTGTTTATTAAATGGGTTACGTTCAGGTCAAAATTTTAAACCTGAAAGAAACCTGTATAACCCATTTAATTAAATGTTTTAATTTCGAGTTAAACAATAAGTTATAATCTAAACTTAGTTCATTTAATATTTTCTTATTTTTCATAGTAAATACAAAATAAACAACAAAAAACATAAAATTAAAATCAAAGCCTAAAAAATTAGATTTAAACAACGTTGTCGGGTCAAGGTTGTGATTTTCGACCCAATTAACTAAATGGGTTGGGTTTGGGTTAAGGATTTTTTGACCTGTTTATATATGACCCGAACCTGAACCCGATCCAACCTGATCTGTTTGACAGGCCTAGACTGAACTGTGTAGATGAAGTTATAATAAATTTAAAATGTATTGATGAAATAAAAGACCGTAGTAAATTCATTTTCAGATGGAAATGATGAAAAATAAAGTAAACAACTCAAAATAAAATATGATATAAATTAGGAGGGTCGATTGATTAACGGATTAAGAGTACTATTGCTTGGCGTGATTTTTAAGACTATATTAATTAAGTGGTGTTGAAATTATAAGTCGATTTAATGTCGAAAATTAAATTTTTTTATTTATTTTATTATTAAAGGTTTGATTCTCAATACTTATATTAACCGTTTATTTTCCTCTTTTCACTCATTTATACCGATATTCTAATCATTTTACCTCAAATAAGAAAATACGTAGTGGTGTTATTGATTTTCCTAATGGCCACTTTCTTAAATTTTTATTTGGTGCGATTAGTCTAAACTCTAAAGTAAAGAAAAATGTTATGTTTGTAAGATAAATGTGACATTCTAAATGATCTACTCAATTAAATAAGTATTAGTCAATAAAGGCTTATAAGCGTTGTACTATACTTTTCAGGTTATCATAACGATAAGTTGAAGTCCTCCACTTTAGTTTCATAGTTTTCAATTTTCATAACGATATGTTGAAAATTTTTATATTTCCTCCGTTTTAATTTATTTGCAATATTGAAAATAATTGTATTTTTAATATATTTTTTTAATTTGTGACTAGTTTTTAATCTATGAGTTAAAATATAGTCAAGTTAAATATTGTTTGATTCGTCTAGATGCAAATATTATTAGTATCAAATTTGTATAATTTTTCATTTTATATATATATATATATATATATATATATATATATATTAGAGATTGAATTAGTGCATTGGACCACGTCAAAAAACAAACATTCCAAATACTTTGGAACAAAGGTAGTATTTAGCTAAATGAAACAAATCACTCAACAAAATTATAGTTTTATAAATTTAATAATATAATATTATTTGCATAAAATCAAATTTAAATTGATTTCAACGCTATTTCTATACACTTCAGTTGTAATTATGTTAAACTAAATAATCTTTTATATGAGTAATACAACTTTCACCGTATCTTTATTGATTTCTATTTTAATAGTAGAAGAAATAAAAAGGATAGTGCGTACATTAAAGAGAGGGCAATACTAGCACCAACAAACAATATTATTGATAAGATCAACGGACATATATTGTCACTTTTTTCTGAGGAGGAGAGGACGTACTTGAGTTTGGATTCAATCAATTATACACTTTAAATTAAAAAATTAAACTTATGAGGTTAGTATATATTTTCCCCGTTGTTTTGAAAATTTATTTTTTTCTAGAAGTTTACACTAAGAAATTCGTGCATTGCACGAGTTATTCAAGCTTTAAAATCTATATATATATATATATATATATATATATATATATATATATATATATATATATATATATATATATATATATATATATATATATATATATATATATATATATATATATATATATATATATATATATATATATATATATATATATATATATATATATATATATATATATATATATATATATATATATATATATATATATATATATATATATAAATTTATTAAAAATACATAAAATAAAATTTATTAAAAAATATATATTAAAATTCTATTTTCATTCGGAGGTGTTTCGCGTCGTTTCAAAAGTGAATGTTGTGTCTAAATTTATTTTTATATAGTTTTAAATTTATTTTGAAATCGGTTCAAATCGGATTCGGTTATAAGATCAGGTAAACATCAAATCATCGGTTCTATTTTGAACAAATTGTACCCAACAAAAAAGTAGAATATACAGAGCTTTTTTATTAAAAAAAAGTATAATATAATGAGTATATATATATATATATATATATATATATATATATATATATATATATATATATATATATATTTGATCTTAAGATTGAGTATCATTTATGATTTTTTAGTGCAGTGAACTAATTTACCTCTATTTACCACAAATAAGCAAAGTAATTAATTTGATCTTAATTACCTTTTATTTAATACATGATACATTCATATTATAAATTTTTTAAAAGTCAAAGCTTCTATCTATCTATCTCTATTTAGCTAATAAAGAAACAATCAAGTATTATATGATTTGATTGTTAGAATAAATGGAAAAAACTACTTGATCCTAATATTACTAATCAAATTGATCCTAATATTGATTGTTTAAACTTATTATTTTATATATTGCGACTAATGTGTGAAGAAAAAAATGTAATGAAGCAGAATCTTTTTTAAATCGTCTAATTACATATTTTCATGATATTAATTTTTTTTATAGTTTTAAATTATACATAATTAAATATTAAATATATAAATGATCAAAATTAAAAACTGGGTTGCGTAAAAATTCAAATTTAAAAAGTATAACACTAATTCTTTATTGAGGCCGTCTCATTCGCCGTGAGTCGACTTCAATTAGGTCGACCTAAACAATTTAAAAAAACCTGCTCTCTTTTCAAGTGTGAATTCTAATTTTATTGTTTTTTTAAACTTTTTTCGTTAATGAGATGCTTATATGGATTGTTTGTATGAACTCGTCTAATAATAATAAAAGTGTCTCATACGAGACTTCCACAAAGTGCAATGTAACATAATGGGTAGGAATTAAGTTATAGAAAAAGTATTAGTTAGGATTAACTGATTAAGGAATACTATGTCAAATGCAAGGCTGGGTCTAACTCATAAATCGGCAAAAAACACAATTATACGAACAAACTTCACCGAATTTTCCAACTCATTCCACCGCCTTTACCCAACCCCCCTTACCCCTTACAACTCTTTTATAAATACTTTAATCCCCTCCTTTCCAATCTCATTCTGTCATTCATTTCTCCCCTCTTTTTAAACCCTAACTTTCCAAATTCCATCCCCACCACAACAATACACAAATGGCATTCGCAAAAACCCAAGTTTTATTCATCGTTTCTCTATTGGTAGCCACTTGTATGGCTCAAGCACCGTCACCTACACCCGTCGCAACCCCCGCACCGTCTCCTAAACCCGCCACCCCTGTCCCTACCCCCGTCGCACCGCCCACTCTTGCCCCAGTTGCGACACCAGTCCCCGCCCCTGTCGCAACCCCAACTGTTTCCCCTGTTTCACCCCCAACCGCCGCCGGTCCCGCTGCTGATTCCCCTACTGTTCCATCAACCTTGGGACCCGGTTCTGTCCCTGTATCCGGACCCGTATCTGGACCCGCTGCTGGTCCTGCTGCTGACAATACCCCTGGAAACGGTGCTGGAAGATCTGTTGCTGCTGGTGCCCTTTTGTTTGGCGGGTTTGTTGCTGCTTTGATGGTTTAATTTGATTTTAATTTCTAGATCTTATTCTGTTTTTTTTTATGTTTGTATTTATGGGTTTTATTTTTTTTTTGTTTTTATTGTGATTTGATTATATTTATTTAATTTTGGAGTTGACTGATGATGATCGAGATTCGAGAGTTTTGAGGGAATAGGAGATGGATTTATTATTATTATGATTAGTAGTATTATTATTATTCATGGATTCTGTATGGTGCTTATCATGTAGAAATTCTTTTGTAAAGAATCCCATGTACATGGACTTCTAATAAAATTCTCGTTTTCGTTGGTTCCATTTTTTTACTTATTTTATTGTTGTTTTTGCTCTATTTTTTGTTTAGTTTTTAAAAATTAAGTAAATATAGGAGTATATAGTAACATGTTGATTGTAATATGATCAAATTATATACAATTACCATGCTAATTTTACATTTAAAATTAGGTAAATTAAAGAATTAGTAAAAAAAAAGGAAGGTAAATTTAAGAATGAGAGAATTGACTTTCTCTACCTTTTTTTTATAATTTCATAATTAAAATATATAATTTGAAGGAATTATTTATTGCCAAATACACCCAGAATTGACTTTCCCTATTTTTTTTTTTATTTATAATTTCATAATTAAAATTTATAATTTGAAGGAATTATTTATTTCCAAATACACCCTTATTATACCTTTTTTAATAATACATTCATGATTAACTCAAAAAAAAATAATACATTCATGATTTAACATGTTTCTAAATATCTTTTCCATTAAAATTATATTGTTGAACATATAAAATAACTATTTTTTAAAAATATAATATGTGTTCAGACATTAAACTTAGTAATTTTTTTAGATTTAATAGAAGATATCTCATATATTAGGAAAATATATATTAATATTTTAGACAATATTCTAAATTGAATAATTTGCGAATTATAACCTTGAGTTTAACACTTTTGCGAATTTGCTATTTAAATGTTTATTTTTTGCGAATTACAGTCATCAAAGTATCAAATTTTGCAATTTCAGGCCAAAATACAGAGTTTTGACCATTTTGGTCATCGAAATGTAGGTTAAGTGGTCGAAATTCTGTGTTATTGGCTTCTGTAGACTTCGATACTTTAGTGGCTGTCATCCGCAGAAAATAAACATCAGAAAATAAACATTGAAACTATAATTAACAAAAATGCTAAACTTTAAAGCAGTAATTCGCAAATTATTCTTTTAAATTTAATAAATGTTAATTTCATCTAAACTAACGTTAGGTATATAATTAATTTTCTAGTTCGTTATAATTTCTTTATTATACTTAAAATTATTCGCAAACATGTTTTTAGGAGCATGGGTATACATTTGTTTTGACTTAGTTATTTCTTTTAAATTTTGTTTAACTTATTAACTTTCTAAGTACAATTTGTTTGAACATATCCTTAAGTATTTGTTTAACTTATGAACTTTTTAAGTACAATTTGGTTTCTGCATTTATTGTAAACAATATTTAGGGAAGGGTTTCATTTCTATTGATTTTAAAAGTTGAATGAAAAGGTGAAATTTTAGCCCTTTTCCTTCATTGTATGATTCAAGAGGTCACATATTTATTTCCAAGAAATTTGATTGAGAAAATAACTCTTGAGGATACAAAATTTTAGGGTCTATTTTGTTTTATGATTTTACTATTGTAATTGATTTTTACCGATTGAAATTGAATTTTAGTTAAATTGTATAATTAAATTTTATAATTAAATTTGTGTGTTACTGATTATAATTGATGTTTATTAATTGTAATTGGTTTTTAGTAATTAAATCTGATTGATTAAAACTTAAAAACAAATCAATTCTATTTTAGTTTTATACCAATCTACACATGTATGGAATTTGTACAACTTTACAAGTCTAATTTCCATGAATGTTGCTACTCCTAATACATAACTAAGGGGTGTTTAATGGGTCGGATAAGGATCGGGTCGGACTTAAGTAAATATGGATTGGATTGGATAAGAATATTTTAAACTTAATATAGGCTTTAAATGGGTCGGGCTTTCAAAGTCCAACTCGGTCCATTTTTATTACTAAAATTATTTTTTCCCTTTTACCAACTTATAACAATTAAATTATCATTTATTATAATCAAATTGAAAAATTATAAATAATACTCATTGATATTGTCATTTATAGTATTTAAATTATTAAATTATACATTAATTATGCTATTTAGAAAGGTTCCTTTCCGACCCTTATTGAGCGCTTTTATAGCCGCTTCTTATTAATTATAGTAGAGCCCATTTTAGGTCCTACCCCTTTTTTGTCCTGCCCTTTCAAACCTTCTAAAACGGGCCGGGTAAAGGCTCAAAATGAGGGTCCGACCCCATTGAACCCTTAATAATTTTTTGTTTTATTTTAGTAATTTAATTCAAATCAAGTCATACATAATCTTTTATTTAAATATACTAATCTCAGTTTTTTATTTACAACAATTCTCCCATGAGACGATCTCATGTGTGAGACCTCTTATTATATATGGGCTTACTAGCCCATTTAGCAAATAAAAGAAAACAATTAACTACTTCTTTGTTCTCCCTCATTACACCAATCCTTATTTCTTCTCAATCGTCTTCTTCGATCGTCTTCTTTGATCCTCTATGTGTATTTTCATTTGCTTGATTATACAAGATAAAATTATTTTTATAATATTAAAATTTTAATTTGTGGATGCACATGGGATATCCATGATTTGGTACTAAAAACAATGATGATAATGATGAAAACAAGTACGGTGATGGCGATGATGAAATGTCGCCAAACGAAGTATATATCTACTATCTACGTTTGCCTCCATCTCCATGTAGCACTACGACTTCTAACTTGTTTTCCATGACATCTTCAACTATGTTATTTTAACTGGATATACATTTTAATTATCTAAATGTAGAAGCTGTAAGTGTTACATTAGGCAATTTAAGCTTTAAAATTGTCATTTTAAGGCTTGAAATTGGCTATTTTAAAGCTTAGAGTTTACATTTTAAAGTTTGAAGTAGGATATTAAACTTAAGAATTGGGGTAGGCCATTTAAGCTTTGTAATTGATATTTTAAGGATTAAATTGACAACGTAAGGACTGGTGTTGGTATTTTAAGTTTTAGTGTAGCAATGTAATTCTTAGAATAGACATTTTAAGACTTAAAAAGACCTTTAAAATTTTATAGTAGGAAGTTATACTTAATCCTTTTGGAAAATAAAGGTTAAGGCTTGAAATTGTCATTTAAAGCCTTAAAATTGACATTTTATTCCTTAAAATAGGCATTAAAAACTTTAAAGTAGAATGTTAAATTTTAATCTTTACAAAAAAAGGAAGGTTGTCTATGAGCGGGATATACTGGGTATGATGATGATGACAAAAAAAAAGAAAGGTTAAGACTTTGAATAAGGATTTTAATCATTAAAATAGACATTTTAAGCCTTGTAATAGAGATTTAAAGTTTAAAGTTGGATATTAAATTTAATCCTTTTGGAAAAATTAGATTATTAAAGCTTTTTAATCATTAGAACGAACATTTTAAGCTTTTGGAAAAACTCCCTCTGTCCATAAGAGAATGCACCCAATACTTTTTGAGTGAAATTTAGTGAAGTGGGGAATTTGGTTGGAAAATAAGACCAAATAAAAAGTGAAGACAAAAAACAAATGGTTAACATGGAGAGAAATATTAAATTTGTGAATGAGATTAAAAAAAAAAGTATAGATTATTGCCAAAAAAGGGTGCACTTTGAGTGGGACAAACTAATATGGAGATTGGTGTAAATTAAATACGAAATAGAGAGTACATTTTAAGACTTGAATAGACATATAAATCTTTATAGTAGGATGTTGAACATAAGCCTTCAAATATTCATTTTAATACTTAGAATGACCGTTTTAATTATTAGAATGGGCATCTTATAAGCCTTGGAATATGCATTGAAAACTTTGAATCTTGATATTAATAGCATTGAAAATTATTGGGCTGAAATTTTGGGTTGGCCGCATACGTATAATCGTCGCATAGGAGATTAACTCGTTTAAAAATGTGTATACATGTTTTATAGATTTTTATTATGATTATTGCAAAAACCCATATTTTTATTTTTATCGGTTTTTATGAAAAAACTTTAATTTGTAATAGTTTTTTTTGTATAAAGAAGATGTTAACAAAACTTTTAAAATGTTTAGTATGACTATATCAGAATATAAAAAGCTTTCTTAAAGGTATAAAGTCCTGTTCGAAGTACTAAAATTCCAATTTCAAAACGTATAAGCATGGGTTCATAGATAGTTAGTATGATTCTGAAATTCTTTTTTAAAAAAATTATAATACCAAATTTAAGAATTAAAACCAAGTCAAAGCTTGAAATTGGTTTTTGAAGTCTTAGATTTGGCCTTTTATGTCTTAAATTTGGTATAAGAAAGTATTATAAAAATTTGAAAAAAATTAATTGTGGACTATTTGGCCCATTTATGTGTGGTTGTATGCATGCAACCTTTGCATACAAGTTTTTGACTTTTTAAACTGGAATTTTAGTACTTGAAATAGGGTTTTTACACATTTGAGAAGACTTTTTAAGTTCTAAATTAGTCATATTAAACATTTATAAAGTCTTAAACCAAATTCATAAATGGGCTGGACTTTTATAATTAAGTTGCTTATATGCAACGGTCGCACAGGAGAATTCCTGTTTAGGAAAGTATAAGTAGGCATTAAGAATACGGTAAGTAATCATTAATCCTTAGTGTGTTGGACTTGAGATATGTCTCTCAAAAAGAAGGTCAAGAGACTAGCTGATATTACAACTGGCGTTAAAAATGAAGCTCGATAGCTGATCAAGATTAGAAACATCAAAATAAATTAATTTTTTTTAAAAAAAAATTCTAAAATAAGTTTCGGAAAACTTTAACTCTCAAAATAAGCATTTTTATGTCCAAACCTTATAGTGAACAAGAGAAAAATTTTAGCACAACTTTATTCGCTGTTACTAACAAATAACAACGAACAATAACATAACATTTGAAGGGACCCAAAATAATTCTTTTGTTTGTTCGTTGTTATAACCGCGAACTACTAATATGTGTCTTTTTTTGGTCTAGTTCAATGTTATGACATTTTTTTTTTTCGCCAGAACCCACATGTAGCAGGATCACTAGGAGCTCCTGCACAGGGCCTCACAATTGAAGGGTCCCTAATCCTCTATTATATAAAAGCCGTACAAAGAGTATATTTAGGTATCCAGTTCAATTCCTATTGCTAGCTACCACTTTTATTTTCCTTTATATATATATATTTTTTGCATAAACGTGTATATATCATTTTAGATTATTATCATAATCACTTGCTATTTTTTTTCATTTTCAATTTAAGCTTGACTTTTACCATGGGTTTTTTTAAACTTCTTTTTAGTGTCTATAATCTTTTTGTTTATAAAATATCATTGCATTTTTTGATTGATTCTACACCGTATTCAAGCAACTTTTTTCTTTTCTGCTAATTTTCAGTAGTTCAGGATTATTTGTTTTTAATGGCGATTGATTTTTTAAGTTTCTAGACGGCAAATGTAATTGTAGTTCAAGACTATTTATTTTTAATGGCGATTGACTTTTTATATTAAACTCAATATTGTTCATTATAGGTGACTATTGTTACTGTGTTGTAATCGAATGGTTTACTTATGCAAAATTAAAACTTTATTCTATTGAATATACGAATGCCTTGTCAATCATCACTAATCGACATAAAAGTATGTTTTTAATGTAAGGGCCCACAAATTGATTTTTGCTCAAGGCCACTAAAATGTTTGAGACGGCCGTGGTAACAACGAACAAAGAGTTTTGACCTTTTTACTAACGAACAAAGGGTTTTGACTTTTTTACTAATTTTTTTGTTTGCTGTTAGTAATAATAGTGAACAAATATTAACCTTAACTATAAGACACATATTTTTGGGTAAAATTTCTAAAAGCTTATTTTGGAAATTTTATTTGATAAAAGCTTATTTTCTTTCAAATTTGCTATGTGGTTCAGTTAAAACTAATTGGATCAATCTCCCTTCAAGACTCATAGTGGCGTCAATTATCAAACCCACATGACAATTACAAAAAATGTTGTATGTAGCTATACTTATTTAGGCACACTTATTTAAGTGTGGCAGACTTTCATGCAATTAGACTCACTTTTTGCAGTTTAGGCACACTTATTAAGCGTGAGAATAATAGTCTCACTCATAAGCGTGGCTACAAGTCAATTAAATATTTTTTAAAAGTTACATATTCAGCCTCACTAATAAGCGTGACTAAAGATCAATTAAAAAAATAAAATCAATCTAGCTACAGTAACAAGCGTGGCTAAAGTGCAATCAAGAATATAAAAGTAATCAAATCAGTCACACTAGTAAGTGTGGCTAAACACAAATTAAAAAAATAAAATAAACTTAGAATCATGGCGGTATCTACTAAAAAAAACCATAAAGTAGCCCATTTTCCCTATATTCAGCCCGCAACCCTCATCAGTCATCTCCCTCATCTCTCCCATTTTTCTTCACCATCTTCATAAATGAAAAAAAGCATCCATCGACTATCACCGGCTAGGATCATTAAATTCCGTCCATCATTCTGTCGATCTTCGAAGATTTTTGTCGATTTTCAGCTAGGGATGACAATTCAGTCCGAATCCGACCCTAGTCCGACTCGATCCGAGGAATATAATCCGATTCGAGTCCGAGGAAACAGTCATCCGACTTCGACTCCGACTTTACGATCCGAGTCCGAGTTAGAGACGGACCGGAGTTGGACCTCATTAAAAATCCGAGACTCCGACCCGACTCCGACCCTGAAGGACATCCGACTTTGAATTTGACTTTTACACTAATATTTTGTTTCCTTTAAAACTCTAGACGTGACTAATTTAAGCTCTGTCTCTCATAGTAATTGTTTTCAGTCCGACTCGGCTCGGATTATACATACTCCGACTTTGCTCCGGATAATAGTCGGACTTTTATTTTCAGTCCACCTCCACTTGGATTCGGATTATGCATACTCCAAGTTTGCCCCGACTCGGACTCTCGGATCTCCAACGAAGTCGGATGTAGAGTTGGATTACTATCAAACAGTATCGTTGTGATATTGTACTAATGATTTTAAAGCATATAAAATTACAAAATATATTTTTCAAATACAATTTAACAAAAAAATATGTACTTTAATATGAATTCAATTTTAACAAGAGAAATAATCCTACTACTAAAACTTCAGAGTCTCTTTAAATGATAGTTGGTATACAGTGACATAAGCCCCATTGGGGAAGTCGCAAGTCCTGCCTAGAGTGTTGAAGTGTGAGAACAATTGGTGTGTCAGTGTGTGTCTTATGTTTTTCGGTGAACTTTTAGGTACGTTATGAATGTGGCTAAGCTGGAAGACTGGCCAACATGATGCTCCGATGCAGCATTTGTTTCTGTTTTGCAAGTTAGATGAACTTGGAAATAGATAAACTTCCTATTGCCTTAAGAGCTGCAAAAGATACTAATATTCTAGATATAAACTTCCTATTGCAAGTTAGAGTATTATCAGTGGAGAAGTTAGATGAACTTTCTTTTCTTCCTTCTTCTGTTACATATGTCGTCTCACTCTCAGAACAACAGAAAATGCTCAACCATTAGCTGGGGTCTTTTAAAACATTTTACGTCCTTGTTTATTGCTGATTCAATTGAAATGCCATGTCGAGTTGCCAAGGGTGTAAATATTGCAAGAGAAACGATGCTGCCTCTTGCCTAGCACCATTTGGGTTGGACAGGTGTGTTTTTTTTGGGTGCAACAAACTTCAAAATTCATTTGTAATAGAGTCACGCATTTTCAATTCTTAAGCATTCTGCTCTTCTTATGTTGTATGAACTTTGAAGTAGTTGGCTTGTTATTGCATATGGCTTTAGGGTCTCTTAGAAAAAGCCCCCTTTTTTCACATGGGTAAGTTGTTCTTGTACGCCTGCATTGGCTTGCTGCTGATCTGCTTTGCGTGGGTAGCTGCTGCTTTGGAGTTATGTTGCTTTGCATCTGCATTGGGTTTCCGGGCTCTTTGGAGTTATGTTACTGATTGTACTTACATTGGGTAGCTTTGTAATTTGTATAGTTTTTTAACACTGCTAGCTAGCAAGCAATATTGTAATAATAATAATAATAATAATAATAATAATAATAATAATAATAATAATAATAATAATAATAATAATACTCCCTCCAACACAATTGTATTGTTCCATTTGGGTTGGGCACGGATATTAAGAGTGGGATGGGGTCCACCAAAAAGGTGATAGTTGGATGTATTGGAAATTGGAAAAGTGGGGGTATTTAGGTAAAAAAAGATAGACAAAAAAGAAAATAAGACAATTGAAGTGAATTGTCCTAATAAGGAAATGGTACAATACAATTGTGTTGGAAGGAGTAATAATAATAATAATAATTTGTTTTTTCTGGTGAATGAAAAAAATGTGTATTTGCCAAAATAATAATAACAATTAATAATAATACTAATAATAATTATAATAATAATAATAATAATATAATAATAATAATTTACCGCCAAAATTATTTAAAATGTCAATTATACTCATTAGCCACGCTTATATGTGTGTGAAAACAAGAGCTAAACAATTGACTATGAAATAATTTAGCCTCGCTTATTAAATGAGGATAGTTGACAACATTTATAAGCGTGGCTGCAGGTACTACCAGCCACTATTATAAGCGTGACAAAGAATAATTGTAGCCACGCTTATTAAGCGTGCCTAAAATTTACCCACACAAGCATAAACCTCGCTTTTTTACACGTGGCTAAATCCATCAGCCTCACATATAAGCGTGTCTAAATGCATTTTTAAGCGTGGGTAGCTGCAACATTTTTGTAGTTGATTCTAGACTTACACAGTTACACCTCGTCTTGTATGCGACCGTCTCACCATGAGACAAACTCATATTTAGCTTATTTGTTTAATTGATTACTTATAGATCATAAGTGATCGTTGTAAGGTTATAAGTGATCACTCTAAAACTATAAAAAATGATTATTTTAAAATTATAAATGATCACTTTAAGACAAAATGTGTGTATTAGGCTAGCCCAATAGAGATTGTCTCACCGTGAAACTGTCTCATTTAAGAATCAGTGATCTCATTTAGGCGTTCTCCCCAACCAACGAAAAATTCAGTTATGTCTAAGTACAATATAATAACATAAATTTTTGTATGAGACTGTCTTAATGAGAAACGCAGCTTCTACATGGGTTAAATAGCCCATGTCATACATATTACGAAAATATAAAATTCTTATTTAAGGTCGTCTCATCAAAACCGATATCTCACAAAAATTGCTCATATAATAATGATCACAAATTCTTGCTTGAGACCGTCTTTTGTAAATACGGCTTCCAAAAGCCCAGTCATCATCATCATCATCATCATACTCAGTGTATCCCGCTCAAAGAAAACTACTATCAGAGTCTGGACTTTTAAGAGTTATTTTTACAAAAGACAGTCTTTCAAGAGAACACCTGAAAATTGATAAACCGCCTCAAGTTACGTAGCTTGTTCATACGTGAATATTGTGGAAAAGCCTATTTTTTCTATCACTAATACTACAAATAATAAATTATTAATTTTCAAGATTTCAACATCATCCGGGCGAAAGCCATATATTTTGGTCCTTCTATGTAAAATGGACATCACCACTGGTCAGCTAGTATCGAGTCCACATAAATATTACCCTTTTTATCTCTCTTATTTATGTCTCAATTATTTTGGTTGTCTCTCTAATTTAATGTCTTAGATTACTAATTCTCTCAATTAAAATAGATTTTTTGGTTCTTTGTCTTTTATGTATCATTTTAACTCGTTTTTACTTAGTTGTGTTTATTTTATTTGTACTTTTTTTGATTCTTTTTTAATTTTATGTTTGAGGCCAAGCTTCTGCGGTTAGATGTTTAATTGCAGATCTAATTTTATTTGACCCTTTTTGTTGCTGAAACATCTTTTTCTTGGATTTTTCTCAAGCCAGAGCCAAGTGACTCTTTGGCCGCTTCCCCCTTTATGGGTATGAATTGCCGCTTTTCATCCCTTTTCAGACCCTGATTATAGTTTCTTAAGAGCAGATAAACTAGGTAAAAATATGACTATGATGATGATGATGATGATTGTCTCTTTTATTCTGTACAAGTTATAAAATAAATGAAATTTTGTAGAAAAAGAAAATAAATTGGTCAATGAGATCAATAAACATGCAGATAATAGAAATGACCGATCAAAATAAAAACAAAAATATAAGTTTTTAGATGAGATCAAAAAAAGAGCTAGCGTAAGACCATTTTAAAAAAGCAAATAACGCATATTCAATAAGACAAACTAAAATGAAAAGTTGTACAAACTGAAAGCGATTTGTACTTGCCTATACTATTTCTTTGCTATACTATTTCTTCCAAACTTATTATTTTTGTAATTGCCAACAACATTAGAAAAGAAAAAGAAATAATTGGGATTAGATTATAAATTATGTCAAGTGAGCAAAGTAGCAATAATTTGGAACACCAAAAAGTTCCTTTGTTACTTAATCATGATGAAGATTTGGATAGTAGTTTGGTAAAGAGAGGATGGGATGAATCTAAAAAGTTATGGCATATTGTGGGACCCTCCATCATCAGTCGGATCTGTACTTACGCAATGTTAGTCGTCACCCAAGCTTTCGCCGGCCACCTTGGTGACCACCAGTTGGCCGCTGTCTCCATTACTTGTAATCTTATTGTTGGCTTTGACTATGGTCTCATGGTATCTACTCTATCCCTTTTAATTTCTTCTTATTATTTTATTTTTTTATAATTAATAAATATTCACGGGATTATAAAAAATTTAATTTTTAATTGGTAAAGATATTATTTTATTAAATAATTGAGGTAACTATATGTACTGATCTATCCATTTCAATTTTAGTTATTTCATGTTTTCATAATTAACAAATATTCACCGAATTATGAAAAATTTAATTTTTAATTGGTAAAAATATTATTTTATTAAATAGTAGAGGTCATCATATGTACTTTATTCATTTCATTTTCTAGTTATTTCATGTTTTCATACTTAACAAATATTCACCGAATTAAGAAGAATTTAATATTTTAATTGGTAAAGATATTATTTTATTAAATAATTAATAAAGGTAAAAGTATGTACTCTATCTATTTCAATTTCTTGTTATTTCATATTTTCATAACAAATATTAAATAATAAAGTTAATGGATTAAAGTGAGGATTAAAATTATTAAAAATGTTAAAATTAGGCTGATTGGAAACATGGGAGAGTCATAAGTATTATAAATATGTATAAATAATGTTATTGGAAAATATGTGAGAACCATAAACATTAAAAATATTAAAATTATGTTCGCTAAGGATTATTATATCCCTAAATGTGATATAAATGGAAAAGTTTTTTAGGAGAACAAAAAAATAAAACAATCGAGATAGTATACTTGTTACATGGTTGGTGGATGACCTAATCTGCTTTTGATTGAGCATATAATATTTAACTATGAATTTAAGTTTTTGATTCAATTGATTCTTTTATGTTATATTAAATGTCAATATGAAGATTTTATTTTTAATGGAATATTTAGCATCGTCTTTGAGGAAAATATTTATTACATCTATGTTTTTAATCTAAAGGGCTTTTATATAAAAGGGTGTTATAAAATATTTAGCATATCATGAGGCTCAACCAATAAATCAAGTTTTTGATGGACTAAATTCATTAACAAATGCTTTCTTAGTACAAATTAAATCAACTACAAGCCCACAGTAGCTTCTGGGAATAGTCAATAGTTGAGGCACCATGATTTATTATATTGTTTCCTCCGTGTATGTTACTGTTGATTTTGTAGAAAGGATTAATAAACAAACAAAAATAAAAATAATGATATATATAAATGACATATTATTATGGTAGTTGTTAGAATATAAATTCTAAAGAAAAATGCAGAGAAAATCTTAAACTACTACTGTTAATTTTGAATTTATACTATATGTAACAATTTTGAAACATCTACTTGCAACACTCAACGTTAAGCAATTAAATTTTTATTTTAACATAAAGTGACATTTTTTTAAAAAAAATTTAGTCTTACTAAATCAGTAATAATTACTTAAACTGCTACGTTGCATAGCAACGAAATTACTTACACTGCTACGTTGCATTCCAGTGATATAAGATTGACAATGATAGAGATTATTATTAATAGGCTATAAGGCTAAACATTGTTCATGTGATGTTAGGGATAGACATTTCTTAATGTTGCTAATAATTGAGGAGAAAAAGTAATAATATGTCTCTTTAACTTATTTTTTTGAGCTTATTAGTTATTTTTATATCAAAATCAGATCAGAAAAGATCAGATTTATTAAGCTCAGATCAGAAAGTTTTAATCTAGATTATGCCGGACTAGATCAGTATACACCAAGTCAGATCATATAAAATCATATTAGACCATGTTTCTGAGAAGAAACTTGAATCGACAATTGACCTTGAAAACACCTGAGACTAGTGTAGTGGAAGTTTAATCGCCGGGATGCGGTAGTGGAACAGTTTCGACTTTTCACCTGCTGTCCTGCATAAGACAAGCTAGTCTTGTCCGGGGTGATCTCCCGGAAAACCCCTCCGACGCTTAAGTCAGATCGGAGAAGTATGATCAAGAGTAGATAGTAAGAGATTGCTAAAAAGTTACGGTGACAATGAAGACAGAGGATGGTGGTTCACGGTGATGAAACGGGAGATAACTGTATGTGAGGGCGAGTGGTGATTTTGATTTTGACAGAGTTTCGGTGTATTATTGTGTGCTTTTTTTCCAAAATGAGCCAGAAAACCTCTACTTAATCTGTTTGGAGAAGTGATTTCTGATAGGAAGGGACATGATGGAGTGAGTGGATGGTAGTGGGAAGTTATGTGGCAGTTGAAGGGGTAGTTACCTAGGAGTTAGGTGAGATAGTTGAAGAGTCTGAATGAAACCAACTTTGGCTGGAGGTCAAGGTCAATCAACGGTAGAAGGAGGTGTCCAGGTGGCGTTATTAAATAATAAACTGATTAAATACATAACATAAATAAATGTTACCATGACAGACCAGATCAGACTAGATCAAATCAGATCAGATCAGATCAGACCAAATCAAATTATTATTTTTATTATTATTATTATTATTATTATTATTATTATTATTATTATTATTATTATTTTAGGTGTCATAATTGTTATTTTTATTTATTAATTACAATAAAATAATAATGTTAATTAAATAATTAATTAATATTAATATTATTCATCATTAACAAAAATTACAATAACATTAGCTATATGAAACAAATTAAGATCAAATCATTTTTCAAAAAAAATTCCCCTTTAATCAGATCAGATCATAAAGACAAATTAGACTACATTAAATCAGATCAAATCAAACTATATAATAAATTCAAATCAAATTCAATTAAATGCTTTAACTCACTTGTGTTTAATAAAGTTACTTCAAGAAGTGTACTTAAAATAGTGTTGTTTGATCTTAACAAATTCATTAATTACAGTGGTAAACATGACACTTGTGGAATAATAAAGTTTTTCAACTACTAAACATAAAACATTAACTAAGGTAGGTAGATATTAAGGCACTTAATACACTTACACCTTGCTTTCAATTACACTGGAACCCACCGGTAAAGATAATAAGATTGAAGTAGATCCACAAACCACAATCTTATATTTTTTATGTTATACTTATTTTGTATTAATTGCTATTTTTATTCGTAAATTTATTTTGCATTATTTTTACTATTATTTTTTTAATCTCATCTATATATTTTAATTCTCTTTTAATTTTATCTATAAATCTTAGAAAAAATTATCTAAAATAATCTTAACATTTTTATAATTTTCCTACAATAATTTCACCTTTTAGTTCTTTTTTTATTTCACCCATACATTTTGAAGTTATTTATGATCAATCAATAAGCGAGATTATTGTGAAAAAATCATAAAAATATTAGATTATTTTAGGTAATTTTCCTGCATCTCAACTCTTCTTTTCATTTAGACTATTCAGTTTCTCTTTTCATTTAATTAATATACATTTTTTTTTTCTTAAAAATCCATCATTTTTCTTAGATGCAAATATGCAATAATCATTGTGGTTGTGTGATAGAGTCTTTGGGACCCACAATGGCAGAGTACTTCATCTCACTTTTAATTGTTTTGGGCGGCTTTACAAAAACGTGGAATACGTGTTTGTTAGATTTCTCTAATACTCCCTCCGTTCTCTAATGTTCTTTCCATTTGGAATATTCCACCTTAAGAAGAGAGAAATTTGAATAATGTTTTCGAGACCTATTTAGAAGATAAAATATATTCATGTGAGATCTTGTTAGATTCATCTTAATGTATATTTTTTTATTATGTATTTTTTATAATTTTTTATTATGTGTATTAAGAGATATTAAGATTTAAAATTTGCTTTGAAAACTGTGCAAAAAGTAAACGGGAAAACAAAAAAGAACGAAAGGGTAGTGTTTCCTCACATTTTTATTAATTGTTGCAAATAATTATATTTTGTGAGAAGAAATATTATTATTGATAATAATGAAAAAAAGTTAGAGGAAGTATATAATAAAAGTTACAAATAAAACTTGCAAATATGTAAATAAAACTTAGCTTTGCTAATGAAGTAATTTCAAATAAAAATATTATAAAAGATTATTTGGAATTTCAAACACAACAAATATATTATTGTTTATTGAGAAAAGTAAGATAAGTAGGTACTTTTTTCTTTTTTTTTGTTTTTTTAAAAGAAGGTATTTTTAACATTTGATTGTACTACTTGATATATTTCTCCATCAAGTATATCATTATCAGTTGTAAGTATTTCAAACAAAAAATGGTAGAAACAAAGACAATGTACTGCTTTGATTTTCGTTTAAGGTGAATAGGACAACTTACATTCATTTCGATATATAATACTTCGCAATCAAGAATCATTAAGTTACAAATTCTGAGTTAATATTACTCCATATCTATTTATACCCTTTTACCTCTTTTTGATTTTTTTTAAAAGGGCAATTTAAGAGACAAAAAGGGCAGAGCAAAAATAATTTAGATATCATTCATTATGAATGAGTTTTCAAAATTGGGTTTCCTTAATTTTATTAATTAAGTTATTGACCACATTAAAATTTTGAATTTAAGTAGAGATGTTTATGGACAAATTTCAAATTAATAGTGGATCAAACTCGCCTCTAATGCCTATTCTAGGGCCTACAGCTTTAAAAGCCCACCCGCCTTAGCGGGCAGGATTTGCGGACGAACATAACCTTTTTTTATAATTAAGTATAATATAACTATATATTTAAGTTTTAACTTTTTTGGGTTATGACTTATAAGGACGAAAAGATTAACACTGACAATATGTCATTTGCTCACATACTTTCAATAATAAAATAACCGACTTCCTATGAGCATTTGTATGATAATATAAATTTTTATGACGGTAAAATTTAATACCCCACTTGACCGTCAACTGATAATTTTCGTCGAGTGAAAGTCTTTTGCAAACAAAAATATCATATAAGGTAATTTTTTTAAAAAAAATTAGTTTAATTAGTTTTTTACAAAATGTGCTATAAATTATGTAATTTTTTAAAGTTTTTATTACCCGTGTGTAAATCTTTTGCCCACTACCTGTCTGCTAATCTTAAGCGACGGGCTAGCTTGGCCCGCTTATACTTTAAATATTTTTTAAAAACATTTTCCAAGCTGGCCCATTTTTCGAATGCGGTGAACTAGCTAGGATTCATGGGCAACCGTCCAAAGATTAACTCTAATTTTAAGTACTACTTTTATTATATAAAAACTGAACACAATTTCTAAATACGTTAAAACTAATCACTTAAAATAAGTTATCAAAATTTAAACTTTTATTCCTAATATTATCTCTAATTCAGCACTAATGTTTCATTTGCTTTTTAGACACTATTTGTCTCTTACTCTTCATTTGTATTTTATTATTAATCTATAAGTTAAAACATAATCATGTGGGATCTTAGCTTGTTTAATTCGTGTTAATGCAAGGATTATTTATATCAACTTTTCATAATTTTTAATTATGCAAAATTAAAGATATTAATAATTAAATAAGTGAATTGAATAAAGTGTATAAAGTAAACTAGCTTGAATCTCGTGCCAAGCACGGATAATCAAAAAATATTTAAATGATCTCTTAAATATAAATAAAATTATTTTAAGTTATTCTGATATTTGGAAAAAATAATAAATATAGAGAAAATAATATTTGATGTGTGAGAAAAATTAGTCTTTGCATTACATTAATTCTTTCAAATTTTAAAACTCTAAAATTAAACTTTGGGCTTGAATTATTTTAAATGAACTTGTAGAATGATCAATAACATAAATTTTGAGTTGTTCAATTTTTTATTGCCACTTTTATAGAATGATATAAACCAATATATGTATATAACATAAATAAAGAATAAAGAAGATATATAAAAAAGAATTTGATCATACTTTGTCCAATTTTTTATTGCCTTTTTTATAGAATGATATTTTGACCATACGTATATTGATTTCATATTGTCCAATTTTTTAAATAATAGGGCATCAAGTTTAATTATTTTACTTACCTAATTTAACTAAATGAAAAATTTTGGAGGGAAAACAATGAATATGAAAGCGACACGTGTCATACTGAAGAATGCATTTAGTATATAGTATAGATGAGATATTAGTGGTGAAGTGGAGGGAGTAGTATTTTTTTGAGCACATATACTAACAAATGAAACCGCTTAATTAATTGTAGTTAGGAATGGCGAGTGCATTGGAGACGTTATGTGGGCAAGCATACGGAGCAAAGAAGTACCACATGTTAGGAATTTACATGCAAAGATCATGGATTGTACTATTTATATGTTGCATCCTTTTGCTACCCTTATACATATTTGCATCACCTATGCTCAAATTATTAGGGCAACCAAAAGAAGTGGCCGAGTTATCAGGGGTGGTGGCCGTGTGGATGATACCGCTTCACTTTAGCTACGCCTTTCAATTCCCATTACAAAGGTTCCTACAATGTCAACTTAAAGCTAATGTGGTGGCGTGGGTGTCCGTAGTTGCAATTTTGGTGCATATATTCGTGTGTTGGTTGTTCGTTTCGGTGCTAAAGTGCGGTATTATTGGTGTAGCCGTCACTCAGAACTTTGGTTGGTGGGTCTTTGTTTTTGGGTTATTTGGTTACACTGCTTTTGGTGGGTGTCCTCTTACTTGGTCTGGTTTCTCTGTCGAAGCATTTTCTGGTCTTTGGGACTTTTTTAAGCTTTCTGCTGCGTCAGGTGTCATGCTTTGGTAATTCTTTAGTCTTACTGTCTATCAGTTGTTCCTTTGATAACTTTTTTCCAAAGAGCTGACGGTGAGGATATCAAAATAAGATCATATGCTAAAAATTATTGGAAAAGTTACCTATAATACTCTAATTTTTTTTATGATTTTTCTACAATAATCTCATGTATTGATTAACTATGACAAATCCAAACTTTGAAGAGTATTTTCTTAGAATAAACCTGGTACTTGCTATAGCAAGTTTTATTTAAAAAAAGATAAATTAAAATAAAATATCGAAACAATGTTAAAAGAAGGTTGAAAAAAATCTGATTTGTTTTTATCATTCAGGATTATTTAATGTAAATTTTTAAAAATTATCTCTAATTTTATACTCTTCCCTGTTCATCCAATGTATCCCATTTGACTTTTCACTATTTTTTAGGTGATCAAATGGGAACATATTTGAAAGAAAAAATGTAGTGTTTTTAAAGTGTGCAGGTGTATAGGTGTGCAAAGGGTAGGTTTAGTAAGGGTAAATTGAAAAAGTTAAGACACTCAAAATAGAAATGAAACATTTAAGGTGACTTAACCAAATAAGGAAATGAGACACTTAGGGTGAATAGGAGGGACTAGAGAGTCATTTTTCATTTTACTTTTTAGTGAATTACCTACTACACAATGTTATTGGGTTATTCAAGTTTACTCTCGGCAAATACCCCAAAATTTGGGATTACTCATTGTTAATCAGTAGGTGGGGTTAGATTGGATTATTTTAGATAATTTTTTCAAATTTATATTATTAGACTATTTAAACCAAGTATAATGGGGCAAGAGGGGCACATGCCTTGTGCCCATCCAAAAATTTATAGAGAAATAACTATTTAATATTTAGTAGTTTAGGGTCTATAATAGTATATATAGTTAGTAAATTAGGAGCTCATAATTAATATTTTGCCCCGAGCCTCTCAAGTCTCAGGGTCCGCTATGGTTTCCCGGTGACCCTGTCTCATAAAAGAACTTGTGTTTTTCTAATTAATTTATCTTTCATTTTCTACTTCACATATTTTTAATGGTACAGTTTCGTGGTGAGATTATTTCTATTGGGCAGAAGGCTGATCTAAACCTAATGTATATTTATCGATTTAATGGATTGCTTAAAATTGACATTAAGATGTTACTTATGATTTTGAACCTAATGTATATTTATCGATTTAATGGATTGCTTAAAATTGACATTAAGATATTACTTATGATTTTGAATTGATTTAATCTTATAACGTTAAATAATTGACCCTTTATTATCTTTACAAAACATTTTAATTTTTTTGTTAAGTTGGTACTCAATTACAAAATTTTATGGTTTGCAATATTTTGAATATTTCTAATTATTATGTTGGTTTATTTGATTATTACAGTTTGGAGAATTGGTATTATAGAATATTGATATTAATAGCTGGAAATTTGGAGAATGCAGAAATAGCCATAGATGCATTATCAATATGGTATGTGGTTTGATATTTAACTATATATGATTCATAAAGTATTCAATTATAACTTTAAAATACTCATAAAAAACGATTTTCATGTAATTGTCCCCTAATATATCTTAATAAATAAATAAATAAATAAGACCTAGAGAATACATGACAATCATAGAAGTGTATAAAATTGAATGGTCCGAAATGTAGTTGTTTGTTTTTAAAAGGATATAAATCTTCCTTATTAGTAATTATACTTCGTAATAATTAACAACTCAATGTAGTGGTATTAACCAGTGTCGTTTCTGATATTTTATAGGTTTTAGGCAAAATAATAAATATGTTCCCTTCCTATGAAATATCAATTCTAATTTATTAATAAGTACTTGAAAAATTAATAAAGACGAATCTCTTTTATTTTTTCTGATATATATATATATATATATATATATATATATATATATAGTGGAAAGTTGCTTTTTTGAGGTGGAAAGTTGCTTTTTTGGAATTTTTTAATATTATTTGTTGAAAAATGAAAAAGAAAAATAAGAGTAATTAGATATAGAGTAGGATAAAAATAGGAGAAAGTATGTACATACTGTGCCCTGAGCAGCGGAGACACTCCTTGCTTACCTGTAAATTAAGTCTTATTTTGTTTTCTCGCATGTAGAGGTGTTCATTCGGGTCATCGAGTTGATTTCGGATCAGGTGTTTTGGGTCAGTTCAACATCGGGTTTTGTGTTCACATTGGTATTTACATAATTGTAGATCCATTTTTAAGTCGGGTCAAATCGGATTCGTTTATAACGTCGGGTGTCTATCAGGTCATCGAGTCCGTTTTAAACACTAGAGAGTTGTTCTATTGATAGTACATGTCCTAAACTTTATTATTGTCTGTTTTTTTTTTTGTCTTTTGGTATTGACGTACAGCATGAGCATCAACGGCTGGGAAATGATGATCCCTTTCGCTTTCTTTGCTGGGACTGGGTATTTTTCTATCCATCTTCTATGATTCACCCCTTTGTATGAATACTCAATTTCAATAACTACTCAAACTAGTATTTCTATCTCAACTCATCGTCACCAGTGGACTCGTGTGTACAAGTCCTAACACTTAAAAAGAGAGTTGATTACTGCAAAAACTCGATAAGTTTTTTTTTTAAATCAAAACTATTTGATAGAAAGAAGAGTTGCGCATTAAACTTATATGCTAATCAACATTGCACTAAATCACAAATGTCGGAGTCAATTTCAATCATTGTATGTAGAGTTAAACTACTATAGTCATAACCAGATGACATGATTCAAGAAAAAAAATTCCTTTCTGATATAACTAAATTGACAAGATTAAAAATATATAATTCTTTAGTTTAAAATTATGTGTAAAAGTAAAATGACTCGGTAATCATTTGCACTTCTTGTTTATGTAAAATTGCACATGATGTTTACTACCAATGGTCAATCGAAAACAATTTCTTTGTTAGTTTTGTCAGTAACGAATACTCCCTCCAATTTACAACTATTGTCCCATTTCCTAAATATCCTATGTTCACACAAATAATGACTAAAATAACCCCATTTTTACTACTTACAAACCTCAACTATCATCTTTACAATTAATTTAATCAATTAAAATACTTCAATTACCACCTTTTTGGTGGACCCCATCCCACTTTTAATATTCGTGCCCAACCAAATGGGACAATAGATATGAATTGGAAGGAGTATAAAACTTCTCAAATTCAAATCTAGGTGGGAGACATTGGTAAAAATTGTTGTCAACAACAAATAATGATTAATTCGAGTATAATTATTCCAATTACATCAATTAAAATATGATTCAAACCTAATAATTTCAAGATAATTAATTTTATCATTAATTAATATAACATAAAGTGAATTAATTGTTATTATATTGTATGGCAATGATGAACAGAGTAAGAGTTGGAAATGAGCTAGGAGCAGGAAATGGAAAAGGAGCAAAATTTGCAACAATAGTATCAATCACAACATCAGTTGCAATTGGGTTGTTTTTTTGGTTGTTGGTCTTGTGTTTGCATGAATACATAGCCTTTATATTTTCAACAAGTCCACCTGTACTTGCTGAGGTCAAAAAACTCACCCTTTTATTGGCTTTCACCATCCTCCTCAATAGTGTTCAACCTGTTCTCTCTGGTAATTTTTATATCTTTATCTACTCCCATTTATCTGTTCATTTTATTTGTCTATTTTATTGTTTGTATAGTTTTTAAGTCAATTTTGAATCTCTATCTCTTAATACGAATTATAAAAGTTTTAAAATGTGTACATAACATTGAAACTAATTAATTGAAGTGAAAGGAAAATGGTCTCTCTTTGATGAAGAGCAAGATGAACATGCAAGAGAAAAACAAAGCATAAATCAAGAGACACATAAAACACAATGCAAGAACATAATAAGATGTTTAATGAATTCTTAGACACTTCCTGTTAAGGAACCGTCTCAACCAAAAACTTAAGCTGATGGTTGAGGCCCTAATATACTCTAATACGCCCCTCACACGAGAGCCCTTTGGGCTAGAAGTGTGGATGCGACACAGGCTCTCCTCATACCTGGTGCTAAATATTTCACTTAAATGAGGGGTGGTTAAGGTTTGAACCCGTGATCTCTTGTCACGTTGGCTCTGATACCATGTTAAGGAACCATCTCAACCAAAAATTTAAGTTGATGATTGAGGCCCCAAAATATGTTATATACTCTAACACCTCCCGCTCAAATATAATTGAGAGAAATAGACAACTTGCCCCTCAAGAATCGTGTGCAATTACCTTGCATTAAGGTGCTTGTACGAGCACATGCCCAACTCCTATCATTGGATCCCTTGGCTAGCTACTACGTTCACGACTTCATCCCTGCATCTCATTCGTCAAATCCCTGTTCAAGCTACCCCTTGTGTACTTTCTTGCCTTGATCAACTGACTTCTTCCCTATTTCAAAGCACCCTTTTTTATTAACTTTTTAAAACTATTTTCTTTTTTTTTGAAATAATATAAAAAAGTGAGTGCCACGTAAAAATATTTATAAAATTAAGCTTCTATCAAACACGTTATCCAAGACAGCGATTTTAAATTCAAATGGGCTAGGAAGTTAGTTTTTGGGTTAACAAAGGGAAAAACGCTATTTAAGACAGTTAGACAGCACTTTCACTAAATATGGTAAATAAATAAGAAGATATTTGATTTTAATTTGTGGGCCAAAAAATGAGAATGTGTTGGACTTGGGCAGTTGGGCTAATGTTAGTAGACGTTTGGTATTGTAGCAGTGGTACGGGATTGGGTTTGTTATTCAACAAGTTTTATATTAGTTCGTTTCACGTGAAACGGATTCATTAAAATAGTGGTTATTTTTTAAAAATGATTTGGACAGATTCAATTGAAGTTGTCTCATGATGAGACGATGCCTCAATAGAGAATTAGCGTTTAGACTGTGATAGAATATTTTTTGGATGTTTTGTAAAAGAGTGACAATGGACTATAGATGAGTAATTATATATCGAATCATTTTTGTGAGAGACCATTTCTCAGCGAAACAATCTCAAGCAAAGCGTTTGTATTCACATAATATTTGTTAGATGAACTATTTAACCTATTTATACGACGCATCTTCAGAGAAATACCGTATACAACAATTTGAGTTATTAATATGAAATGCAATTGTGTATAATTACATGTTCTTACTTTTCATGATCTCCAAATTTAAACCAACATAATATCTTTTTAGATAAATTTAAAAGACATAATACAAATAACACAATTTGTAATAGTTACAAATAATTATTGTTGGAAATAGTCACTTGTGACTTGTGAGACAAGACCCCACGTCGATAAAATAGTGAGTTGTTGACTTGCGTATATAGTGGATGAGCTAATGTCTATTACGTTGATACTTGTATAAGTCTGCGTAAAATTAATAAAAAAACATAAATAAATAAAAAAAAAAACAAACGAAGGAGGCAGACATCATAATTTAATCTGTGGCATTCCTTTTAGGTGTTGCCGTAGGATCAGGATGGCAAACTACTGTGGCCTACGTGAATTTGGGATGCTACTATTTGCTTGGTGTACCTCTTGGATTTTTGATGGGATTGCAATTTAATCTTGGAATTACGGTAAAGCCTTTTTTTTTTTTTCTTGGTCTATCGCGTGATAATTTTTTTAATTAAATTTAATTATTACTTAAGCATCTTAAGTTGATTATAGGGTATTTGGACTGGAATGATTTTTGGAGGAACCACTGTTCAAACTTTAATATTAGCTATCATCACATATCGATGTGATTGGGACAAAGAGGTAACAACTCTACCTATATAATTAATTTATTTTTCTAAATTAATTACTTTGTGAAAAGTAGTCTTTTACAGAGACGACTTTATTTTTGGTTCGACTTATTAGATTTTTTCAAAATACAAAAACAAAAAGTGCAGTGTAACAACACACTTACTTGGTAGATTGTAAGGATACCTCAAATAGGAATTTAGTATACGAGAAGTAGGGGTTCACTATATGTGAAATAGGTGCTTTAAACATGTTGCAGTGGTCAAGTAGGTGTTATACTGTTATGTGTTGCACGTGTTTAAGTTATTTGCTGTAAGGGTTTAGGTTATGTGCTGTAGGTATTTTTGTTATGTGCTACAAGTATTTTTGTTATGTGCTTTTGGTGTTTAAGTTATTTGTTGTTATGTGCTATATTTAAATTATGTATGTGCTGTAGGAGTTTATATTAGGTTAAAAATGGGCTATACTATAAAAAAGATAAAGCGGGCTATAAAAGGGCTCAATAAAGGCCGAAATGGTCTTTAAAAAAATAATTAATGTATAATTTAAATATTATAAATGACAATGTCAATGAAATTATTAATATTTTTCAATTTATTTATTATAAATTATAGTTTTTTTAATATTATTATAAATTATAGTTTAATTATTATAAACTGATAAATAGGAATTAAAATAATTTTTATTAGTAATATTGGGTTGGGTTGGACGGGGACGAGTTTTGAAAGCCCGACCCATTTGAAGCCCATTTTAATTATAAAGGGTCTTTATTCGGCCCGACCCATATTTGCTTCAGCCTGACCCAACCCTTATCCGACCCATTGAACCCCCTAGTAGTGAACCTTCTTTAAACTTCTAAGTAGATCTTCTATTCATTTGAATTTATTTATTGGAAAATTTGATTTTAAAGGTACGATGTTTAGCTCATTTATAAGGAAAGGTTTGAACTTTCGTTTATCGTTTAAAGGTTTGAACTTTAGGATGCATCCGTTTTTAAAACATAAACGAAAGTTCAAACCTTTAGGAGCAAATGAGCTAAAGTTCGTACCTTTAAACAAATTTTCCAAATTTATTTAATTTAATCCTTGAATGTTACGAGTTTTTATCAATATTGAGCAATTTTAAGTAATTTGATATCTGTAATAATAGAAGATTCTAACACTTTATTATGATATACCTTTAATTGTAGGCTCAAAGAGCAAGTATGCAATTACAAAAGTGGGAAGCAAGCACTTAATATGTATTTCTTGAGCAAATTTTAGTCAATTGATCTTGATATTAATGAGAATCACAAATGACGGCCTCTCAATACATGATGATTTGGCGAAAATCTATGGCTACTTATTGCTAATGTGTCTACAATAAATGTCAACTATGTTTGTATCTTAAATTTGCTCTATTAGAAAACTTCTCTTACAAGCTTAATTCAAAAGTGCCATTGTTAGATCGTAAGAGAATCTTTCATAATTGCTTATTTTTTAGATTAATGAAACACACTAATTTTTTTTCCATTTTCTAGCCTTTTTTCTTTATCCATTATATCAATATTACTTTATTTTTTAAAATTTGTTTTCCCATGTGTACTAGTATCTCAACTTAAAAATGTAAGACTAAAAAATTTATTGTTTAACCCAAATTTCTCGTAAGCTACTTACATTTAAAGATTTTTTAAAAATATTCTCAATCATTCATTTTTGTGATTAAAACATCAATGAAATAACTTTTGCAATCTTGATTTTAAAGTGTTTTTATTAGATAGTAGCAAATCGCAACAAAATTAATTTGTTTTCTATATAAAACGGTTTAATTGATAATTTCTCTTTCTCACTTTTTGTGAACTCAATAATAGTGATTTTTTTAAAAATATTTACCTTAAAGTTTAGGAAAAATTACCTAGAATAATTCAACCTATTTGTGATTTTCCTTTAATAATCTCACTTATTGATTAACCATGGACAATCCCAATTTTTACGGGGTATTTTTCTAGAGTAAACCCGGTTACCGGATAGCTTGCTATAGCAAGTTTTATCTGTTTCAAAAAAAGATAATTTAAAATAAAATGTCGAAAAAATGTTACTAAAATGATCAAAAAAAATTATGATTTTTTTTTATTTTTTAGAATTTTTTATATAAAATTTCAAAATTTTTCTCTAATTTTAAATTAATTTTTAGTTTATTTTTTGGTGAATTACCTACTATAGCAGGTCATCGAGTTTATTCTAGGCAAATATCCCTTAAAGTTGGGATTATGCATGGTTAATCAATAGATAAAATTATTGTAACAAAATCACAAATGGATTGAATTATTCTATATCTCGGTAACAAAATCACAAAATCAAAAATATCCCTTAAAGTTGGGATTATCCATGGTTAATCAATGAAATGAAAGTTTCTTTTGCGATCTTGTTTTAAAGTGTTTTTATTAGCTAGTAGCAAATCGCAAAAAACTAATTTGTTTTCCATTTAAAGCGGTTTAATTGATAATTTCTCTTTCTCACTTTTTCTGAATCAAATAAAAGTGATTTTTTAGAATATTTTGACCTTAAAATTTACTACAATCGCATGTTATTGTTTTTTGTCTATATATATTAAGGAAATGCCACGTGGTAACCTTGTAGTTTTGAGTTTTCCACGTGGTAACCACAAGTTTTATAAAATCCACGCGGTAACCTTGAGGTTTACATAATTATTTCACCGTGACCTTTTTACACATAAAAATGTTAATAAACAATAATTTTAAAGCTTTATAGTTGTTATACGTCTATTTATGCTACTAACAATTGCCAAAATAGAGAGTTATAAATAGAAAATGTTATCCGGCCAAAGGAATTACATACATAAAAGTAAAACGCAAATATCAATAAAGGCATAAAGCATAGGGAATGGTATGAGCAGCTAGCTGGGTATCTCTATTCTCTCGACTTATTCTGGGTTTTGAACCTTACCAGAATATACTTCTACATCACTAAACCACATAAACTAAAAGACACTATTCCAGCCTCACACGTGAGCCAATTGGGTAGAAGTGTGAATGCATATATGTGGTGAATATTTCACTTTAAACAAAGGTGGTTTAGATACAAACCAGTCATCTCTTGTCAAGCTGACTATTAGTGTTAGAGTATATAACATATTCTGGGGCATCAACCATTAGCTTAAGCTTTTGGTTGAGTTGGTGCCTTAACATGGTATCAGAAGCCAACGTGTCAAGAGGCCACTGGTTCGAATCTCAACCAACCCTCATTTAAGTGGAATATCTTGCACCAGGTATGAGGAAAGCATGTGTTGCATCCACACTTCTAGCCCAAAAACTCTCGTGTGAGGAGGCGTGTTACGGTGTTAGAATATATAACATATTCTGGGGCCTCAACCATTAGCTTAAGCTTTTGGTTGAGTTGATTCCTTAATACTGACTTCTAATATATGTTAAGGAATCAACTCAACCACAAGTTTAAGTTGATTATTGAGGCCCAAAATTATACTTCCTCTTATATATTCATCCCAATACTCTCATTTGACTAGACACGTAATAATTCTATCATAATATCTCTAATTGTGCATAATCAAACAAGATCCCACTTAACGATGTTATAAATTATAGAATAAGAATAAAATATAAGTTATGAGTGATTGTCAGGGAACCAACTCAACCAAAAGCTTGAGCTGATGGTTGAGGCCCCAAGATATGTTATATACTCTCACACGCCCCCTCACACGAGAGTTCTTTGGGCTAGATGTGTGGATGCAACACAGGCCCTCCTCATACCTGATGCTAAATATTTCCCTTTTAAATGAGGGGTGGTTGAGATTCGAACCTGTGACCTCTTGTCACACTGGCTTCTGATACCATGTCAGGGAACCAACTCAACCAAAAGCTTGAGCTGATGGTTGAGGCCCCAAGATATGTTATATACTCTCACAGTGATTGATGATCAGTGTCAAAAGTCAAATAAGACTAATAGGTTGAATAGGACGGAGTATAATTTAACAACGACCTACTCAATAACTCTTATTATATAAATCACACAAATTTTTACTTTGTAATTTGTATCATCATATTTTCCACCATCTAATAAAATCAAAATTCAACTTTTATTTTTCCAACCATTATTTTAGGTAAAGGCCGTAGATATGAGTACTTATGAAGATGAAATTGTAGGCTTATTAGATAAACATTTGGATCATGAGAATATCAGTGTTGTGAAGAGTGGATGGGATGAATCAAAGAAGTTATGGCATATTGTGGGACCATCCATTATCAGTCGGATCTGTTCTTACACTATGTTGGTTGTCAACCAAGCATTTGCCGGTCACCTCGGTGACCTTCAGTTGGCTGCTGTCTCCATTGCTTGCAATGTTATTGTTGGCTTCGACTACGGTCTTATGGTACGTCTATTTCTATTTCTTATTTGTTAATAGAAGGGAGCTCTTAAGGAACTAAATAAATCAAAAGCTTTTTTTTTTTAATTGATGGTTGAGGCTCCGTTATATGTTATATCATTTAGCACGTACATCTCATGACGCGAGAGCCTTTTAGGAGAAAAGTATGGAGTCAACATACCTCCTCATAACTGTCGCTAAATATTCCATTTTGAATGAGGGGTGATTGAGATTCGAACATGTGTTTTATTGCCACACCAGCGCTTCTGATATAATATCAAGAAACCAACTCAACTAAAAGCTCAAAACTTCTATTGATCGTTACTTGAGACCCCATTTTTAATACCTCGTGTTAAATTATATAACATATCTTGGTGTCTCAACCATCATTTTAAGTTTTTGGTTGAGTTTGTTCCTCGCATGATATCAGAAGCCAGCGTGACAAGAGGTCACGAGTTCGAATCCCAACCACCCTTCAAATTCTAGTAGAATATTTCGCACTAGGTATGAAGATGGTCCGTATTATATTCATACTTCTAGCCCTAAGGGCTATCGTATGAGGGACGTGTTAGAATATATAATTTATCTTGAACCCTCAACAATCAGTTTAAGGTTTTAGTTGAATTGGTTCCTTGACACCTCCGTCCACTAACAATTTTGTAACATAATTTTTAGTTGGGAATGGCAAGCGCTTTAGAGACCTTATGTGGACAAGCATTCGGAGCAAAAAAGTACCACATGTTGGGAATCTACTTGCAAAGATCATGGATTGTACTATTTATATGTTGCATCCTTTTACTACCCTTATACATATTTGCATCTCCTATGCTCAAACTATTAGGCCAACCAAAAGAAGTGGCCGAGCTATCAGGGGTGGTGGTCGTGTGGATGATGCCGCTTCACTTCAGCTTCGCCTTTCAATTCCCATTACAAAGGTTCCTACAATGTCAGCTTAAAGCTAAGGTGGTGGCGTGGGTGTCCGTAGTTGCACTATTGGTGCAGTTATTCGTGTCTTGGTTGTTCGTTTCAGTGTTAAAGTGCGGTATTATTGGTGTAGCCATAACCCAAAACATTGGTTGGTGGGTCTTGGTTTTAGGCCTTTTTGGTTACACTTCATTTGGTGGGTGTCCTCTTACTTGGCCTGGTTTCTCTATCGAAGCATTTTTTGGTCTTTGGGATTTTCTTAAGCTCTCTACTGCATCTGGTGTCATGCTATGGTAATTTTTTATATATTTGAAGAATCAATTGTGAATTACAGCCGCGAAGTTTAGGCCTTTTGCAAATTACAGCCGCGAAGTGTTTTTTTTGCGAATTACAGCCACCAAGTTTTGAAAGTGACCACAATTACGGCTAAATGATCGGTTGTCACCGTTGACCAGCATATTTACCTTTGACTTTCCATTTTTCTGATTTTTCCTTCTTTTTTTTTTCCTTTTTTTTTCTTTTTCCTTGTTTTAATTTAATTTCATCATCCCTAATAATCTTTCTCTCCCTTCCTCCTTCTTCTCCATCATCTTCATCCTCTTCATCCTCCATTAATTCTCAACTGTTCGAATTTGAAGCAATAAAAAGAAATACCCAGAAACAAATCCTCCATTATAACTGCTACCAGTATCAATGGATTAAATCCATTTGATTCTTTTTATTGTTTAACTCCAAATTCCCAGAAAACAAACCCAGAAAACCTTCAAATTAAACCCTTAAATCAAGAATCAATTCAAAATTGAAGCAATAAAAAGAAATACCCAGAAAACAAAATCATAATCCATTGATACATTAAACAATCCATAGAAGATGAAGAGGATGAAGATAATGGAGAAGAAGGAGGAAGAGAGAGAAAGATTATTGGGGATGAAGAAATTAAATTAAAAAAAGAAAAAAGAAAAAAAAACTCAAAAAAAGAAAAAATCAGAAAAATGGAAAGTCAAAGGTAAATATGCTGGTCAACGGTGACAACCGGTCATTTGGCTGTAATTGTGATCACTTTCAAAACTTGGTGGCTGTAATTCGCAAAAAAAATTTCCGCGGCTGTAATTCACAATTGATTCATATTTGAATGAAAAAAAAGGAAAAATTACCATGAATAATACAATCTTTGTTAATTTCCCTATAATAATACGAACTTTTGATTAACCATGAATAATATTCTAGAATAATATCAACCTTAGTTTATTAACTAGTTTAATAAAAAAACTTTGTCATATAATCACTTAGAATTTGATTTTTAACATGTTAAGGTATTTTATAGAAACAGCCCCAAAAGTTACTATTATTTATGATTAATCAAAAACTTGTATTATTGTACAAAAATAAGCAAAAGGTCTTATTATTCCTGGTAATTTTTTTTAAAAAAAAAAAAACCGCACTCCATATATAATCATATATGGTTTAATAACCAATTTTGGTTAACATTTATTTAATCTTATCAAAACTTCAAGTCATAGTCATATAGTCGATTATAGTCATTAATTAGTACTTCGAGTACAAATAGATAATTTAAATGTTTTTTAGTGAAAAAAGGAATATATATATATATATATATATAAATATATATATATATATATATATATATATATATATATTCATCATCGGAATAATCTAATCATAATAATTTTAATAAAATATGTATGTTAGTGACCACCCAGCGACCAAGTAGATGGTCGATGAGCAACCCTTATTTTGATGGAATAAGGGTCACACTACAGTTTTAATTAAGTTCGGCATTACTTATAAGTATTTTACAATTATGAAATATTATTATTATTATTCTAATGATAATGTTGTTTTATTAATTTCTTGCAGTTTGGAAAGCTGGTATTACAGAATACTGATTCTATTGACCGGCAATTTAAATAACGCAGAGATAGCCATAGATGCTTTATCAATATGGTATTCCCTATTCTATTAGAGGAATGTATAATGATTGACAATAAAAAAAATAATAAATAATATTAAGAAAAATTGATATTAATAATCCAAATTTTCCCACCTTTGAATTATTTTCTAATAATCTAATCTTTGTAAAAAATTTGCCCACACCATACCCTATTACTAATAATAGGTAATAATAGGGTATGCTGCTAGCAAACTAAAATAAATATTAGATTATTGACAGCAAACTAAGGGCAAACATTGAATTATTAAAAAATAATCAAAAGGTTGGATTAATCAAAGCGGATAAACAAAAGGTTGGATTATTAATGTCAATTTTTCCTAATATTAATTTATCAAATATAGATTTTAAATTTGAAATTTATTGTTATTTTTTTTTTGAAGTAAAAATTTATTGTTATTTAGTTATTAGTACTTTGCAACAACAATTATTTTGTTAAAAAATATTAACTTTAAATTGTCTAACCTAGTTTCAAAAAAAAATTGTCTAACCTAAGCACCGGCTGTTTCGGATTAGACAATATGATTAGTATCCATTTCCTACATTATTCTTTTTTAATCTTGCATTTTATATTTTATATTAATATTAATAATAAATACATTAATTTTTTTATAAATATTTTGAACATTTATACTCACTTTATATGATCTAACCAAACGAACGCATTTGTGCTTTGTAGAAAAATATACTTGTATCTTTTTTTACTATACTTTATTTATTAGCAACATATCTTTAAAAAAAAAAATTATTAGCAACATTCTTATACTTGTATTTGATAGCATGATCATCACCGGCTGGGAAATGATGATACCTTTGGCCTTTTTTGCTGGCACCGGGTAAGTTAATGTCCTTGTAATCTTGTCTATTCGACTCCTATTTTTAAATATTTTTCGAAAATGTGTCCTATGAATACTAGGATGGTCACGTGAAAATTGAAAAATATACATTTAATTTAACCTTTAATCATATATTCAAAAATAAATAAAAATTTAACCATTAATTATTAATAATCACTATATAAAATAATTATTAATTTATCTTTTATGTCGGGTCAAATCGATTTTGATTATAAGAAATTATTTAGGACAGTACACCTTTACACCCATAATACCAACTCCTCCAAAGCAATCGATAAGTTGTCCACATAGACATAATCACATAAACCAACCATCTACCAATTATTTTGGCGGATCAGCTTTGCCAATTTTTTATGTAGTAAAAGTTTAATCTTACCAATAGCATATTCGAAATAAAGATGATATTTACTTTGCGTTTTGATCTCAAAAATTTTTGATGAAAAATTTAAAGATAATTAATTTTATTATTAGTTGAATTATATTTAATATAATAAGGTAACTTAATTGATTATATTGGCAATAATGAACAGAGTAAGAGTTGCAAATGAGCTAGGTGCAGGAAATGGAAAAGGAGCAAAATTTGCAACAATAGTATCAGTCACAACTTCATTTGCAATTGGGTTGTTCTTTTGGCTATTGGTCTTATTTTTGCATGAGAACATAGCCTTTATATTCTCAACAAGTCCACCTGTACTTGCCGAGGTCAAAAACCTCTCTCTTCTATTGGCTTTTACCATCCTCCTCAATAGCGTTCAACTTGTTCTCTCCGGTAATTTTTATCATCGCTTATAGAAAATTATGAGTCTAATAATTGACATAGTAATAACTTAATTGGCCCTTCTAGATTCATTTTATATTGTACTCCCTATTGTTGCACTTCGATTTTACCTAAGTTGAATTTATATTTACTAAATAATACTACCTTCTATTCAGCCTAAATGTCCCATTTTTTTGGCACTATTTACGCATCATTTTTAATTTGTATTTTACTCTTAATCTATAAGTTAAAACATAGTTATGTGGGATCTTGTTTGATTCGTCTCAATACAAGGATTATTAATATCAAATTTTTATAATTTTTAATTCAGAATAATTTGAGATATTAAGGGTTAAAATGTTGTCTCGACAAGTGTGAAAAACTAAATGGGACATTTAGACTGAATAGGAGCTAGGGGTATTGTTTTTGTTCTTCGATGTATTTATTGTAAATTTACCAAAATTAAACTTAGTTAAGTGTATTTAATTAGCTTATCTAGAATTAATTTTGAATTGGGCATTTGATTGTTAAATTGTACTTTATCAATGAATAAAATATTTTAATCAAATAAAATTAATTTAAGGTGAACCTAACATATTCTAAACATGTTTATGTAGTTCTTACTTTTGTGGATTTATGTGTAGGTGTTGCCGTAGGATCAGGTTGGCAATCTACGGTGGCTTACATAAATTTGGGATGCTACTATTTGCTTGGTGTACCTCTTGGATTTTTGATGGGGTGGCAATTTAATTTAGGAGTATCGGTAAAAAAAATCTTTTAATAATCAACTTTCAAAGGGGTTAGGATTTTTTTTCTAATTAGACAAATATAATAATAATTAGAATTTTGATTACTAATTAATTAATTATTATGTTAAATTGGATTATAGGGTATTTGGATCGGGATGATCTTTGGTGGAACCGGGATACAAACAATCATATTATCAATTATCACACTTCGATGTAATTGGGAGAAAGAGGTAATAATTCTACTAAAATGAGTTAACTCTAATCAATGTCTTTATAAACAAACTTTCAACTCTCTTGTTATTAATAAAAAAAATATAAAAAAATTTAAAAAAAGTGAATACAATAATCATGCATTGAGACGAATCAAACAATGACTATGTTTTAATATTATGATTAATAAAATACAAAGTAAAACTTTTTCTAATCCAAATGCAAAGTAAGAGTTAGTTGTGAGTAGCACATTGAATTTGTCAAGGAATCAACTCAACCAAAAGCTTAAGCTGATTGTTGATGCTCCAAGATATGTTATATGCTCTAACACGCCCCCTCACACGAGCTAAAAGTGTGGATGCAACATAAACCCTCCTCATACCTGGTGCTAATTGTTCCACTTTAAATGAGGGGTGGTTTGGATTCGAACTCGTGACCTCTTGTCACACTGGCTTCTGATACCATGTCAAGGAACTAACTCAACCAAAAGCTTAAGCTGATGGTTGAGGCCCCAAAATATATTTTATACTCTAACAGAATTGAGGCTTATATATGAGAATGTAGCAATATTTAGTATAAATTAAAAGAAAATAAAAATAATAAATCTAATGGATATTAGCTCAGTCAGCCAACAAGATCATTCCAAACATTAATTAGCAACTAGTAAATTGTCATGAGTTACATTCTACAAAGGTAAACTACAATAACTTTTATGGGGGATGGGGTTGCATATGCAACCCCAATATACAAGCTAAGTCCGCCAATAATATATATATATATATATATATATATATATATATATATATATATATATATATATATATATATATATATATATATATATATATATATATATATATATATATATATATTATATATATATATATATATAGTATATATATATATATATATATATATATATATATATATATATATATATATATATATATATATATATATATATATATATATAATTTTGAAATATATTTTAACTCTTTATTACACTATAAATTATAGGCTGAGAGAGCAAGCATGCATGTACAAAAGTGGGCAATGAGGATCTAATAGACATTTCGTTCTACTCGATTTATCGATTCAAAAAGAGAAAGTTAAAGAACGCAAATTCTCTTTTCGAGATAATTTTATAATTTATTGTATGGAGATAGGGAAATATTTAAAATTATTTTCTTTTCAAATATCAAGAAAAATAACATTAATAAATTGAACAGAATTGTCGTTGATTGATGAATATTAATATAAAATGTAGTATTTGAGTTTTAAAAACCCGTTTGGAGTCATAGACTTAAAAATAAGTTAAGTAATTTCAACAGATAAGTGAACATATCAAATCCTTTCTCAAAAAAGCATTTTCATACCTTATACTCGTGTTAGCTACATTTTATTTATGTTCTTAGCTATATATATTTAGTTTAGTTAGTGAGAAATGTTATACATTTATGCTTGCCATTTTGTAACATTTGAAATTTTTGGAGATTTGAGTAAAAACGATAATAAATCAAAATAGATACTAGAGTTGAGTTAGAGTTAAGTTTGACTTGGTTTTTTGGGATGCATGATGCTTAGGTGAAGGTGAATATTTTCAAATTATCACTCACAAAAGTTTAATGGAATTTTAAGTGAATTTTAAATAATTTAATTAATTTTTTTTTATCATCTCGTGGTTAAAAAAATTATCATTCTTCAACTCATGATAGAATGAAAAATCACTATTCTCATTTCTATACTCTCACCTTACTTTTTTGTGATAAAATATTTCAAAACGGTTGTCTATTTATAGATAGAAAAAGGTTAAGATCATTTTGTTGTAAATTTTTTTTTTGATGGTGGTGTGAATTTTAATTAATATTATTATGTGTATAATTCACAATTAATATCACAAATTTTGTAAGTGTAGAGGACCAACTCATTGTTTGTTATTCAAAAAAACCATGGAACTTCGTATAACATTTTTTTAGTCGGGGTGGATGATTTTTTTAAGCTTTCTTTTAAGATCTTTGGTGATAGTAATATTTCTCTATTTTTATTTATTCTCTCTATTTTTTTTAGCATTGTCAACGCAAACTTAAAGGTTAAATAATTTCAATTGTGAGTATTTAAAAATTTTAAAAAATTGATATTTAGAAAATATATATTAATACGAATCTATCAATATTTCAAATGAATGTTTTTTTATATAGATTGAAGAGAAATCCTAGTCAAAATTTAACAGTAAATCTCATCAATTCTATTTAAGAAGAACATATGAAAACGAAATGAGTAGATTTTATAAAAAAATTATTTCTATTAATGGCAATTTTAAAAGTACATAAAAAAAAATTTTAGGTTCAAAACCACTATTCTTCTAATGATATTCTTCTAATGCTTGGTACTTTTTGCCTTTTCTACTTCTATCCTCAAACACTAGTCCTAACTAGTGGAGTTAATTGATGTCCATGTTACTGGTCACAAATAAGTCAAATATAATCATTTCAATTTTTGTCCACTTCCACCCTTGACTTTTTAATAATCCCTCATTTTCCAAATGTTTTAAGACCATCTAATGAGATCTCATATGGATATATTTTATCATATATATATATTTTAAAAAACGTAATAAATTTCTCTCTTCAAAATAGAATATTTTAAATTGGAAGAACATTAGGAAACGGAGGGAGTACAAAATGACTTGCGGAAGTCAGCTCAATTCTAATGTTGAGTGGTTCAACGAGTCAATTGTAGTTTATTTTGATATAAATAGAGCATTGAGTGGTTAAACGAGTCAATTCTAATGTTGGGTAAGCTAACTAATTGAAGCAAGTTATTGATATGAATAAGTTTTTTTTGAACAAGCTACTTATAGTAGCGGGTGTAAAATTAGCTAGTAAAATCAGTTTATAAAAAATAGTTTGTCAAACACGTTAATCAACTGTCGACTACCAACTATCAGCTATTTGTCAAACACCTTTATAATCCAAAATTGGATAAATGAACTCAATCATCAGTACTTAAAGATGAAACTGAAACCCAATGTTGATCGGGGCGTATATATACAAGAGTTTAACATCAATACTTAAATGAACATTGGTCAAACACTTGTCCATAAGCATTTTAAAAATTGCAACAAAATTTTTTCTTCAATCGAATTTGAATGGAAACAATGCTTAACACATAAAATAAACCCTAAATTAAACTAATTTTTGTTTAAAATGAGGACAAATGACACTAGCAAATGTTTCATACTTCCTCCGTTCCATAATACTTGCTATCGAGTGTGATATTTTTCCACACAACACGTCACACTTGGTAGCAAGTATTAGAAACGAAGAAGTATTTGAAACTTCATTTCATCTAATCAAACTTAACTAAACTCGAAATACAGATATATCGAACTTGTTGAATTAATTAAGAATTTAAATATAATTTGCTTATTTTTGAATAAGTAAATCATATAGTGCACGGTGCACCATCCAGTGGTCTAACTTTTAATGCACTTGAATTAATTCATGCACATTCACACACCAAGTCTCAATCACTCGGCTTTAAATCATTGCTATCACTTCGATTACTTCTTGCCGATGACTTTTCTTCCACTTTCTACTATTCACCTACTCTAACACTCCCTTTGTGAAAAAAAATTTTCAATTAATCTAAAACAAAACAGTATAAATAGTATCATTAACAATAAAACCATCTCCCTATTTGCATCAACATGAGAAAAAGGTAAAACCTTTGAGCCGACTTTCACTTTTCATGTGCATAAGGGTAAACGAAACTCCAGAAGAGACAAAAGTAAATAACTATACAGTATAACTATTTAGGGCTAAATAAAGTTTGGTCTAAATTGTAAACCAAACCGGACCAAACCGGAATTTTAATATTTGGTCTGGTCTACGGTTTAAATGGTCTGGTCTGGATTTTTTTCAAATTAAATTACGATTTACGGTCTGGTCTCGATTTTTTTATTTTTCAAACCAGACCGGACCGCAAACCGTACTATGGTTGAAAATCATACTTTAGTATTTAAACCATTAAGTTGCTACCTAGATATTTTGAGATGTATTTATTTTTATATAGCAATATATACTTAAATGATGTTGATGTTATCAACTAATTACAAATTATTATATTTATTAATTGTAGATGTGAAATATTTGCATAAATACATGTATTAATTTGGATAAAATATAAAAATAAAAAACCGTAGACCGAACCAGACCGGACCGTTGTAAAACGGTTTGGTCCAGTCCGATCTGGAAAATTTTCAGACCGGAATTTCTGGTTTGGTCTGATTTTAGTGTCAGACCAGACCAAACCGGACTGTGTTCACCCCTATAACTATTTACTCTAAATCAAAAAGATTCCTAATCCAAGGGCACTGTATATCAACACCTTTGATTGGAATATGTAAAACTCTGTTCTTAACTGCAAGTTTCACCTGATGAGTAACCCTATCTATTATAAGAACTGTGAAATTCCACACAGCATCATTCCGAGCACACTAAATATCTATATAATTTAAATTTTATATGTTTATTAAAACATATCATATTTTTATTTTGATATAATTTAAATCTTTTTATTTTCATTTATATATTTAACTTACTTTTATTCTATTTATTTTACATTAATTTTATTTTGATAAACAACAACCCATCAACTTTATTCTAATTTCATCTATTCAATTTACTTTCTGTTTATATATTCTCAAATATCTATATTTTTCTTTACAAAACACATTATTTTTCTATGCTATTAATTCATTGGGACCGAGCAACAATAATGAATGAACCAATCATTTACAATATTACAAGGGGAGATAAAATTTCCCACATTTTCATAGACAAGTCAATAGTATACAAACATACCATCCCTTTCCATTAATTAATCTAAAAAATTTATAAAAAAAAAAACAAAAACAAAATAATTGATATATATATTTTGCTAAATATAGAAGAGATTTACATTATTGTAAGTAAATCTTCACACCAATAAAAAGATAATTATCCCTCCGTTCCATATAGTTTGAAGCAAAGAGAAAATTGTTGTCTTTTAAGAAAAAGGTAGATTATGGTATTAAATAAAGAAAGAGAATGAATTGTGTGATTGAAATTAAAAGAGAGTTAAAATGTATGGATGAGATTAAAAAAAAGTGGTGGGCTATAGTGCAAAAATAGAAATGATGCAAATTAAGTGGGACGGACCAAAATAGAAAATGTCGCAAATTAAACGGAGGGAGTAATTTATATAACAAAATAAAGAGAAGGCCCCAAATCACCTCATCTAACCACCTCACCATAAGCAAACTGAAAAGCAAAACGATTAGAAGCAAATTGGACCGAGTCTTGAGGCTTGACTCGTTCCCCAAATCGAGCTGACTCAAATCGTCCCCAACTCAACACCATCTTTTCCTCCTTAAACCCTTGAACTTCTCCAACTTTATCCTTCATTTCACTTACTAAACACCATAAATCCTCAACCAAACCCGACCCATTTAACTCAAACAACGAGTTGAGTCTCTCCTTACAATCCTCTAATCTCTTAAGAGCACAAACCAACTCGACCGAGTCAACAAAACTGAGGCAACTCAGTCTTTCTTTAAACTCTTCAACTCGGATCACAATCTCATCAATTGTAGTATAATAATCTTCACCCACTAAACCCATTACTTCAAGCAATAATCTATTTCCTTCTAGATGAATACAATCTGGGGATTTTCCAATTTCTTCTAGAACATTTATTAATCCATCAATTTCTCTTAATAAATCCTTACATAAAAGGGAAGCTATTATTTCTTTTGCTTTTTCTCTTTCTAAACTACAAGACGTCGAAAATAAAAAATACCCAAGAATTCTAGAAGTTGAGAGAATTTGTTCCAAGTATTTAGCGTACCACCTGATCCACGTGGACAACTCCCAGGTTGTTGGAGACGAGTTATCACGAAAATCGGAGAGTTTAAGGTAGTTCCGACCGCCAGTAGCAGGGTAAACAGAAAGTTGGTCGTGTAAAATAAAGTTGCCACGTCGGACGATGACGTGGAGAGATAATAGACATTTGATTGCCACCGTGGATGAGGAAGTCTTATGAAGCCGCCGCATGAGGACGTCGATGACGACAGCAGCAGCCGAACGTGGTCCATCACCTGCCGCGAGTATCGCGGCAAGGTGATGATCTTGTGGCGGCGCGTCGGCTTCGTGGGTGGTGGCGCGTAAGATAGTGAGTCGAAGCGCCGCCGTGGTTTGGTTGCGGGAAAGGAGTGCTGCTTTGCCTATTGAAGCCTTGTCCTTAACTTTTCCTATTATGTCTCCTAAGAGACCCATATTTTAAGGGTATGTTGTATTTAGTTTTGGAGTTGCTTTTGAGTTGAGAATTTAGGGAGGGGAAGGTTTTGTTTAAGGTTTAGTAGAGTTTTTATATATACTAAAATGGTTTTTTTTTTTTTTTTTTTTTTTTTTTTGTGGGTTAGAACTTAGAAAAGTTAGGAATTATCAACGGTTATGGGATTGAGTTTTAGGTTCAAGTTAAAGTAGGTGTGGGCTTAAAGAAGAAGGAATAAAGTGGGGGGTCAAATGGTAATGGAAAGATAAAGAAATAAAGAACTAAATTTTACCGGTAAATGGGTTTTAAGATTACTTAAGGTGGAGAAACTTGTATTTCATTGTGTGAATGGGTCATGATATTGTGCTTTTATTTGAGAATTCAAATATACCAACTTGGTTGGTGAATCATGAGTGGATGTACAAAATTGATACTTTCTCCGTTTCAATATAGTCGCAACATACGAAAAATAAGCGTTATTTACTTATCTTTCTTAATTTGTGATTAATAAGTAATCTATAAGTTAAAACATAGTCAAGTGGGATCTTGTTTGATTCGTCTCGACGTAAAGATTATTAATATCAATTTTTTATAATTTTATAATATACATAATTATAGATATTAAGGATTGAATTAGTGCATTGGACTGCGTGAAAATAGCAAATGTTGCAAGTATTTTGGAACGGAGGTAGTATTTGATAGTAGAAGTATTGATATTTTATTGGGAAAATTACTTTAATTAAGAATTTTAAAGTAGAGTTTTAGTATCATTAACTAATAATTATTTAAACTACTACGTTGAATACTACCTTAATTAATTTGTTCATGATAAAGTTTATTAATGCTTAATAGGATAAACATTATTGTTGTGATGTTAGGCCTAGTGTATAAAAAATTTGATAAAAAAGGAATTCGGACAATTGATATGAACTTGCCAAATAAGAAAATTGGACAACTAAATTAGTTCGAAGGGAGTAATACTTATAAACCCAACGTATTCTCCACTAACTTCAATTTAACATTTTAATATTCTTTATGGTCTTCACATGTTTCCTATTAATTTTATATAAAACTAATTTTTATTAATTTGATCCCCATATTTTTTCCACTAACTTTCTTTTAATATTTTTTATGTCTGTACTCTGTAGTCTCGATTTTTCTCCAATCAAATATATTATTTAATTAAATAATATATTCACTGTCTAAAATATTGCGTTTTCTTAATTTTGGTGAATAATTCCTTTTGAGAACTGTATTAGTGAACGGAGGGGTAGGAGTAGTGTTTACTCCGTATTTGATATCACCAAATTCATTAATTAGATTGATAAACATGACACATGTGGAATAATAAAGTTTGAACTACTAAACATAAAACATTAATTAAGGTGGGTAGATCTTAAGGCAGTTACACCTTGCTTTCAATTTACAGTGGAACCCATCTGAATCTGATAAAGCTATTGGAGTAAAAATTTCTAATCAATAATCGTGATTTGTAAATAATGATAAAAAGATAAAAATAATAATATTAAAATAAATAAATTCAAAAAAAATAAATTAAAACAACAAACCTCTTATCCTATCACATCTTAACCCATAAGAGTGATTTATTAGCTTCATAAATAATGGTTCTCCCTACTATAGTAAGCAAATCGAGCATCCACAATCATATAATCATCATTGTGGTTGTGTGATTGTGTCTTTGGGAGTTGGGACCCACAAACTGTAGTATTCTGGGCAGAAGTACATCCATCTCACTGACACCCTTCCATAAATTCCAAATTTCGAATGTATTTGGGCGGCTTCACAACAAAGTACAATACGTGTTTCTTGGATTTTTAGACTATATATTTCTGGTCAGACCTGCTTTGTTATATGGGACAGAATATTGGCATGTTAAGAAGATCTTCGAACAAAAGATGAAAGTCACAGAAATGCGTATGCTAAGGTGGATGAACGGACACACTTTGATGAATCGGATTAGGAACCAAAAGATTCGAGTCAATATGGGGGTTGCCCCTATTTCTGGTAATATGCGCAAAAGTAGACTAAGGTGGTATGGACATGTAAAGAGAAAAACTTTCGACGCCACTGTGAAGAGAGTCGAAAGCATTATAGTAGAGGGTAAAAGGAGTCGTGGAAGACCTAAGAGAACATGGGAAGAGCAAATTAAAGCGTCATGCAGGAGTTAAACATCTCTGAGGACCTGACTAGGGATAGGGGTTATTGGAGGCGACACATATAGGTCTAGACCATGGTTTTGCTTCGTAGAGTCATTTCTGGCTCTTGAGTTCTTGCTTGACCACGTCTTCTGTTGTTTTAATTTCCCTTTGTTTTTATGTCCTAATTTGGTTTTCTGCCTTTCTCGTGGTTTTGTTTATATGTTGTTTTTATCTCTCAAGTGGCTGACACATTTTCTTTATCTTCCGTGAGCCGGGGGACTCCGCTTGGTCGCGCTCTCTTGTAAGGGTATGAGTGGCCATCGTCTTTCCCTCCCCAGACCCTACCCATAGCTTTCTATGAGCGAGATACACTGGGTTGGATTATGATGATGATACTTCTAGCAACATTAGAAATATTGTACTTATTATTAATCTAATATTTTTAATATAAGATTATTTTTTAATTTTGATGTAAAAGTTATAATAATAAATTTTTATACGTTTGTATTATAGATTGAATCAGTATAGTGAATTGCATAAAAATTCTCTTTCAAAAAAAATTACGTAAAAAGTCAAATGTTCAAAATACTATAATCCTAATTATTATTCTTTTAAGTTTTTTTTGCTTTTGTGTATCCTACTCCTCTTGCACAAAACTCTACTTGTACACAAGTGAAGAAAATAATATATAATTTTCAATATAAAACATATAATATAATCCATAGTGAATTACTCTTTTCATTAAGTTGTTTTTACTAAAGTTGAAATTCTTTGAAAATCTTGTATTAAATCACAAAAAGTATTCCTTCCTATCTCTCCTTTTTGAAGATATAAATCTTAAGCTTCTACGATTATTTCTTTAATTTGTGCTTCTTTCTTCTTTTTTTTTCATTTATGTTTTGCATAATTTTCAACGCAAAATTTAAAATCTTAATATCTTTAAATCCATATAATAAAAAATTATAAAAAATAAATAATATAAATATATACATTAAAACGAATCTAACGAGATCTAACATGAATATATATATTATGATTATCTTCTAAATATATGTCAAACACATTGATTAAATTTTTCTCTCCTTATGATGGAATATTATAAATAGAAAGAATATTAGAGAACGAAAGAAGTATATCATGATTTCATGATTTAATACTTTTGAATCAGCATTTTGTACATCATATTATAATTTATTTAATAGTACTCGTAGTAAACACCCCCCTCTTGTACAAAAGTGAACAAGATGAATCGTATAATCACGAGATCAAAGATAATATTTATACTGATTACCTTTAGAATTAGTCTTAGAGCAAGTCGATTAGTGATTAGTGATAACTAAAAAAATTATTTTTTTTTCTCCACTAGGAGCAGAGGTTAGTGATTACAATGTGTTTAGGTGAGGTTAAATCACTTTTTAAAAGAATATTGAAAATTTATCATTGTTACCTAGTCCAAATTAACGCAAAAAAGTATGTATGCCCCTAATTAAGCCTTATATATTATGCTTCATTGTACTTTTTTTTTTTGAAGATTTTCATTGTACTTTAATCAAGAGAATTTAAACTCAAAAAGCAATGAGCAATATTTTCTATGATTTATTAGATAAACAATACTCTTGGGTAAGTGATACACTATTTGAATTTATTCAAGTTAAACAAATTCAAAAGTAAAGTTATTGCGGAAAAATCAATGAAAATTTTAATTATTTGAAAATTTTTCTACATAAAGAGGGTAGGTTATAATCTCAATTAGAGATAAAATTTATGTATTTATAACTCTAAAGTCTAATCATGAAAAAACTAATAATTATTAAAACTTCTTTGTATTTTTAACCCTAAAGCGTCCTATATATATACTTTTAACTCTCAATTAATGTTATTTTAACTCTAAAACCTATAATTATAGTTGGATGCCTCTTCAAATCTAGTTTTCAACGCGGCTAGACTTCTTAGTAAAACTTTCTCAATCAAGCCAAAGTCACCATACTAAATCCGGAGTCATCAAAATCATAATATTTACACTAGAAACGATCACAAACACTCAAAATCAGCATAAACAGCCCAAATAAATAAAGTCGCATAAATCTTTCCAAACAATAACACTTAAGGACTAACAATAACCATCATAAAAAGAGTATAGTTAATGAAAGTAGTAATTACACCTATCACTGATGATGATGAATTTGACATTAACTTTGACTTATGAAACTGTTTAGGACTTTCTAGAGCCTTTTGAGTTGCTATATGTGAACCCTATTAATAATAAAATCGAAGCAAGTGAATTCTACATTTATGATACAAAAGATTTCTGCAATTACCTTTGAATTAATGAGTTACGAGCTAATTTTAAAATATTTGTAACGACCAATTTCTACATAAATAGAGGATCATGATTGTATATGAATTAATTTCTAAATAAAATATTATTTATATATATATATATATATATATATATTCATTGAAAATGTTGTTGCAACAATTTGTCGGGCACATATTCAAAAGAAAAGTTCCGACAATGTAAAAATAAGTTGGTTGTTTCAAACTCTTGGAATTTTTATGATAGAGTTCGAAACTGCAGGTACATTTATGACAAAGAGAGTTTGAAACTCTTGGAATTTTTAGAAACAAATAATTTTGAAAATGCAATATAATACACACCTTAATTTGTTGTTCGGGTTGATTTTAACTAGGCCACTGATGGGATGGGAACCCATGGAATTTTGAACCTCTTCTTGTTTGTAGTTGCAAATTCTTTTAACAGCAAGTCTCCTGAGAGACCGTCTTTTTGAATAACGCCTCTCAGGCGGCAGACGCAGTCCATTAGAGTTTAATTCTTCCTCTTATTTTATATTTATTTTTCTTTTAATAATCATATAACGCTATTCTGTCATCTTACAAAAAATGTAGTTGAATTTGTTTCATCTACTTGGTCTTTCAGCTAACGTCGATTATTCAAACTTTTTTAAAAATCAAGTTAAAAGCTATAACAATTTAAGCATGAGACTTTTTAAGTTAAAACCTAAACCCTACCCGAGCTTTAAAGTCCTTATTATATCCTACCTAAAGCTGCTACACTACTCTATCTTACCCTATGGGCCCTAAAGCCTCTACCCTATCCTACAATATGGGCTCTACAGCCCCTAACTTGCCCTATCCTATGGGCTCTAGAGCCCCTACCCTGACCTATCCTATGGGCTCTGGAACCCTTACACTACCCTCCCCTACCCTGTGGGCTTTCAAGCCCCTACACTATCCTACCTTATGGGCTATAAAGCCCCTACACTACTCTACACTATCCTATGGGCTCTAAAGCCTCTACAATATCCTACCCTATGGCCCTAAAGTCCCTACACTATCCCCTACCCCATCTAATCCCTATAGACCCTTACAGCCTTACCCTATGACCCTTAAGACCCACCCAAAAGCCTAAAAATCTATGTCCAAACTCCATATGGCCATGCCTTCATGTATACAAAGGCAACCAGTTAGAGTACATGGAGTGAATTTATAAGACGGTAGTAGGCTTGTCTTCCTTTCACCAAGCGATGTGGGATGCGGGATAGGAAACATCTTAAAATAGATATTTTCCATTTCAGGATTCAAACGCCTAAGCATAAGAATCCATACATTTTGCAGGTCAAGGGTTGAAGATACATGAAAACATTAAGGACTCAAGCTGTAATATTGACTGTGCTGGCTACAGAAATGTGCACTACGAACTAAAAAGAGATCAGCTGATAATTCTTTCAAAGATGAGGCCAAGATTCAATGATTAGAGAGCAATTCATAACCTTGTATGCATCCAATTTGAACCACAAACTGAGCCTAAGATGAATACAATCATGATTCATAAGCGATATTCACCTGGTGTCTATTGATCCCAGCAAGAGAACAATTCGCTTGCTTGTCCTTGTGCTGACTTCTGAGTATGTCTGCGACTGACAGTAAAGATGTCCTTGCATTGAGCCAGGCACTACTGTGACTGTGAAGTGGCATGGAAAGCCCATCTTCATCAGGCGTTGACTGAAGAGGACGTTAAGCTGGCAAATAGTGTTGACAATGACCAGTAAGGATATCAGAACAATCAAATGATTACATAATCCCACAAATAACAATTAAAAATACAGGACATAATCCCACAGACACAGAGCACCAAAACCATAATTCTGATATTCATACTCAGCAAATTCCACAATGTAATTGAACTCACAAATCACAACGACTGTAAAAGATAATAAAGTTCATAATATTTGTAACAGTATCCCTTCAAATGTACACAGGCAACCAATAAGAGCACTTAAGTAAATTTCTTACATCATTTCAAAAAACAGTATCATTCTTACATGGGAATGTATTTATAAGACAGTAGTAGGTTTGGCTTCCGTTCACCTACCGATATGGGATGTGGATGTGAAATATGCAAAAATAGATATTTTTCCAATTAGGATTCATCAATATATAAGATTGGCAATTGGCATCCTCTTTATTAGTTTCAACGCCCAAGCATAAGAATCCCACCCTTGATCAATATATACGGATTAAGACTTGAAGATATAGATGCAGGACCTACAAAAACATTGTGTCGAGTGCATCGAAATTATATCCCAGGAGGTCTTTCTTACAAACTATGGTCCTTACACAAAAGAGATTACCAGCAAGACTCCGAGGTTCAAACTATAAATCATTTGATGAACTAATTTATCCCTGTCTGGAAGAGGCAATTATTTTACTAACCAATGCCCATGCTTCAATTTGCATGAACAAGTAAACTGGATTTTATTCTCTTTCTCTTCAAATCTTTCACATGAATCTTCAATTTCTTATCATGAATCTTCAAGCTTATGGTTGAGTTGGTTCGGTGACTGTGCGTGATCGTAGCTGTAAAGTGGCTTTCTGTCGGAAGGTTCCATTGCTTCCAACAGTTGGAGGTGCTACATTTGGCCGTAAAATGCACCGTCGACACGCTCTCAATAAGGCCGACTATGAAGCAAGTCGTACAACTGTTAAAACAGCTTCGGCCGCTTGGGTAGTTTATGTTAAAGTTAATAGTTTTCATATTCGTTTTTCGCCCAGTTTTGCATCAGCCAGTGTATCTTGTATGCCATTTTTAGAATGTATTTTTAGAATGTAGATAATATTAGTCTTTTCCCAGGCATAATCTATTAGGGATCAATTTCAGATTTATGTAAGTTTTGCATCAGCATTTTTAGGTTGAAATCTTCAAAAAGATGTAAGGATAAGTTGAACCCACAACAGTGGAGTATGTGGTGGGTGTTCATTGTTGATCCAATTACATTGACCGTCCACTCCGGTGTTCTGGTGAATAACAACCGGTCTCTTGAGAGACCGTCTCTTTGAGACACGTATCTCAAGCCCATTCCATTAAAGATTAATGTTAACTTATAGTATTCTTAATATCTACTTACATTATCCTTAATGATTCACTACAAAAAGAAAATGGTTAGGCGACAAAGGCATTTAGTAGCCTATTTTTTCGCATAAGCCATTTGGCGACAAAATAGGCGACTTAATGCTTTGTCGCCTAAAAGTTTGTCGCCTACCTTATGCGACAAAAGTAAAATACGTTGCCTATTCTGTCGCCTCTTTATTTTTGAGGATATAAAAAAAATATTTGTTATTATTATATAATAATAATAGTATTAGATTACTATTATTATCAAATAATAATAACAAATATTCAATTTTTTTATAAATAATAATAATAGACATATATATAAACAAAATATGGACTAAAAATTAAAATAACATTAATATATGAAAAAATTATACATTAATATTTATAATAAAATGAAAAATATTATTTTTTTGAGATAAAATTAAAAATATAATTTATATAAATGATTGAACTATAATACAAAATTTCATAAATAATATATGCATATGTACAAAAAATATGTAAAAATAAAAAGATAGAAAAATAAATATATACATATGTACAAAAACAATGTAAAAATACAAAGATAAAAAAATAACATGCATGTTATACTCTGCCTATTTTTGAAAGATCTTTAAATTTTCGAAATAAGCCAAAACAATCATAAAATTTTCAAAATAGCAGAAAATTTTTAAAAAAGCTAAGAAAATCTCTAAATTCTCGAAAAATTATAAAAAAGCAAATAGATCTCCATAAATCAGGAAAAGCAAAACTTAAAACCCTAATTTTGGAAATTTCTTTGAATTTTTGAAATAAGCCAAAAATCAGAAAAATAAATAACAAAGCTAAGAAAATCAATAATTTCCCATAAATCCATTAAACCAGCCCTAAAAATCATAATTTTTGAAATTATCTAAAAAACCCATAAAAACCCTAAAATTTCAAAACACCCAAAAAAAACTCTAAATTCTCTAAAATTTAAATTAGTTTCATGTTCGAAAAATCAAAAAAATAAAGGAAAAATTTGAATGAAAATTAACAAAAATAAGCGAAATTACCTATAAATAAATAGTTTAAAGGTCCACAAGTGAAATGTTCCAACAAAAGCCACCAAAAAATGGCCGAAAAAAATGTAAAACAGCCGGCCAAAATAAGAGTTAGAAAAATAGTGGAAGTATGTAAGTAAAAATAATGAGGAGTTAGTAAAAATTAAGGTTAGAAGGGAGAGAAATGAGAAGGAGAAATGAAGAGTAAGGTGGAAAATATATGGAAAGAATGAGAGAAGTATGGGAGAAGAAGGGAGGACGTATATAAATAAATGAATAGGTTTATGTGACATGAGTTTTGTCACCAATTTTGTAGCATAAAAGTTTGGCTACAAAATAGGCTACAAAACTCTTTGTCACATAATTGTTTGGCGACAAAGAGTTTTGTCGCCTATTTTGTCGCATATAGTTTTCCGCCCAATTACTTAAAATTGAACCGTTTAAAAATTTTGAACAACAATTTTGGCGACCAAAAAAGCTCTTTGTCGCTAGTTTTGTCGCCAAACTTAAAGGCATTAGCTTTTTTTTTGTCGCCTAACTCAATTTTTTTTGTAGTGATGACTCAATGTATCCTTAATGCATACTTTCAATATCTTAAATGTCTACTTATATTATTTTTAATACATATTTATAATATTTTTAAAAAATATATAATGGACCAGTCCACTTAAAGACTGTCTCTCACAAGAATGCTAGATTTTTCTGCTTTTGACATAACCCCTCGTAAAAAAAGTAAAATAAAGATACGTTTAGGATTTTCTCACTCGTTGCTCATGCAACATCCTTTCAGAAACTTGCTTTTTAAACAGTGGAAAAGGATACCCAAGATTTCGTTGGATTTACTGGGATAAATAGGGATTGAGTGTCATTAGAAATTTTTTTTTATTATTAGAGAAAGTTTTTTAATAAGGATTTACTTGGATTGACCGTAAATATTTAAGTAATAAATAAAAGTTAAAGCAGAATTACAAAGTTTGTTAAATATAAGATTAAATGAGCAACCGCCTTCCTCACTTTTTCTCTCTTTTCTCTCTAAAAAAACTTAATCTCCATAGTTAGTATGAGGCTTTCATCAACTTTTTGGTTGTTGATAAGCCTTTATATTTGTCCGTTTTAAACTTATTGAATATGATTAGAATACATTTTTTTTCTCTTCCTATAGGAGAGTTGTTCTAACCATTTTATTAGGTTTATTCTACCCATATATTGGATTTTAATCTCTCTTTTCGCGAGGGTTTGGAATTATAAAGTTTGGTTTGTAATTGATTAAGTGGTAGAGATTAATGCGATAATGCAGCAGACACCAAAATTGCAATTACCATCAAGTACATCAAATTCAATTACATCTCAAGACTACAACACATCGAAAGACCCTCATACATAGTTGTGTCAAACAACGATGTGAAATAAGATATTTAGAATTGTTAGATCTCATATACAAAAATCGTAGATTTGTTAATTTTGAATTAACTTTGGTTAAAGTTGTGATGTACTTTCTAATTTTTATGTCTGTTATAGATGTCGTATGACTCTTTATTAATGGATCAGGTATTATTGAAAAAATTAAATGAAGTTTAATTGTCAAAGAAGTAGAAGAATTTGTTAGAAATGAATGAAAAATAAAGGAAAAATTATATAAAACCACCTAATCTATACACTCTTTTTTAAAAAACCACCTTATATAAAAATTTTTGCAAAAAACCACCTTACATAATACTCCCTCCGTCCCACTTATATTGTCCACTTTGATGTCGACACGCAAAATAAGAAAGGGGTGATAGTGGGGTATTTTAAGTGATTATAATAATTGAAAAGGTGGTAGTGGGGTATTTTAAGTGATTATAATAATTGAAAAGGTGGTAGTG